>JBAIZL010000008.1:8738262-9338262 GCA_036971475.1 Prosapia bicincta
ATACAACAGTATCTTGCTTAAGTATTCTTACTCGCATTATTTTGGTTGTTTCCCATCATAGACTCTAAATATAATGCTTTGTTTTTCAAGTGAAACGGATGTTAAAACGTGGCCATTGCTCAACACAAAATTTACTTTATGGCTCCACTTTAAGAGAACATCTGAGCTGCAATATTTTCCTTTTTTAGATTGTTAATCTTTGTTAACATTTTCTCCAACCTTTAACGTGTGATTTGATATATGCCCGTTTCTTCTAAGATATGGTTCAATAAACGTAACAAAGTAAAAGTAAATGTGGAAAAAAACAAATTATATATATATATATATATATATATATATATATATATATATATATATAATTTAAAAGCATCTGCAGGACTTAGTGAAGTAAAACACTGGCAAACAAAAACTAACAACTAAGAACAAAACATATCCCAATATAATCCCCCCAGCACAGAGGGAAAAAAGGTACGAAGTAAAATGAGCAATTCTGTTATACCCAGAGTGGCTTAACCCTCATATTTAAGAAATTTAGTTAGAGCAAAATTATGTGTGGCAAAGTGTACTTTTTACTGCAGAGCGAATCTAATTTCAGTTATGCTGCTATTTGACAGATAGCAGTACTGAAACTGCATACTTGGACCCTAAGTATTTTGGACCGGTGTAAACCATTTTACCGATCTTCGGCATTTATTATCTGACATGAAAAACTCTTCTCTGGCTCTAACCACCTCAAGCAGAAAGTTAAATATTTAAAGAGAAAGAAAAATATTATTTATTGAGGCGAGAGTATTAACTCTACAACTTAATAATTGGAATTAGGGAATATATTAATAAGATAACACCATTTTTACTTCCTTAGAGTGATAATTGAAGATTATTTCTGGTTGAAGGATTTCCAAATTACCATTTACTGCGTTTATATTATTATAACTGAAACTTACTTTAGTCATATTTCACCAAAGTATTAAAATGGCAGCCGTTAACATTGGTAAATTGGCTCAAGGAGGCTGAACTATCGCTGTGCGTCGACCCAGCAAACAAGGCTATATTCCGCCCTGAGATAATACGGCGACAGAGCCGCCCATAAATAATGTCTTAGATTTACGACCCTCGTTCTCCGGATCTCTAATCTTATTTATTCTTTAAAAAGGGTAGTTACAAGAAAGGGATGTTACATGTAGCGTAACAACGTGTTATTTTCAGCAGTAACTCGTAATTAGGGTTGAGGCGTAGATTTTAATCAAAATTAATAATCAGCCAGGAGACGTCATCCTCGAAAAAAACTGCATTTTTATTTATGTGCAAAACTGTCCCTGGAAGCTAAATGAAATTGTTCCACTTGATTTCTGACTTTGTCAACCCTGACTTTTATTATGTCGACTGACCATGGATAGGGTAGATGAGCCAAGCTAAATTTGATTATACTATTTGATTTTAAGGGTACTTTTGTCCCACAATAATGCTGTAGTTTCTCAAAACTTACAAAATCTACAAAACGAAAAGGTTAGTTGCAATAAGAATTGACAATAGCACACCTCTCCCGAAACGCTCTACCTCATTCTAAGCGAAAGTTAGTGCTAGCTTTCGAAAATCTGTGTTTTAAAATGTGTATCAGTTTCTTCGTGAACTCTGCATACGGACACTCGTATGCCATGAATGGAAACCTGTGGGCGCAGTATCTCCATATCGGGTGCCGACCAGGCATGGTATTCCTTGAAGGTTTGGTGTTATTCTATTCTGTTGACTCCTCCCCCCTCAAGTGTTTAGTCCGATGGCAACAGATGTGATTTCGAAAACAATTCATATAGGTACGAATGTGGCTTCTACGTTGATATTCTATTTCATTTTCCATGGAATTCGTGTATGAATCCGTCCGTATATAGGACAGTAACGAACAAGCGTTTATGCCAGTTGGGCTTCTTGAACTGTAACCATGACGAAAAACATTACTATCATCAAGGAACTTTAGGTGGTTGATTGCTAGCAGTAGTCTATTGAGGACCATCCTTTCTGCTAATTTGCACAGAGAGCTCGTGAGAGTGATAGGTCGATAGCTGTCAATACTGCGTGGGTTCTTTCCTTTTTTTTAGGGTTGGGATAACTTCTCCTTTTCTCCCTAGGCTGGGAACTCCATCATTCCAGGTTATGTTTATAGGTCTGAGGACCACTTTCTTAGATCTGTCACCAAGATTCGTAATAATTTCAAGGAACATCTGGTCTATACCGGCAGACTTTTCTCCCTGCATGAGGAGAGGGCCAGGTACAGTTCAGCCATATCAAAAACGTCCATGCTTATACGGTCCATAGTCTCGTCCAGGCATCTTTCAGGTATGCGGACCCAAATTGTGCAACTACACAACACCTTTTGACAGCAGTCCTCGGCGATTGCTTCGAATTGCAGGATTTAGCTTGGCATTAAGCATATCACTGTAACGTACATTTCTTACTTCTGTGCCTCTTTCCTCAACACTAATGTTCCAGTACTGCCACCTTTGAGTCCCAAAAAACCGTAAGAATCAGTTTTCCTACGGACGGGACAGTTGGGTCTGGAAATTTTTCTTGCATGGCAAATTTGGATGTTTCCATTCCATACTCTGCAGTGTACTCTCTATCTCGTAATGATGGGTCCATGTAATAGTCCTGTCTAACAAGTCCCGTTCGTTACCATAGCAATCCAAAGGTTTCCAAGCGCATTTGTTTATCTAATTGTGTGAGCTGATTTTGGGATCCATCTTGCACAAACGTTATGAAACCAAAGGCTTTTGTGGATGATTTCTTATGCAGAACCGTGAATAATTTGCAGACGATGTGTCAATGGTTACTCATCTGTCTAAGAGAACCATTTCACGTGAACGCTCAATGCTTTCTTCATTTGTGGCGGTAATCAACCTTCCAGCACCTTCATTGTGCCTAACACTTGTGCGGCCATTTTTTAATTCTGCAATCAATTCGTAAACACTACGTTGTAGTAAAACACTGTTCCCATACTGTACCAAACGTCTTAGAGGAATTTCGGAACCTGATACACCTTCCGACCACAAAAAACGGATCATTGAACATTGTTCTTCTTTGGTGCAAAGAGAAAGAGGAGCAGATACGACAGCGATAACGAAACTAACCTAGCAACTCGTTATGTCTATAATGCAGCAGTCTATATGCAACATAACATCAAATAAACAAAGCCTGCAAAAAAACCAACCCAAAACGACATTACTAGTAAGATAAACCAAAATATACCTAAATTGCAGAGAATTATTGACTTACCCTTATGTATAGATAGAGTGTGAACTAATATAAAGAATTGAAAAAGCAGAAGGTGACCTATCACCTGTTGCGAGGGAGATAAAAAAGAAATCATTTCATTTATTGCTTATTTCAAGATGATAATGAACAGTTCGAAAATAAGTACAAGGATGAGCAATTAAAATCCAAAATAAAGCAAGAATAATAAATTGCGTGTGATGTATACGTAACTTTGCATTATTAACACTAAATAACTTCCTAACGAGAATAATCCCGCTCATGAAGAAACAGACACAAATACAATGGTTATCGGGAGGAATTAATTACATCTTAAGGGTGAAATTAATTTACCTGAAAGCTTCAAATACATGAGATGCCCTCTCAGTGTCTCTTTAAACGTTGTAACTTTGTGACCTGAAGAGAGACGCGGTAAAAGCGTAATTAATTAAAGCATTTCATTTAAACATTTGAAATGATTGAGTGAAGAACATGAATACTGAAGTTTATTAGGAAAAGACATTCATTAGGATTTTAACAAGTGGTGGGAAAGAGGTGAGGCGGGTGGTTAAATTCTTAAAAATCTTTGTCCTCCTGCCTTACACAGATCATTGAATATTCCCTCTTTTCTGACGTAATGGTGGTTGACTGAAAAGTAGGATCGATAAAGAATCTTACCTTTCCGGGCACTCTCCACTTTTTGTTTGTGAGTCAAAGTGGATTTATGTTAATCAAACTGATATTTTTTCGGTTCTGATAGTTTTTAAAACAAAAATGTTGTTATATATATTTAAACAGTTTATTTAACTTTTGGTGAAATTATGTAGGCATAGCTCACAGTTTACAAAAAAATTGCATGTGTTCAAATACCTATATTTGCAGGAGTTACAAAAACAATTTTATAAAATTGTGAAACTATTCTTTGTTTTTTGTTCAAAAATGTCAAGCGCGTTTCTGAGGATTTGGAAATTTGAAACAAAATTTATGCTACAATAACAGGAAGTTAATTCAATACAGTTTAGTAGAACTTTGGTTAGAAAATAGAATATTTTGATTTAATAATTTTAAGAATGAATGTAAATAGATACATAGCAACCTATTTACTTTTAGTTGTCGCATGTATTATTCAGTTTGCTCTCTAAACTGCATACCTAACTGATAACACCTATTATATAATAAGAACAATACGCTTACCTCTTTCACACACAATTGGCAGAAAATTAGTTCCACCCGTAGTAAATCCCGGATTAATCCCTACCTATTTTTTGAAGAAGAGTTTAGCCGACATTCTTGTGCCTGCTGCCACTACAAAAACTGATACCGACTGACACTAACGATTAGAGCCATCTAACTGAGAAAGTGAGCACGTACCTGAGTACCTGAATACCTATGTATAGTTGCCTTCTAAAAATACTAGGTAAAAAAATACTCGGTCACTAACCTTCCGAGTATACCTGACTCAGTTCCTGTAAGCCCTTCCTCCTTCATTGGAAGTTTGTCAAAAGTATGCCTAAAATATGCAAAAATTTCCAACCAAATATGCAAATGTTCCGAAATATGCAAAATAAAATTGTTTTTTTTTGTCGAAATAACTCAAAAACACTTAAAACTGATAATAAAATTATTTTACAGCTTAAAAAAAGATATGCAAAATATGCGAGATCCGAGCTCTACACATCACATCAGGGGTACTTGGAGGCGGTAGGATAGGTTGAGGTAAAACTCTTGAGGTAATTATAGTGTATGGCAGTGCACCTACAGAAAATGGGTAATTTATTGGAAGTAAACTTTTATGTCAATTTTTATCAATTATGTTGTTCACTACTTTACTTAATACAAGCAAATATTACATTCTACTATCATACATTGTAAATCCTTTTATGGTATCTTTGAAACGTTTAATTCTTAGGACGCGTCAGCGGTATTCTCGGTAGCCGCCACGCACACTTAAGTCACGTCTGCAGAGTCCAGTTAGAAGCGGAGGTATTCCCACTTCAGGGGCCTATCTTGAGGTATTCTCGGTAGCCGTCACGCACACCTAAGCCTGCAGAGTCCAGTTAGAAGCGGTGGTATTCCCACTTCAGGGGCCTATCTTGAGGTATTCTCGGTAGCCGTCACGCACACCTAAGCCTGCAGAGTCCAGTTAGAAGCGGTGGTATTCCCACTTCAGGGGCCTATCTTGAGGTATTCTCGGTAGCCGCCACGCACACTTGAGTCACGCCTGCAGAGTCCAGTTAGAAGCGGTGGTATTCCCACTTCAGGGGCCTATCTTGAGGTATTCTCGGTAGCCGCCACGCACACTTAAGTCACGTCTGCAGAGTCCAGTTAGAAGCGGTGGTATTCCCACTTCAGAGGCCTATCTTGAGGTATTCTCGGTAGCCGCCACGCACACCTAAGCCTGCAGAGTCCAGTTAGAAGCGGTGGTATTCCCACTTCAGGGGCCTATCTTGAGGTATTCTCGGTAGCCGCCACGCACACTTGAGTCACGCCTGCAGAGTCCAGTTAGAAGCGGTGGTATTCCCACTTCAGGGGCCTATCTTGAGGTATTCTCGGTAGCCGCCACGCACACTTGAGTCACGCCTGCAGAGTCCAGTTAGAAGCGGTGGTATTCCCACTTCAGGGGCCTATCTTGAGGTATTCTCGGTAGCCGCCACGCACACTTGAGTCACGCCTGCAGAGTCCAGTTAGAAGCGGTGGTATTCCCACTTCAGGGGCCTATCTTGAGGTATTCTCGGTAGCCGTCACGCACACAGGAGATTTTGTTGTGTCCGAAACCTGCCTTTTCTTTCACAATGATTCCAGTAAGATGGCGCAACCATTGCGCAATTAGACAATATTGCTTTCCTCTTTGAAACTTTTGACAACCGCCTCATCTCCTTTAGAACAAACTTTCCTTACCCAGCCCATTCTCCCGATCTTACACCACCTGACGTTTCGTTTAACAATGAAGAAAGAGAAGATTTTCCGTGATGCGCCACCAACCACCATCTAAAAGAAAACATAACCATGTATGTTACGAGCATGAAACAACCCCTCTTCCCCAAAATGATGCAAAACCTTCAAGAACGGTAAGAGTGTTGCGTCGAATTAAACGGAGGTAGGCCTAATATATAACATGTGTGTACCTGAGTGTAACCGATTTAGCTTCTTTTTACTTGCATTTGTTTCTAAAACTATGAAAATAAAATTAAATTAAATAAAATAATATCTTACAACTGTTTCATTGCTGTTTATTTTGGCGCATACGGTATATGAAAACCTTTACATTAATTTATTAATAAATTATCAAAAAATTAAATAATATAATATCTTACAACTGTTTCTGTACTGTTTATTTTGGCGCATACGGTATATGAAAACCTTTACATTAATTTATTAATAAATTATCAAAAAATTAAATAATATAATATCTTACAACTGTTTCTGTACTGTTTATTTTGGCGCATACGGTATATGAAAACCTTTACATTAATTTATTAATAAATTATCAAAAAATTAAATAATATAATATCTTACAACTGTTTCTGTACTGTTTATTTTGGCGCATACGGTATATGAAAACCTTTACATTAATTTATTAATAAATTATCAAAAAATTAAATAATATAATATCTTACAACTGTTTCTGTACTGTTTATTTTGGCGCATACGGTATATGAAAACCTTTACATTAATTTATTAATAAATTATCAAAAAATTAAATAATATAATATCTTACAACTGTTTCTGTACTGTTTATTTTGGCGCATACGGTATATGAAAACCTTTACATTAATTTATTAATAAATTATCAAAAAATTAAATAATATAATATCTTACAACTGTTTCTGTACTGTTTATTTTGGCGCATACGGTATATGAAAACCTTTACATTAATTTATTAATAAATTATCAAAAAATTAAATAATATAATATCTTACAACTGTTTCTGTACTGTTTATTTTGGCGCATACGGTATATGAAAACCTTTACATTAATTTATTAATAAATTATCAAAAAATTAAATAATATAATATCTTACAACTGTTTCTGTACTGTTTATTTTGGCGCATACGGTATATGAAAACCTTTACATTAATTTATTAATAAATTATCAAAAAATTAAATAATATAATACCTTACAACTGTTTCTGTACTGTTTATTTTGGCGCATACGGTATATGAAAACCTTTACATTAATTTATTAATAAATTATCAAAAAATTAAATAATATAATATCTTACAACGGTTTCTGTACTGTTTATTTTGGCGCATACGGTATATGAAAACCTTTACATTAATTTATTAATAAATTATCAAAAAATTAAATAATATAATATCTTACAACGGTTTCTGTACTGTTTATTTTGGCGCATACGGTATATGAAAACCTTTACATTAATTTATTAATAAATTATCAAAAAATTAAATAATATAATATCTTACAACTGTTTCTGTACTGTTTATTTTGGCGCATACGGTATATGAAAACCTTTACATTAATTTATTAATAAATTATCAAAAAATTAAATAATATAATATCTTACAACTGTTTCTGTACTGTTTATTTTGGCGCATACGGTATATGAAAACCTTTACATTAATTTATTAATAAATTATCAAAAAATTAAATAATATAATATCTTACAACTGTTTCTGTACTGTTTATTTTGGCGCATGCGGTATATGAAAACCTTTACATTAATTTATTAATAAATTATCAAAAAATTAAATAATATAATATCTTACAACTGTTTCTGTACTGTTTATTTTGGCGCATACGGTATATGAAAACCTTTACATTAATTTATTAATAAATTATCAAAAAACTAAATAATATAATATCTTACAACTGTTTCTGTACTGTTTATTTTGGCGCATACGGTATATGAAAACCTTTACATTAATTTATTAATAAATTATCAAAACATTAAATAATATAATATCTTACAACTGTTTCTGTACTGTTTATTTTGGCGCATACGGTATATGAAAACCTTTACATTAATTTATTAATAAATTATCAAAAAATTAAATAATATAATATCTTACAACTGTTTCTGTACTGTTTATTTTGGCGCATACGGTATATGAAAACCTTTACATTAATTTATTAATAAATTATCAAAAAATTAAATAATATAATATCTTACAACTGTTTCTGTACTGTTTATTTTGGCGCATACGGTATATGAAAACCTTTACATTAATTTATTAATAAATTATCAAAAAATTAAATAATATAATATCTTACAACTGTTTCTGTACTGTTTATTTTGGCGCATACGGTATATGAAAACCTTTACATTAATTTATTAATAAATTATCAAAAAATTAAATAATATAATATCTTACAACTGTTTCTGTACTGTTTATTTTGGCGCATACGGTATATGAAAACCTTTACATTAATTTATTAATAAATTATCAAAAAATTAAATAATATAATATCTTACAACTGTTTCTGTACTGTTTATTTTGGCGCATACGGTATATGAAAACCTTTACATTAATTTATTAATAAATTATCAAAAAATTAAATAATATAATATCTTACAACTGTTTCTGTACTGTTTATTTTGGCGCATACGGTATATGAAAACCTTTACATTAATTTATTAATAAATTATCAAAAAATTAAATAATATAATATCTTACAACTGTTTCTGTACTGTTTATTTTGGCGCATACGGTATATGAAAACCTTTACATTAATTTATTAATAAATTATCAAAAAATTAAATAATATAATATCTTACAACTGTTTCTGTACTGTTTATTTTGGCGCATACGGTATATGAAAACCTTTACATTAATTTATTAATAAATTATCAAAAAATTAAATAATATAATATCTTACAACTGTTTCTGTACTGTTTATTTTGGCGCATACGGTATATGAAAACCTTTACATTAATTTATTAATAAATTATCAAAAAATTAAATAATATAATATCTTACAACTGTTTCTGTACTGTTTATTTTGGCGCATACGGTATATGAAAACCTTTACATTAATTTATTAATAAATTATCAAAAAATTAAATAATATAATATCTTACAACTGTTTCTGTACTGTTTATTTTGGCGCATACGATATATGAAAACCTTTACATTAATTTATTAATAAATTATCAAAAAATTAAATAATATAATATCTTACAACTGTTTCTGTACTGTTTATTTTGGCGCATACGGTATATGAAAACCTTTACATTAATTTATTAATAAATTATCAAAAAATTAAATAATATAATATCTTACAACTGTTTCTGTACTGTTTATTTTGGCGCATACGGTATATGAAAACCTTTACATTAATTTATTAATAAATTATCAAAAAATTAAATAATATAGTATCTTACAACTGTTTCTGTACTGTTTATTTTGGCGCATACGGTATATGAAAACCTTTACATTAATTTATTAATAAATTATCAAAAAATTAAATAATATAATATCTTACAACTGTTTCTGTACTGTTTATTTTGGCGCATACGGTATATGAAAACCTTTACATTAATTTATTAATAAATTATCAAAAAATTAAATAATATAATATCTTACAACTGTTTCTGTACTGTTTATTTTGGCGCATACGGTATATGAAAACCTTTACATTAATTTATTAATAAATTATCAAAAAATTAAATAATATAATATCTTACAACTGTTTCTGTACTGTTTATTTTGGCGCATACGGTATATGAAAACCTTTACATTAATTTATTAATAAATTATCAAAAAATTAAATAATATAATATCTTACAACTGTTTCTGTACTGTTTATTTTGGCGCATACGGTATATGAAAACCTTTACATTAATTTATTAATAAATTATCAAAAAATTAAATAATATAATATCTTACAACTGTTTCTGTACTGTTTATTTTGGCGCATACGGTATATGAAAACCTTTACATTAATTTATTAATAAATTATCAAAACATTAAATAATATAATATCTTACAACTGTTTCTGTACTGTTTATTTTGGCGCATACGGTATATGAAAACCTTTACATTAATTTATTAATAAATTATCAAAAAATTAAATAATATAATATCTTACAACTGTTTCTGTACTGTTTATTTTGGCGCATACGGTATATGAAAACCTTTACATTAATTTATTAATAAATTATCAAAAAATTAAATAATATAATATCTTACAACTGTTTCTGTACTGTTTATTTTGGCGCATACGGTATATGAAAACCTTTACATTAATTTATTAATAAATTATCAAAAAATTAAATAATATAATATCTTACAACTGTTTCTGTACTGTTTATTTTGGCGCATACGGTATATGAAAACCTTTACATTAATTTATTAATAAATTATCAAAAAATTAAATAATATAATATCTTACAACTGTTTCTGTACTGTTTATTTTGGCGCATACGGTATATGAAAACCTTTACATTAATTTATTAATAAATTATCAAAAAATTAAATAATATAATATCTTACAACTGTTTCTGTACTGTTTATTTTGGCGCATACGGTATATGAAAACCTTTACATTAATTTATTAATAAATTATCAAAAAATTAAATAATATAATATCTTACAACTGTTTCTGTACTGTTTATTTTGGCGCATACGGTATATGAAATCCTTTACATTAATTTATTAATAAATTATCAAAAAATTAAATAATATAATATCTTACAACTGTTTCTGTACTGTTTATTTTGGCGCATACGGTATATGAAAACCTTTACATTAATTTATTAATAAATTATCAAAAAATTAAATAATATAATATCTTACAACTGTTTCTGTACTGTTTATTTTGGCGCATACGGTATATGAAATCCTTTACATTAATTTATTAATAAATTATCAAAAAACTAAATAATATAATATCTTACAACTGTTTCTGTACTGTTTATTTTGGAGCATACGGTATATGAAAACCTTTACATTAATTTATTAATAAATTATCAAAAAATTAAATAATATAATATCTTACAACTGTTTCATTGCTGTTTATTTTGGAGCATACGGTATATGAAAACCTTTACATTAATTTATTAATAAATTATCAAAAAATTAAATAATATAATATCTTACAACTGTTTCTGTACTGTTTATTTTGGCGCATACGGTATATGAAAACCTTTACATTAATTTATTAATAAATTATCAAAAAATTAAATAATATAATATCTTACAACTGTTTCTGTACTTTTTATTATGGCACATACGGTATATGAAAACCTTTACATTAATTTATTAATAAATTATCAAAAAATTAAATAATATAATATCTTACAACTGTTTCTGTACTGTTTATTTTGGCGCATACGGTATATGAAAACCTTTACATTAATTTATTAATAAATTATCAAAAAATTAAATAATATAATATCTTACAACTGTTTCTGTACTGTTTATTTTGGCGCATACGGTATATGAAAACCTTTACATTAATTTATTAATAAATTATCAAAAAATTAAATAATATAATATCTTACAACTGTTTCTGTACTGTTTATTTTGGCGCATACGGTATATGAAAACCTTTACATTAATTTATTAATAAATTATCAAAAAATTAAATAATATAATATCTTACAACTGTTTCTGTACTGTTTATTTTGGCGCATACGGTATATGAAAACCTTTACATTAATTTATTAATAAATTATCAAAAAATTAAATAATATAATATCTTACAACTGTTTCTGTACTGTTTATTTTGGCGCATACGGTATATGAAAACCTTTACATTAATTTATTAATAAATTATCAAAAAATTAAATAATATAATATCTTACAACTGTTTCTGTACTGTTTATTTTGGCGCATACGGTATATGAAATCCTTTACATTAATTTATTAATAAATTATCAAAAAATTAAATAATATAATATCTTACAACTGTTTCTGTACTGTTTATTTTGGCGCATACGGTATATGAAAACCTTTACATTAATTTATTAATAAATTATCAAAAAATTAAATAATATAATATCTTACAACTGTTTCATTGCTGTTTATTTTGGAGCATACGGTATGTGAAAACCTTTACATTAATTTATTAATAAATTATCAAAAAATTAAATAATATAATATCTTACAACTGTTTCTGTACTGTTTATTTTGGCGCATACGGTATATGAAAACCTTTACATTAATTTATTAATAAATTATCAAAAAATTAAATAATATAATATCTTACAACTGTTTCTGTACTGTTTATTTTGGAGCATACGGTATATGAAAACCTTTACATTAATTTATTAATAAATTATCAAAAAATTAAATAATATAATATCTTACAACTGTTTCTGTACTGTTTATTTTGGCGCATACGGTATATGAAAACCTTTACATTAATTTATTAATAAATTATCAAAAAATTAAATAATATAATATCTTACAACTGTTTCTGTACTGTTTATTTTGGCGCATACGGTATATGAAAACCTTTACATTAATTTATTAATAAATTATCAAAAAATTAAATAATATAATATCTTACAACTGTTTCTGTACTGTTTATTTTGGCGCATACGGTATATGAAAACCGTTACATTAATTTATTAATAAATTATCAAAAAATTAAATAATATAATATCTTACAACTGTTTCTGTACTGTTTATTTTGGCGCATACGGTATATGAAAACCTTTACATTAATTTATTAATAAATTATCAAAAAATTAAATAATATAATATCTTACAACTGTTTCTGTACTGTTTATTTTGGCGCATACGGTATATGAAAACCTTTACATTAATTTATTAATAAATTATCAAAAAATTAAATAATATAATATCTTACAACTGTTTCTGTACTGTTTATTTTGGCGCATACGGTATATGAAAACCTTTACATTAATTTATTAATAAATTATCAAAAAATTAAATAATATAATATCTTACAACTGTTTCTGTACTGTTTATTTTGGCGCATACGGTATATGAAAACCTTTACATTAATTTATTAATAAATTATCAAAAAATTAAATAATATAATATCTTACAACTGTTTCTGTACTGTTTATTTTGGCGCATACGGTATATGAAAACCTTTACATTAATTTATTAATAAATTATCAAAAAATTAAATAATATAATATCTTACAACTGTTTCATTGCTGTTTATTTTGGAGCATACGGTATATGAAAACCTTTACATTAATTTATTAATAAATTATCAAAAAATTAAATAATATAATATCTTACAACTGTTTCTGTACTGTTTATTTTGGCGCATACGGTATATGAAAACCTTTACATTAATTTATTAATAAATTATCAAAAAATTAAATAATATAATATCTTACAACTGTTTCATTGCTGTTTATTTTGGAGCATACGGTATATGAAAACCTTTACATTAATTTATTAATAAATTATCAAAAAATTAAATAATATAATATCTTACAACTGTTTCTGTACTGTTTATTTTGGCGCATACGGTATATGAAAACCTTTACATTAATTTATTAATAAATTATCAAAAAATTAAATAATATAATATCTTACAACTGTTTCTGTACTGTTTATTTTGGCGCATACGGTATATGAAAACCTTTACATTAATTTATTAATAAATTATCAAAAAATTAAATAATATAATATCTTACAACTGTTTCTGTACTGTTTATTTTGGCGCATACGGTATATGAAAACCTTTACATTAATTTATTAATAAATTATCAAAAAATTAAATAATATAATATCTTACAACTGTTTCTGTACTGTTTATTTTGGCGCATACGGTATATGAAAACCTTTACATTAATTTATTAATAAATTATCAAAAAATTAAATAATATAATATCTTACAACTGTTTCATTGCTGTTTATTTTGGAGCATACGGTATATGAAAACCTTTACATTAATTTATTAATAAATTATCAAAAAATTAAATAATATAATATCTTACAACTGTTTCTGTACTGTTTATTTTGGCGCATACGGTATATGAAAACCTTTACATTAATTTATTAATAAATTATCAAAAAATTAAATAATATAATATCTTACAACTGTTTCTGTACTGTTTATTTTGGCGCATACGGTATATGAAAACCTTTACATTAATTTATTAATAAATTATCAAAAAATTAAATAATATAATATCTTACAACTGTTTCTGTACTGTTTATTTTGGCGCATGCGGTATATGAAAACCTTTACATTAATTTATTAATAAATTATCAAAAAATTAAATAATATAATATCTTACAACTGTTTCTGTACTGTTTATTTTGGCGCATACGGTATATGAAAACCTTTACATTAATTTATTAATAAATTATCAAAAAATTAAATAATATAATATCTTACAACTGTTTCTGTACTGTTTATTTTGGCGCATACGGTATATGAAAACCTTTACATTAATTTATTAATAAATTATCAAAAAATTAAATAATATAATATCTTACAACTGTTTCTGTACTGTTTATTTTGGCGCATACGGTATATGAAAACCTTTACATTAATTTATTAATAAATTATCAAAAAATTAAATAATATAATATCTTACAACTGTTTCTGTACTGTTTATTTTGGCGCATACGGTATATGAAAACCTTTACATTAATTTATTAATAAATTATCAAAAAATTAAATAATATAATATCTTACAACTGTTTCTGTACTGTTTATTTTGGCGCATACGGTATATGAAAACCTTTACATTAATTTATTAATAAATTATCAAAAAATTAAATAATATAATATCTTACAACTGTTTCTGTACTGTTTATTTTGGCGCATACGGTATATGAAAACCTTTACATTAATTTATTAATAAATTATCAAAAAATTAAATAATATAATATCTTACAACTGTTTCTGTACTGTTTATTTTGGCGCATACGGTATATGAAAACCTTTACATTAATTTATTAATAAATTATCAAAAAATTAAATAATATAATATCTTACAACTGTTTCTGTACTGTTTATTTTGGCGCATACGGTATATGAAAACCTTTACATTAATTTATTAATAAATTATCAAAAAATTAAATAATATAATATCTTACAACTGTTTCATTGCTGTTTATTTTGGAGCATACGGTATATGAAAACCTTTACATTAATTTATTAATAAATTATCAAAAAATTAAATAATATAATATCTTACAACTGTTTCTGTACTGTTTATTTTGGCGCATACGGTATATGAAAACCTTTACATTAATTTATTAATAAATTATCAAAAAATTAAATAATATAATATCTTACAACTGTTTCTGTACTGTTTATTTTGGCGCATACGGTATATGAAAACCTTTACATTAATTTATTAATAAATTATCAAAAAATTAAATAATATAATATCTTACAACTGTTTCTGTACTGTTTATTTTGGCGCATACGGTATATGAAAACCTTTACATTAATTTATTAATAAATTATCAAAAAATTAAATAATATAATATCTTACAACTGTTTCTGTACTGTTTATTTTGGCGCATACGGTATATGAAAACCTTTACATTAATTTATTAATAAATTATCAAAAAATTAAATAATATAATATCTTACAACTGTTTCTGTACTGTTTATTTTGGCGCATACGGTATATGAAAACCTTTACATTAATTTATTAATAAATTATCAAAAAATTAAATAATATAATATCTTACAACTGTTTCATTGCTGTTTATTTTGGAGCATACGGTATATGAAAACCTTTACATTAATTTATTAATAAATTATCAAAAAATTAAATAATATAATATCTTACAACTGTTTCTGTACTGTTTATTTTGGCGCATACGGTATATGAAAACCTTTACATTAATTTATTAATAAATTATCAAAAAATTAAATAATATAATATCTTACAACTGTTTCTGTACTGTTTATTTTGGCGCATACGGTATATGAAAACCTTTACATTAATTTATTAATAAATTATCAAAAAATTAAATAATATAATATCTTACAACTGTTTCTGTACTGTTTATTTTGGCGCATGCGGTATATGAAAACCTTTACATTAATTTATTAATAAATTATCAAAAAATTAAATAATATAATATCTTACAACTGTTTCTGTACTGTTTATTTTGGCGCATACGGTATATGAAAACCTTTACATTAATTTATTAATAAATTATCAAAAAATTAAATAATATAATATCTTACAACTGTTTCTGTACTGTTTATTTTGGCGCATACGGTATATGAAAACCTTTACATTAATTTATTAATAAATTATCAAAAAATTAAATAATATAATATCTTACAACTGTTTCTGTACTGTTTATTTTGGCGCATACGGTATATGAAAACCTTTACATTAATTTATTAATAAATTATCAAAAAATTAAATAATATAATATCTTACAACTGTTTCTGTACTGTTTATTTTGGCGCATACGGTATATGAAAACCTTTACATTAATTTATTAATAAATTATCAAAAAATTAAATAATATAATATCTTACAACTGTTTCTGTACTGTTTATTTTGGCGCATACGGTATATGAAAACCTTTACATTAATTTATTAATAAATTATCAAAAAATTAAATAATATAATATCTTACAACTGTTTCTATACTGTTTATTTTGGCGCATACGGTATATGAAATCCTTTACATTAATTTATTAATAAATTATCAAAAAATTAAATTTAACGTAATGTCTCCTTGCCACCCAAACTGCACAATACGTGATCACGCTTTCTGAACCTGAAACAATAGGCCAATCTATTGTAATGTTTTCATATTAAATCGTACCCCCATGCTTTCCACCTTCAGAATGCGCGCGTCGCAGTCTCTCCTTGCAATAAAGCATTAGTCATTACTTCCTCAGATAAGAGCCTTGTTTTCAACCTTTCTTATCAGATAAAAAGAGAGGGGTATTTCTGGACAATCGTTTTGTAGTAATTTGTGTGACAACAACAGTGTGACTTAACAAACTGACCTGATTATAATCCCAAAGCAAGTAATATAAACAAAACATTTTTAAGCCAATTTCTACTGAGTCAACAAAACAAAATCTTATTTTAGTAACTTTTTAATTAATAAATTCCATTATTATAAATAAGGTAATATAACCTGACTTTAAAGCAGCTGGTCTACCACATAACCTACAACATACTATCAGCTGTTTGATGAAAATGATATCATTGTTAAGTATTGGCACACGAATTTATTTTATAACCATCCGTACTATATCAGCATAGAATTTAAGGTTTATTAAATATTATTCAATTCCTTCTATTAGTTTACACTCTCCTTATATATACATATATATATATATATATATATATATATATATATATATATATATATATATATATATTTTAAAAACAACACAGGTTATTCAAATACAAGAATATTTATTATTTTATATCCAAAGCTTTTCGTTGGCAAACAGTACCAACATCATCAGGAATGAAAATTACAATAATGTAAGCTATAGGCCTAAAACATATGTTTATTTAGAAATAGAATTGTTGTTAAATTTATACAAATTGCTAAATTTATTTTGTTGCTGTAACATTATAGACATTGAATATAGTATCAAATTTAGAATGTATTTGTATTTGTTCTTTTATTAATTTGTTATTATTATTGTGTTTATATATTTCAAATGCTTCATATATATTCATTCTTAATCCCTTATTAATTTCTTTTATAAGTCTCATATTTTCTATATTTGGAAATTGGTGCTTATTATTAATACAATGATTTGCGAAATTTGATTTATATATTTCTGGATTAATGTAGGCATTTAAATGTTCTTTATATCTTTCTTTTAATTTTTTCTTTGTTTGACCTATATAAGCTTTATTACAATCTTTGCATTCTAATTTATAAATTAGAGTAATATAATTAAAGTAATATATAATATAGTTAATAATATATAATATAAGTTAATAATTAAAGTAATATATACTTTAATAAACAATGTATTATAAATAATATAATTCCCAAATACGCAAAAATTACAATAAAAAACAAAAATAATATAGCTCAAAAAACATGTAAACAAGCTGAAAAATTATGGGTTAAGAATGAAATTAAAAACTTGTATCAAAAGAAAAATACTTTAACAATTGAAATATATAAGCTACATATAAAATTAGCTTCTATTATGCATAACATAAAATGGGAAGAAAAATATAATAAAATCAATTTATTTGTAAATAAAATTAGAAATATAAAAATAAATAGAATAAACAAAAAACTTAAAAATTTGAAGTTAGAAAAACAAATAAAAGATGTACCTGAAATTAAATATCATAATTTTCACCCTAATGTAGTTAATCTATCAAATACTGGATTTAATAATAATGAAATAAAACTGCTTGAAAACAATAAAACCAATATAAAAACAGACATAAATAATAATATTAATAATATTATAGTAGATACAGAACTAGCTATTAGTAAACTAAATACAAGCTTACAAGAAAATACCAGAATCGAAGCAGCTTATGAAATTAAAAAATTGATTAAAAAAAATACAGTTAATAAAACACATAAGAAACAATATTCAGAAATTAAAGATTTAAAACAAAAATTACAAAATAATAATCTTATTACAGTAAAGGCAGATAAAAGTAATGCTATTGTCATTATTGATAAAAATGAGCACATAACAAAAACAGAAAAATACATAAATGATAATCAATTTTGTCAAATATATAAAGATCCCACAAATAAATTTCAAAATAAAATTAAAAATATTATAAAATCTTCATACAAATTATTCAATAAAAATAAAATTAGCAACTATATAAATGATAATCCAAAAATTCCAACATTGAATGGACTTGTGAAATTACATAAAATAGATAAACCAATAAGACCATTAATAAATTTTATAAAAGCTCCATCTTATAAAATATCAAAGGTTATGGTAAATATTCTTAAAGAAAAAATAGAACTAAATAATAATCATACTATAATAAATTCTATTAATCTTATTGAAAAACTAAATGCAATTAAAATTAATGAAAATACAAAATTAATATCATTGGATATAAAAAATATGTATACAAACATACCTATAAATGAAACTCTTGAAATTATAAAATCTAAATTGGAACATGAGAAAGATAAAAAATTAACATTAGAAATTTTAAATACACTCAAAATAATATTAAATCAAAATTATTTTTCATATAATGACAAAATTTATAAACAAGAGGATGGTCTTGCTATGGGCTCGCCATTATCAAATATATTATCTGAAATATTTTTACAACAATTAGATAATAAAATAAATGAAATTATAAAAATATATGATAAAACTGGTTATTGGCTTCGCTATGTAGATGATGGAATGTATATATCAAACAATAATAATATAAATTTAACAAATATTTTGAATAAAATAAATAAAATTAATAATAAAATCAAATTTACTTATGAAATTGAAACAAATAACAAAATAAATTTTCTAGATTTAACAATAATAAGAAAAAATGAAAAATTTGAATATATGATATACCGTAAACCAACTTTGACAAACCAAATTATACCAAATAAATCTAATCATCCATATAATCAAAAAATGGCTGCTTTATATAACTTATTATATAGAATGCATAAAATACCCATGAATGAAGAAAATAAAATAAAAGAAAAAAACATAATTTATCAAATTGCATTAGAAAACGGTTATAAAAAGAAAACTGTTGACAAACTTAATTATAATATTTTTAATAAACAAAATAATAATTTAATTTGCAATAATAATAATAATAATACAATATGGACTTCATTTTTATTTATAGGCCATGAAATAAAAAATATCACCAAATTATTTAAAAATACAAATATCAAAATTGCATACAAAACTAATAACAAAATAATAAACATAATAAATAACAATATTAAAACAATTAATATGCATGAAAAAGGAGGTGTTTATAAATTAGAATGCAAAGATTGTAATAAAGCTTATATAGGTCAAACAAAGAAAAAATTAAAAGAAAGATATAAAGAACATTTAAATGCCTACATTAATCCAGAAATATATAAATCAAATTTCGCAAATCATTGTATTAATAATAAGCACCAATTTCCAAATATAGAAAATATGAGACTTATAAAAGAAATTAATAAGGGATTAAGAATGAATATATATGAAGCATTTGAAATATATAAACACAATAATAATAACAAATTAATAAAAGAACAAATACAAATACATTCTAAATTTGATACTATATTCAATGTCTATAATGTTACAGCAACAAAATAAATTTAGCAATTTGTATAAATTTAACAACAATTCTATTTCTAAATAAACATATGTTTTAGGCCTATAGCTTACATTATTGTAATTTTCATTCCTGATGATGTTGGTACTGTTTGCCAACGAAAAGCTTTGGATATAAAATAATAAATATTCTTGTATTTGAATAACCTGTGTTGTTTTTAAATTATTAAACAAGAAAACGTATTTTATATTTATATATATATATATATATATATATATATATATATATATATATCTTGTTCGAATTTTCAAACCTCAGTAAAATACTTGTTTTCATCCACTCAAGTTCAAATACAGTACATTTTTTAAACTTGTAACAGACAATTAATGTTAACACCGCTTTTGTAAATATTGTTTAATTACATTTTATGAATTAATTATAGTTTTATATGGGAGGAAAACCAATCACTTATTTTAAGCCAAATAGGACAAAATTATTATATTCCATACCATATTCCATTTGTGGAAAGTGTTTTCTCCCATAAAAACCTATAATGAATTCATTAAATTTAATGAAATAATATTTGAAAACGCGGTATTAACATTAATTATCATTCACAAGTTTAAAAAAATGTACTGTATTTGAACTTTAATGGATGAATAAAAAGAAAGTATTTTACTAAGGTTTCAAAATTTGAACAAGATATATATATATATATATTAAAACAACAACAACATAGGTTATTCAAATACAAGAATATTTAATTATTTATATTCTTATTTTGTATTTGAATATCCTATTTTGATTTAAATTACTAAACAAGAAAAAGTATTATATATATATATATCTATATATATATATATATATATATATATATATATATATATATATATATATATATTAAATATGGTGATATGTTTTCTTGTAATATAGTTAATAAATTAAAAATATTTCAAAAACAAGAATACTTTTAATGAATATATTTATTCAAACCTTTTCCTAAGGAGATAATTATTTTCCTGAAGATGCTGGTACTATTTTATCGGCGAAAAGCTTTAAGTAAATATATTCATTAAAAGTATTCTTGTTTATATATATATATATATATATATATATATATATATATATATATATATATATTTTAAAACAACATAGGTTATTCAAATACAAGAATATTTATTAATTTATATCCAAAGCTTTTCGTTGGTAAACAGTACCAACATCATCAATGCAATGATGATGTTGGTACTGTTTACCAACGAAAAGCTTTGGATATAAATTAATAGATATTCTTGTATTTGAATAACCTTTGTTGTTTTAAATTATTAAACAAGAAAACGTATTTTATATTTCTATATATATATAAAGAGAGTGCAAATTAATAGAAGGAATTGAATAATATTTAATAAACCTTAAATTCTATGCTGATAAAGTACGGATGGTTATAAAGTAAATTCGTGTTACAATACTTAACAATAACAGCATTTTAACATGAGTTTATCACTATCCGAACTTCTAATATTGTAAATTTGTGAAAACTTACTGAGACAGAACCTTTTCCATCGCTCCGTGGCGATCTTCATCAGTGTCTTCTGCTTGAAGATGTTGGGTCAAGCGGTGACGGTTTTAAAGGCAGGTTTTCGATATTATCGAAGAGTATGTGGGTTTGGTGGTTTAATATGTTTGTACTTTGTGTTTGTGTGTGTCTGTAAATTTCATATTGTTCTAGTGTATTAAGATGTGGTCCTTTTTTGTTGATGTGTAGGATCTCTAGGTTATGGTAAATGTCTGTTTTTTTGTGTCCTGTTTCTTTTATGTGGTTGTAAAATGCTGAGTTGGAGTTCTATTTGTGTTCCTCGACTCTTTGTTTAAAGCTGCGACCTTTTTGCCTATGACAAAGAGTCGAGGAACACAAACAGAACTCCAACTCAGCATTTTAAAATAACATAAAAGAAGCAGGACACAAAAACACAGACATTTATCATAACCTAGAAATCCTACACATCAACAAAAAAGGATCACATCTCAACACACTAGAACAATAAGAAATTTACAGACACACAAAATACAAAGTACAAACATATTAAAAGAAAAAAACACAATACAAATCATACATGCTCTTAATACTATCGAAAACCTGTCTTTAAAACCGTCACCACTTAACCCAACATCTCCAAGCAGAAGACACTGATGAAGACCGCCACGGAGCGATTGAAAACGTTCTGTCTCAGTAAGTTTTAACAAATTTACAATATGTAAAGTTCGGATAGTGATAAACTCATGTTAGAGTGATTAGTTAAGATTCATCGAACGTAATGGACTACAAAATTCAAGATAGCATTTTTCTGTTATTTTCTTCTTCTGTCTAATGTTCACAAAATAAGAAGATGTCGAAATATCAGGGCGAAATATCCTGAATCAAAAAATATCAAGGAAGTTATATAAAACAGCAAAGTCTTTAGAAACAGGGTTTCAGAAGTAGAGAATCTAACATGTAAATACAAAACGTAAAAGGAGAGTATTCAGACACAATATTCCAAAACAAGGAGGCAAAAGAATAAATTGTTTAAAGTAGTAGGAAAGTTATCTCAATTTAGAGTTAGACAAAGAAATCACTCGATACCCAATCAGAACTTGGAAGCAGTACAGCTTGTTTTAGATTCGTTGGACTTCACAAAGGAGTGATATCGCAGAGCCACAGAGACTTTATATTTATCAAAAAAATAATTTGTAACTGAGAATTTTTTTCTTTTGAACAACAGTTGACTCTCTTTGAAAGCCTAATTTTATTTTTAGTTCTTTAAAATTTTAATTCTGTAGTTTTACATAAAATAGTTTTACTTCTTTTTCCTTTTAAAAATTATTTTTTATATTTAATTCGATTTTTAAAGTTGTATTGCTATTCCAAAAACTTTAAACTAAGCTTAAACATCAATTTTAATTTAAGAGTACCCTCTAAAAGTATACATAATTATAACATGTCAAAGTAATAATAAACACGCTTCCCCCAAGTAGCCGCTCCCCATACTCTGGGGGACGCTGCTCTAGTCTCACGTTCTCATCAAATCAAAACACATTTATTGCTGAAAAACGTTTGTCAATGAACTTTACCAAAATGAGATGTTTAAGAAAGATGTTTTTGAGTTTTTGCTGTACATTTTACTGAACATTTAAAATATAAAGTTCTGAATATCACTTTAACACACCAGATGACGTGAACTCCGTTCCCTACTCTACCTTAATGCATTTATTTATTCATATATTATAATGAGGAACAAACATAAATTCAACAGCTTATTTGTAAGGAAACAGAAAATAAGCTATGACGAAATTGTCTAACCCAAGCAAAGCTTCTTTTGCATCTCCAAGAAGTAGGGCCTACGTGACAGCAATGATCCAGTCCCAGTAGTTCTTCAAGGTCAGGAAAAGTGAGAAAAAATGGTCATGACGTTGTTCATTACTATTAAAGCAATTTATCGACAAATGAAGAGAAAATATAACTTTTTAATATTTAGAAATCATAATCTGTGTGCAAATCTTTTAACTCATTCTGACCCCAACAGAACATTTACATTAAATGGCTAGAAAAGTTTAAACGGTAGCATATTCTGGAGGGGATAATGGTTATTTTTGTAAATATTGTCCGTTCCCCATTAGGACAGTGTACGTAAAGGAATGAAAGTACCCAACTGCATGTACTTCTATTAGAAGCGTATTACTAATTTGATAAAAGCAAAAGAGATTTTCCAATAAGAATTATAATTAGACCCTACACATTTTCTAAAAATGAAATTCGTGCAGCTGAAAATATAAATATAATTATAAATAAATGATCTGACAGTATAATAAATTGAATGCAGTCATATTTCGATTGGTGGTTTTATAAGGAATTAATGTTTTACATTATGGAATAAGGCTATTAAATAAAAAAAATTCTAAATTTTTCAGGCAATCCACCAGTATGACACATTACTACTGGTGAAGAGTAGGGACATCCCCACACCTCAACACGGTGAGGAGATGTGCAATCTCACTAAAAGACACTTTATACTCAACTCATAGTTCCTGACTTTGCAGGTATCAGTCTAATGAACTTAGCAATGCATCTATGACTATAATGTATTTGTTTTATGCGTAGTGATTGTTTTGTAAGACGTGTAAAGAGTTGGTGTGTTTATCCATTAAATCCTAAATGAAAAAGGTAATCTATATTGTTTTTGTTCTCCAAATTAAATAAAGACCTACATCGACTTATATTTATTATACGTCAAGTTTTATAACGAGTTTTTCATAATAAAAGTGTTTTTCACGACAAAATCCTAAATGAAAAAGTTTAACATACTTTTAAAAGTTTAAAAGTTTTTTAAAAGTTTAACATACTTTTTAAAAGAAGAGGTAAAAAAGTAATTTCTTTAGTAACACTTATAGTAAACTGTGTTGATTTTAAAAAAATAAAACCAAAGAATTCTAACAAATGGAAAAGGTAAAGAACCATGAAATAAAATTTTAGTAACAAAATAATAAATAATTTAACAGACGGAAAAACTTCCAGACTATTGAATAAAAATGTAAAGAAGAAAACTCCAAAACACAATTTTTTTTAACAAATGAAAATATTATTAAATAATTATATAAAAATTTAGTAATACAAATATTAAATAATTTAAAAAAAGAATTTTTTATGGACAAATTAATAATCCATTAAATAAAAATTCAATAGTTTTGAATTGTTACCTTAGTGTTTTTTTTTAATATTCTGTATTTAAAAATATGTAAAAGAGATAACAAAAATATTTTTCGCTTGGACAGTTTTTTTGAAAACTGTAAATATAATTTCAACAAAAGATAGAAGCGTTTAATGTGGGAAAAAGGTAACACATTTTCTCTCATGAATGATAAAAGGTCAATAATGGGTTTGTTATTTTCCAATCTACATCACAGATTCTGATAGTACAAAAGTTCAGATAATTATTTTTGCTGACTGATAGCAAAGGAATCTTTATATGCTTCCTGTAATGTAAACATCCTGCCGTCAACAGAACTGTTGTTTCATTACCAACCTTGTACAAAGGCACCATTGTCCTTTTCGTCTTACTTATTTAACGTTTCAATGTTACCAACTCTGTGCATCCCCTCCACATTTCATAAAGTGGTAGGGGATCTTTCCCGCTGATTGGTTTTCGGATGTCCAGGAACACTTCCATCAAGTAACATATTCTTATGCAAATAGGTCTTAGTTTTTTGCAAAATGTCTTCGAGACATGTTGATGCTGATTCCAGAAACCGGGAAATAAGGGATGAAGACATCGAGCAAATGCCTTACCGGCAGCTGCAGCAGCTGGCTATGTCCTTGCAAATTCCTGGAAATTTGAAGGTAATTTGTTTTTAAAATATTGTTTTACTTTCTGCTTAGATTTACTGATTAATATCAATATAATTTTATAAACTTTACAATCGTGAACGACACCATTTGTAATTCAGAGAAAACTTTCTATACTTTTGCTATACTTTTTATTCCTTTGTTGAGTTTTTCAATGTAATATTTTTTATATTTAAACCTACTAAAAGTTATAATATATTAAAGTGGAAATGTATAAGTCCATACACATAAAAGTATATTGATTATAGTATATTTTCTCTATTTGAAATGTTGGACCACAAAAATATATTGAGTCTAATTAAATCAAGATGGTTAAATTAATTAAGATTTATGGTTTAATTTTAAAAAGTAATAAGTTTTTATTTTTAAAATATTTTGAAATGCTATTAAATTCTGTTTTAGTAAAGTGTATTATAATATCGATGTTTAAAGATATTTCATGGAAAAACTCATTTAAGAGTTCTTACTAGGAAGTATTATTTTTATTCGCACAACCTTAATCTGTGGCAGTACCTTACGTTCAACTGCTTTAGTAGGCCTACCTTAAGCCTGATACCAACCAATAGGAATAATTGTTGAGAGCGCTAAAGAATAATATTTTTATACAATTGAGAACATTTTCCTGCCTTTTCTAACATTAAAATATTTTTCTTTGTAACGCGTTTAGGAATAACTCCATTCTCAAAACTTTAATAATACTCCTTGCTGAGTACCAATAATGTTTTGAGAATGGGATTATATCGAAAAGTGTCAACAATGAAAAATATTTTAATGTTTGGAAAGGCAGAAAAATGTGGCCTACTATAATATATACAAATATTACTAATAAACGTAAATATGACTAGGCCTACATTGAGAATTTTAATATTTTTCCATCATGTACTATAAAATCTGTTGAAATCTTTTCTTGTTTAAAGTATTGAAAATTGTTTGTTTATCAACAGTATGTTTAAAATAGCATTTTCAATTATTACTATTCTGTTGATAATAAAAATAATATTTACAACCGTTTATTTACTATTTTAATTTATTGGCTGGGAAAGGCTTAACACAAGAGGGATATATGAGTAGCCTACTCCTCCAATACGAAGGCCCTCATCGTCAAAACTATGTCTGTATTTATGTCCTTAAACCTATTAACAACCTATAGAAACATAAAAGTTTCTAAGGATATATTAAATACCAAAACAGTAGACAGGTTTTTAAAAGGATTTTACACAAATTTAAAAATAATTTTATTAGAATATAAAATAGAATGGGTTCTTATATAATCTAAGTAGGCAACATTTCTCCTGATGAAGGCTTGTAAACATAAAAACAACAACGTATCACAAAATTATTTTTAGATTGTGATGCGAAGGCAATATAAATATAGAATTTACACTAGCTCACAAATATTAGTTCCTTAACGTCACCATCTTTAGTGAGCTAAAACAATTACAAAAACAGAGTTAATAAACTAAAGTTTGTGATTTAGTGTACATTTTGTATAAATTATTACATTACGTATGCGTTGGATCTTATGTTTTTGCTGATTAATATTTTTTGGAATAATTTCTACCGCAGCAACACAGTTTCTACCGCAGCAACACAGTTTCTATGGGAACAAAAGGCATTATAAAATATAAAGAACATAAAAGTCGAAATAAAATATTAACCATGAAAAAATCATTTTACAGCAAAATAAATCTTTGTCATGTTAAACAGTGATTTCATTTTATTTAATGTTTCTACTACAGAATTCATACACCTCTGACCATCGACAGGACATATTTTATCTTCTTAGAGTATTACTTGCAACCTAAATGTGTTTTGTTAATACCGTTATTTTTTATTAAATGTGTGTGCATTTTTTTATTATAACAATAAACGATAAAATAACTTAAAGATTTTATATGGATTTTAATACCACTTAAACAATGAAAATGTGCCGCAATAGAAGCGTAGTAACTAATAGGTTAAAGGAAA
This sequence comes from Prosapia bicincta, assembly GCA_036971475.1. Lineage (NCBI taxonomy): Eukaryota > Metazoa > Arthropoda > Insecta > Hemiptera > Cercopidae > Prosapia > Prosapia bicincta. Next base: position 8,766,001 of record JBAIZL010000008.1, read on the forward strand.
TCTTGTAGTTATTGTATGCCTACATTTGTAGTCTTTTTATAAGATTAAGACATTTGAAAAATAAGATTCAGTATTTCTCGCGGATATTATTGTCTATGAAGATCGGTGGAGCCTTTTACAGCATTTAACTACATTTTAGAAGCAGGCGTTAATTTGTTTAACTAAAAAAATTATATATTTTCAATCACTTTGATCTGTTTTTACAAACCACTATTCAAGCCTATCCTCTGATATCGGTAATAAAGAACCAATGTATGAATTTAAGATTTATACAGTTCAACATTTTCATTCTGAAAACGGAACAATGACGCAACGGATTATCTAAATATCTGTTTCTCATATACACTGACCTGACTGTAGTCTATATGTTTTTCCCGGAGAAACCTTCTGGCATAGGCCTACCGTGACACCACGAGGTAATCTAAAACATTAATTTTTATACATTATTCAAAGAAAATTAAGTGAAAATATACGATTTCATACAAGAGCTGATTTTATTTTATAGCTTATGTAATAGAACAGCTGTTCTAACTCATGAGTTATGTTACTTTATTATTGTACTTATTGACTAATTGACTTAATTGTTATCAAATATTCGTGTACATTTTTCTGCCTTTCCAAACTTTACAATATTTTCCAGTGTAGACTCTTTTCGGAATGACTTCATTTTCAAAACATACATAGTACTGTTCGACCAAAATCTTAATATACTGTTAGCCACGCTCCCCACCACTTGCAGATCTCGCTTCCTATTGGTATAGGTATTTCCAGCTCAGCTGGCACTTGACCTATCTACACTAGCCTAAGTTAAAATATTATCTGCCGTCATATGACGATTGCGTCAGTTGTCCTCGCGGCCCTCGTATAGACGCTCCACTAGATGAAATACGAAATGCTGTAAGTGATGAATGTCTATATCTGTCAAACGTTTGTTAAACCGGTAAAAGATTTTATAAATTTCTTGTAAAAAATAATGGTGTAATAATGTTGCTCTTATCTATTTTTTCTTAATAAACGATGACCTTGACCGAATCGACGAAGATTGAATTCCCACGCTGCATAGTTGTGCATAGCTAGCAGCTTGAATATTAAATGAATAATTTGGTAAAATCAAAGATTATTACATGTCTACACCTAGGTTTCCAATCTTCTTGTGTTATGGAGGAAAACCTTTTTTCGCAAAGCTTTTGTTCATAATACATTTTGAAGGTTGTGTTGGGTGAGTTAACGTAATTTTTAACGTTATCAATAACCCATACTGAGCTACGCTGTATATTAGGTTTTAACTGATTACTGATACACTGGATATAGTTTGTTTTGTTCATATTGTCATGATAATCTCCGGCTTTTTCCCACCTTCCACATAGCCAAAGCATTCGGAACAAACCCCTGTTTCCCTCCAGCATGAACTATAATCAACCTCTCACCTTTAGATACTGGAGTATGCAAAACATTAGTAGATCCATCCCACCACATTTTTCCCACCTTCCACATAGCCCAAGCATTCGGAACAAACCCCTGTTTCCCTCCAGCATGAACTATAATCAATCTCTCACCTTTAGATACTGGAGTATGCAAAACATTAGTAGCTCCATCCCACTACATTTTTCCCACCTTCCACATAGCCCAAGCATTCGGAACAAACCCCTGTTTCCCTCCAGCATGAACTATAATCAACCTCTCACCTTTAGATACTGGAGTATGCAAAACATTAGTAGCTCCATCCCACCACATTTTTCCCACCTTCCACATAGCCCAAGCATTCGGAACAAACCCCTGTTTCCCTCCAGCATGAACTATAATCACTCTCTCACCTTTAGATACTGAAGTATGCAAAACGTTAATAGCTCCATCCCACTACATTTTTCCCACCTTCCACATAGCCCAAGCATTTGGAACAAACCCCTGTTTCCCTCCAGCATGAACTATAATCAATCTCTCACCTTTAGATACTGGAGTATGCAAAACATTAGTAGCTCCATCCCACCACATTTTTCCCACCTTCCACATAGCCCAAGCATTCGGAACAAACCCCTGTTTCCCTCCAGCATGAACTATAATCAATCTCTCACCTTTAGATACTGGAGTATGCAAAACATTAGTAGATCCATCCCACCACATTTTTCCCACCTTCCACATAGCCCAAGCATTCGGAACAAACCCCTGTTTCCCTCCAGCATGAACTATAATCAACCTCTCACCTTTAGATACTGGAGTATGCAAAACATTAGTAGATCCATCCCACCACATTTTTCCCACCTTCCACATAGCCCAAGCATTCGGAACAAACCCCTGTTTCCCTCCAGCATGAACTATAATCAACCTCTCACCTTTAGATACTGGAGTATGCAAAACATTAGTAGATCCATCCCACCACATTTTTCCCACCTTCCACATAGCCCAAGCATTCGGAACAAACCCCTGTTTCCCTCCAGCATGAACTATAATCAATCTCTCACCTTTAGATACTGGAGTATGCAAAACATTAGTAGCTCCATCCCACCACATTTTTCCCACCTTCCACATAGCCCAAGCATTCGGAACAAACCCCTGTTTCCCTCCAGCATGAACTATAATCAATCTCTCACCTTTAGATACTGGAGTATGCAAAACATTAGTAGCTCCATCCCACCACATTTTTCCCACCTTCCACATAGCCCAAGCATTCGGAACAAACCCCTGTTTCCCTCCAGCATGAACTATAATCAATCTCTCACCTTTAGGTACTGGAGTATGCAAAACATTAGTAGCTCCATCCCACCACATTTTTCCCACCTTCCACATAGCCCAAGCATTCGGAACAAACCCCTGTTTCCCTCCAGCATGAACTATAATCAACCTCTCACCTTTAGATACTGGAGTATGCAAAACATTAATAGCTCCATCCCACCACATTTTTCCCACCTTCCACATAGCCCAAGCATTCGGAACAAACCCCTGTTTCCCTCCAGCATGAACTATAATCAACCTCTCACCTTTAGATACTGGAGTATGCAAAACATTAGTAGCTCCATCCCACCACATTTTTCCCACCTTCCACATAGCCCAAGCATTCGGAACAAACCCCTGTTTCCCTCCAGCATGAACTATAATCAATCTCTCACCTTTAGATACTGGAGTATGCAAAACATTAGTAGCTCCATCCCACCACATTTTTCCCACCTTCCACATTGCCCAAGCATTCGGAACAAACCCCTGTTTCCCTCCAGCATGAACTATAATCAACCTCTCACCTTTAGATACTGGAGTATGCAAAACATTAGTAGATCCATCCCACCACATTTTTCCCACCTTCCACATAGCCCAAGCATTCGGAACAAACCCCTGTTTCCCTCCAGCATGAACTATAATCACTCTCTCACCTTTAGATACTGGAGTATGCAAAACATTAGTAGCTCCATCCCACCACATTTTTCCCACCTTCCACATAGCCCAAGCATTCGGAACAAACCCTGTTTCCCTCCTGCATGAACTATAATCAACCTCTCACCTTTAGATACTGGAGTATGCAAAACATTAGTAGCTCCATCCCACCACATTTTTCCCACCTTCCACATAGCCCAAGCATTCGGAACAAACCCCTGTTTCCCTCCAGCATGAACTATAATCAACCTCTCACCTTTAGATATTGGAGTATGCAAAACATTAGTAGATCCATCCCACCACATTTTTCCCACCTTCCACATAGCCCAAGCATTCGGAACAAACCCCTGTTTCCCTCCAGCATGAACTATAATCAACCTCTCACCTTTAGATACTGGAGTATGCAAAACATTAGTAGCTCCATCCCACCACATTTTTCCCACCTTCCACATAGCCCAAGCATTCGGAACAAACCCCTGTTTCCCTCCAGCATGAACTATAATCAACCTCTCACCTTTAGATACTGGAGTATGCAAAACATTAGTAGCTCCATCCCACCACATTTTTCCCACCTTCCACATAGCCAAAGCATTCGGAACAAACCCCTGTTTCCCTCCAGCATGAACTATAATCAACCTCTCACCTTTAGATACTGGAGTAGCAAAACATTAGTAGATCCATCCCACCACATTTTTCCCACCTTCCACATAGCCCAAGCATTCGGAACAAACCCCTGTTTCCCTCCAGCATGAACTATAATCACTCTCTCACCTTTAGATACTGGAGTATGCAAAACATTAGTAGCTCCATCCCACCACATTTTTCCCACCTTCCACATAGCCCAAGCATTCGGAACAAACCCCTGTTTCCCTCCAGCATGAACTATAATCAACCTCTCACCTTTAGATACTGGAGTATGCAAAACATTAGTAGATCCATCCCACCACATTTTTCCCACCTTCCACATAGCCCAAGCATTCGGAACAAACCCCTGTTTCCCTCCAGCATGAACTATAATCACTCTCTCACCTTTAGATACTGGAGTATGCAAAACATTAGTAGCTCCATCCCACCACATTTTTCCCACCTTCCACATAGCCCAAGCATTCGGAACAAACCCCTGTTTCCCTCCAGCATGAACTATAATCAACCTCTCACCTTTAGATACTGGAGTATGCAAAACATTAGTAGCTCCATCCCACCACATTTTTCCCACCTTCCACATAGCCCAAGCATTCGGAACAAACCCCTGTTTCCCTCCAGCATGAACTATAATCACTCTCTCACCTTTAGATACTGGAGTATGCAAAACATTAGTAGCTCCATCCCACCACATTTTTCCCACCTTCCACATAGCCCAAGCATTCGGAACAAACCCCTGTTTCCCTCCAGCATGAACTATAATCACTCTCTCACCTTTATAGATACTGGAGTATGCAAAACATTAGTAGCTCCATCCCACCACATTTTTCCCACCTTCCACATAGCCCAAGCATTCGGAACAAACCCCTGTTTCCCTCCAGCATGAACTATAATCAATCTCTCACCTTTAGATACTGGAGTATGCAAAACATTAGTAGCTCCATCCCACCACATTTTTCCCACCTTCCACATAGCCCAAGCATTCGGAACAAACCCCTGTTTCCCTCCAGCATGAACTATAATCACTCTCTCACCTTTAGATACTGGAGTAGCAAAACATTAGTAGATCCATCCCACCACATTTTTCCCACCTTCCACATAGCCCAAGCATTCGGAACAAACCCCTGTTTCCCTCCAGCCTGAACTATAATCAACCTCTCACCTTTAGATACTGGAGTAGCAAAACATTAGTAGCTCCATCCCACCACATTTTTCCCACCTTCCACATAGCCCAAGCATTCGGAACAAACCCCTGTTTCCCTCCAGCATGAACTATAATCAATCTCTCACCTTTAGATACTGGAGTATGCAAAACATTAGTAGCTCCATCCCACCACATTTTTCCCACCTTCCACATAGCCCAAGCATTCGGAACAAATCCCTGTTTCCCTCCAGCATGAACTATAATCAACCTCTCACCTTTAGATACTGGAGTAGCAAAACATTAGTAGATCCATCCCACTACATGATCCGAACAAAACTCTCGTTCATGTACACTATCGGTCTACCCTCTGGCCTGAATGTTTTTATTGACTGGAGAAAAAGGATTCCTCTTTTTCCTAATCTCTGGCTTTTCAATGATGATCATCCGGTTTCTCTCTGTCCTTTTCCAGAAAACCCCTGTTTTTTTAAAAATTATTACGAGCAATTTGATCACTTGCTTTAAAATTTAGTTTTTCTCTTAGTGCAGTCTGCGACAGTTTTGATGTTTGCAGCCTTATTTCTGATATATAGGCCTAATATTCGTACACCACTCTGCGAACAACACATTTATCAAAATTGTCTAGCCCAGTAATCGACTTTGGTCTCTTCTTGTTTTTTTAAGTGTTAAAAAAAATTTGTTTTCATCTTTACTTACTCTTATTGCGTCTAGTTTCTTGTTGATTCGTGAAATAGTCCGGAGACATGCTCCGGTTTTCCGCTCTCTTGCCTTCTGCATCGGTATTATCACACTTCTCTTACACTCTTCTCTCACAAATTTATAAACACTAGATACTATTTTCCTACTTTGACTATTTAAGACTTCCCTCCGATACCTAAGATGAATTTAAATTCCGCCATCTTTAAAAACCTAAGTCACACTTTAAAAACTCTTTTACTAAACAGCCCACAGTAACAGTCCACTTGCAAAGTGTACGACTGGCTACTAAAAAATCTTTATTAATGTCCGAGTTTTGTCATAACAGCACCATCTCCTATTAGTCATCGTTTGGGACGTCAACATTGTGAGTCAGCAGAAATGTTTGCAGAATGGTCTTTGCCTAACCTCCACTCAACCCCCACCTATGTGCCCGTCAAGGCCGTGTCAGCTAAGCTGGAAATATTTATACACATCTACTCCTGACTCTTTGCGTTAGCTAATTAATAGTTTTAAACTTTTAAAAATGACGCCCGACTGTATCTTTATTTGTTCGTTCATTGAATAAGCGAGGTCTGCAAGTGAAGGGGCGTGGATAGCAGTATATACAGACGAACTCAAGATCTGGACGAACAGTACTATTCAAGTTTTGAAAATGGAGTCATTCCGAAGCTCAATAAAGACAAAAGAAAACATTGTAATCTTAGGAAAGGCAGAAAGGTTTATACGAATAGACTATATTACAACTTTTCCTAACAGAAGTGAAAATAAGTGCAGGTCCTATCAAGAACTTTAAACTTTGTTATTTAATAGTTTTTATCAATTAAGAAAAAGGCCTACATTAATTTCTTTGTATTCTGATAAATCTTACTATATTTAATTCAATATAGGCCTCATGATAATAATGAGTTATAAATTACAACATGAATTAGTTACAACTATTAAGACGAAGACTGACACTTAGAACCGATTTCCACTGAATCCGTTAAATAAAGTTTTCAATCAGTAAACCTTTTAACGTCTAGTAAAGATTATCTATTAGCTACATTATTTTACTATTAAATACATTAAATAGTAGCTATTAAAATTTCCATTAAAGACTTCATTCTAGAAAAGAAGGATTCATTTCTGATGACCACTCCCACTGTCTATTTTTTTTTTTTTTTAATTTGTATTTTTACCATCACGTTTAACGAAATTTTTATTTTGACAGTACTTATAGACTTACACAATCATATACTGTGTTTAAAATACTTTTTTAACTTACAAAGACAAACCGTTTCCAACCGCACTAAGCTAAATTAGACACTGATGGTGATTGCCGAATGCGGTCAAAAATGAAATAAATAGTCAATGGCGAAGTAGAAAATCGGTTTATTTCCATCATCGTAAGTAGGGTACATGATAAAAAATTAGTTCACACATAATTTTAACCATTACTAGAAATTAAAACATTACTTATTAAGTTTGCCACTAAATCACATAAAATTCTTCACACAAAAATTTTAACAAAAAACACAGAGTGTTAGTCATTGGTAAGATTAATTACTAAATCGTAATAATTCAATTTATTATACACACATCGGCAAATTAAAACTGTAATACAATCTTTTTTACCAACCCTATTTCAGTATAGAATAATAAATTAAAATGAACAACATAATATCTATTGCAGTTAATTATCACAGGAATAAAGTTAACTGTAATCTAATAATTTGAAAGAGGATTAAAACAATGTTATACAATATATAAACATTACAAACATATGTGACTAGTAATTAATTATAATTCAAATCCATATAAAAAATTGGTATTTATTTCCCGTTTACACATAATTGATTTTAGCAAAAATAATTATACCAGGTATTGCAGAAAATCATTAAGAATACGACAAAATTAGGAAAACGTCCGCTCACTCCCCAAAAATTTTAAATTTGGAAAATAGCAATTCTTCTTCTCTCTGTAAAACATTAGGGGAAGCTGCTGTGCCCACGGACAAAATTTACTTTTGAATTTTTGATGGTTACTGTGAAAGGAGAATCGGTAACGGAAATTTTCTGTCAGTATCCACAACTTATCAAACCATTTGACAATATCTGCCACTTGAAAGTTTTAAAGCTTTTAATGCCAAAATTGTTTTTTTTCAAATAACAATTTTTACCGAGGCTACAACACCCTGTTGTACCTACGTACAGGATTCTTTGTACCCAAGGACATTAAAAAAATGGTCTGAAGAACTTAATTTTATTCAATTTTTCTTAATAATATATTTATTTTTGAAATAGCTCAATCAATATCAGTAGGCCTGAATAAAAAAAACAAACTAAACTTTGAAATAGCTCAAGCAATATCAGTGGCCTGAATAAAAAAAACAAACTAAACTTTGAAATAGCTCAAGCAATATCAGTAGGCCTGAATAAAAAAAACAAACTAAACTTTGAAGTAGCTCAAGCAATATCAGTGGCCTGAATAAAAAAAACAAACTAAACTTTGAAATAGCTCAATCAATATCAGTGGCCTGAATAAAAAAAACAAACTAAACTTTGAAATAGCTCAATCAATATCAGTAGGCCTGAATAAAAAAAAACAAACTAAACTTTGAAATAGCTCAAGCAATATCAGTAGGCCTGAATAAAAAAAACAAACTAAACTTTGAAATAGCTCAATCAATATCAGTGCCTGAATAAAAAAAACAAACTAAACTTGGAAATAAACCGAATGTGGTTTTTTCCAACATTATTTGTCAATTATTCTTAATTTTTAACTTCAATGACTCGAGTAAACAAGATTATTGCCCTTAAAATGTCTTGATATGTTTCTAAATGAAAAAATAACTAGATACATGACTTGTATGACTCTCTGTGAAAATAATTAATTAAATTTATATGAAAATTGGGACCTTTAACAAAATTAACACATTGTGAAAATCTCATATCTCCTCGGACTCAGACTAGATTAACCCAAAAAAACACCCAGAAAAGCTTGAAATGAAAACAGCTGGGATTGACAGTCTGTAGGCCCCACAACAGTGGTGTACCTTCAGTTATATATCTTAAAATCCTACTTCATATCTACCCTCATTGTTGAAAGTAAATTTCTGACTTGTATGACAAGGGACCATTTTGAGGTGCTTCACGTTGTAAAACAATTCTAGTGTGATCTCTGTAACTTGAGCTACAAAATGGCGGACCACTTTCTTCGCAGCTACTTTCCCAAGAATAAAATCAAACGAAAAAATATCTTCACTTTCAGTTTTTCTCAATTTTTGTCGTGAATATAAAAATCTTCTAAAGATGAAGGCGAAGAGATATTACCGAAGGCCACTTCTTCTTTATTTGAAGGACTCATGGTAAAAAGGAGCCGTTTAGTCTTCTTTTGGCGAGAAGCAGTTGAGATTCTCGTGTTTTTCTTTTACTCACCGTTAGTACCTGTGGGTTTTTTCTGTAAATGTTGAAGCTGTGTTTTTGTGTGTGGCTTTTTGTTATGGTTAGTTCGAGGAAGGATAGGGATCGGTTGGTTTCAATCTCTGAGGAGAAGTGGAGTTTTGGGTATATTTTTATGAGTTTTTCGCATTGTCGGGTGTTGCATTTGTATAGTGTAATGATGTCATCGACGTATCTGTGCCAGTAAATGATTTTGTGTGCGTGTGTATTGTTTGTGAGTATCTTGGTGCTTTATACGTTTTGTAAGAACATTTCGCTTAGGAAACTACTGATAGGACTTCCCAAAGGGTAGGCTATCTGGTTGTGAATAGAAGTTTGAGAATTCTTGAAAATTCAAGAAAGTAATAGAAAATCTATAGCGCTCTTCTCAATTGTAGGTGATTTTATTTTATTAAAATAATAGGTAACTCCTGAAAAATCAAGGTTTTTCCTACATTACCGATCAATATTTCGTTGCTTAAAATAATAATTTGTTTTTTATTAATTTATGCTTTATTACATTGAGTATTTTGTTTTGCACGAACTGAAAATCTAATCATTATATCAGTGGAATGTGCAATAAATCAGTTGTGCTTTTATATAATTATATTTTGTATTAAATGTTGGCCTTCAATTCGAACGGAAAACAAACGCAATGTTTTTAGACCAGTTAGTAAACAATAAACACACCGTTCGTACAACTATGACTCACGAAATCATTACGCAAGTTGACAAGTAAATGTTCTGCAAGAATATTTGTGACAATTTAAAAATATACTGTATGTTTTATAATATGTTTTACTGCATTTAGTTTCTGTAAGGTGTATTTCCTTCCCTCTTTAAAGATAAATTAAATATTTCAAACTATTACAAGTCTTGTTTCAATATTTTCACAACGTATTAAAAATTTTAATCCGTTTATAATTTTTAGCAAACAATAGGTTGTTATTAAATATTTGATCGCGCTTTCTGCTCCTTTATATCTTCATCAGGTATTCCTTAATTTAACAACTTCCTAACTCGTTCTTCTTCCAATAATTTTCTTTATTGTTCTGTTTGAATTTCGATAACAAAGATTCCTCCCTGTACTTTCTTTTCTATTGTGAAGCAAAATCTTTCTTGATTTTTTTTTGAGTCTTGATAGTTTCTTCTCTTTTTTCCCCCTCCCCCCCGGTCTGAGCCCCCAAAGCCCGCTCAGCCCTCATGGCAGCCAACCTCTAGCGAGCTGCCTCCCGTCTCACATGCGCATGCGGTTAGTATCGCTAACGCGCTTGAAGGATTCAGGAAGACTGTCCATGTACCAAGCTGATGAGCTCTTTCCATGGAAAATCAGGAGATAGTGAAATGAAACAGAACTTTAAGTGTCGCGTAAGGGCGGGATGAAAAAACCTGCCAAGAAATAACCCTGACAGGAAAAATCCCGCGATAGATCATGCAGGAACCCTGGGGGCTAGGTTGCCTTATTCTATAGGTTAGGGATAGGTATTACCTTACATATACCTTGTTAGTGAGGCTATGGTGTGGGAGTTTGCGTGCACTTCTTCTTCTGCAGCCTACTCGAAACTGAAATGTGCATGCAATTCAACTTAGTGCGTCCGTTGGGGCGTTTCTGCGTCCCTTTGGATGTGCCCCCGCTTCATCTGAAACAAAGCAGGACTGTTAATTCATGCACTGTGTGTAGTGTTTATGTAGCATCCCGAACGCACAGAATGGACAGCGGCCGTCTATGCCTATCGTGTGTGGGGTCGTATCTACCCAGTGAGGAGATTAGTGTTGATTTAGTGTGTGCGTGAGCCTGTTTGTAGAACCTAAGTGCTAAGTGTCGGATGTGTTGTTGTAAGAAAGGCACTTTCAAGTCTGTGTGTAGTATAGCTAACCTTGTACATCTAGGTGCCTTCGTGATTATTCTCAAAACTTTGTTCTGGAATAACTGGAGTCTGCGTGTGAGTGTATTGCCTGCGTGGCCCCAGACTGGTGAGGCGTAAGTGATAATGCTTCGCAACATGGTCACGTAAATTGTGGTGGCCGCCCGTAATGAAAGCGGGCTTGTACGATTAAGCATAGGGTACAGTTGTTTCAGTCTGATTGTTGCTTTTTTTAATGTGTGGTCTATGTGAGGTCCCCAGGTCAGGGCCCGGTCCAGAACGACACCGAGGTACTTAGCCTGGGTCCCCCAGTGAATGTTTTCGCCTAATAAAGTTAGTGGAGTTTCAAGTTTGTGTTAGTTTCTTTTCCTCTGGAATTATGCTTTTATATCCTGATTAGGATGGTTTTATGACGTCACGAGACGCTGCTTCTCTTCCACTTCCGATTTTGTTTTCAGCAATCGGGTTCAATCGAATGTCTCGGTCAACATCACAACAGATTCTACTACTAGACCGAAGAACACTACAAGCGGAAAATATATGAACTACTACTAGACACAGTGAACATTGACAGTATAAGAAATAGGTCTAATAAAAGCTATTCGTTTACTATCCAATAAATATTTTGTTCGTATTTTAATTACATGCATAAAAATATTAAAATTTAAAAATTTACCCAGCAAAAACAAACTGAATAAAATATTCAAAGGAGAAACGGCTAAAAGAGAAATTATAGTTTACTGATATAATAGTAGCAACGGAGTCGACTAGATATATTGCAGAAATTACACAAATCCAGATAAATTTGAAGTTGGGATTTCCTCAAAAAGATTGAAAACTGTTTTGAATCTAGAAAGAAAATGTTGGTGTTATCACTTAAGTAGTAAAGTGGTACAGTGTGTTCATATCAAGAACACAGTGGTACAATATATTACAATAAAAATATTGGAAAACCCCCAACACCACAAAATAATAAAAAATAACTCATAGTACAAGTTATATTAAGTTACTTATAAAGCCTTTGAACAATGAGACGGAAATTTTTCATTTAAGTAAGTAATAAAGACATTACGTAATTATTTAAAAATATTTATTATAATACATTAGATTGTTAACATAAACTGCCATAGTGATACTACTTTACTATTACTGCAATGGCGGGGATGTGTAATTCACATGAACAACTTTGACTTATGAAAAACTCAGTTTTCGCTGCCAGAAAATTATCTTAACCTGGGATGTAGCGTCAAAATAAAAGTACGAGTATCATGATGATATCTTAGGTTTTTTGACCACAGAAGACCGAAATGTCTGATACAATATTTTTACAGGTCAGATGCGTGTTTCAGTGAAGTAGATTTTTGGAAACAATCTAAATCAAACCTTATAAAAGTTCCAAGATCTATTTACAAAAATCGGAAAGCCTGTAGCGGGGGAAGAAGGAGGTAGTAGGGGGGGGGGCAATATCACGTGATTGAATCTGTATGAGTCCGCTTTGATTCGCACGAATTCTATTAGGAATAATCGCGTACCGTTGGTTTCGACGTGTAAGTTACTGAGAACATTTTCGGTTGACTTGTCAGCTTGCAGCAACAAGTCACTGCAAATGACAGGGAAGCGTGAAAGAGTAGACCAGATGAACAAAAGGATCCCCACCTGGATCTTCTACAACCTAGAAGCGACAATACCCGGAAAAAGATCTGCTTAGTAACAAAAAGGGCTTGAATAAAGCTACTGTATTACCCTCGCACCTGAGGCAGGGCGAAGTGATATGACGTAATCACCGACTACTTGGAATAATAGCTTGGAGCTAAGTTAGTAAGGACAATTCACAACGATAAGTATTAAAATAGTTAAACTCAAAATCTTACTATATAATAGTTTAATTATATATACGGGTTAGATTCGCCCTTATTCAGTGATTGGCCACTACTGTTGTAGGTCGCCCTTATCAGTGATTGGCCACTACTGTTGTAGGTCGCCCTTATCAGTGATTGGCCACTACTGTTGTAGGTCGCCCTTATCAGTGATTGGCCACTACTGTTGTAGGTCGCCCTTATCAGTGATTGGCCACTACTGTTGTAGGTCGCCCTTATCAGTGATTGGCCACTACTGTTGTAGGTCGCCCTTATCAGTGATTGGCCACTACTGTTGTAGGTCGCCCTTATCAGTGATTGGCCACTACTGTTGTAGGTCAATCACTGAATAAGGTATCGTCGTCGAAACTGATTTTTGTGTGTTAATAAACTCGTGTGTAGGGAGATTTTTAGTGAACTATTTTAACATTTACCGTTATGAATTAATTGTGGTTAAATAATAATAACAAATAATACATAGCATCTTCTAACCACGAATATTTTTATTCTAGCCTGATGTATATTTCGGTTACCAGGTAACCATTCTCAGAGGCATGTCACACAATACAATAGTGCTTGGTTTCTTTGTAACCGAAATGTACGTCAGGTTAGAAAAAAATATTTTTGTTAAATAAATGATAAACCGATTGAGCATCGAATCAAAGATATTTATTTTAATAGTGCAACGTTTCAACAACTACAGAGTTCGTTGCCCTTACCAAGGCTGTTGTGCTATAAAAAAACAAAGAAACTTTGCAGTATTAAAATAAATATTTTTCACTCGATATTCATCCTGTTTATGATTTATTTAATACTTATTTAGAGTCCTCAAATAAACATGAAAAATATTTGTGGTTTGAAGTTATTGTGTGTTAATAATAATTAATCTAATGCTTCATAATGGGTCCAATTTAACAACTTTTCAAAAATATCTATTGTTACTATTTACTAGAAACACTTGCACGTATGTTACACTTACCTATAACAACACTTTCTTTTTTAATTATTGAGAACGGGCGTTTCGGGAGATGTGTCCGTTTGTCAACTCGGACCTAACTTGTTACTGAGTTGAGAATGGAACCCATCTCACGAAACGGTATTTTTTATTAATTAATTTTTCATTGCCTATTTAGTTTTAATCAAAGGTTAGACTTTTAATAAATCTTCTGTTTCGTACTAGGTACAAATTAATTTTTTTTTAAATTGTAAAAATTAAACTTGTAAATTAATGTGTGCATACACAAGCACTAAATCAAATAATATAACTATGTGTATTTTAAACAGTTTACAACAATGATCTCCCTATAAGAAATTAGCCTAAACTCCAATAAAAATCGTCGATGTAAAATCAACCATATTTTAGATCCAGAGACTGGGCACGCCTAAGATTTTATCTCAACACTTTTCCCTGTTATTACAACCTTACAGTTTACGTATAAGCAACTTTGATAGGCAATTGTGTTGGGATTGAATGAAAGATAGAGGTTTAAAAAACACGTTAGAAAGAAGTAATTCCTCATGAAAAATCATTAGTTATATATTTATGTGAGATACATTTTTCATGCTTGATAACTTTTAATACAATCACGCGTAAAAATCCATTCACTAAAACATCGGATCGATGTGGAAAGTTTCAAATACATTCGGTATTTTCAATTTTTGCGCAGCTGTTTTATTCCTGAATCGTTTATTGAACGTTTATATATTATCTTTTTCGAATGGGTTATTTTTTCAAAAAAAAGAGACATTTACTATCATGTAATTAATACTTTTCTTATTTAATTTTTGCCAGCCAGTGAATGTTTTTTGAGTGTACGTATAAACGTCTGATTTTCTAAGGGTGAAGTAAACCCGTTTATGGAATAATTTATACGTATATTTTTACATAAAATATATATGCAAATAAATGCAATAACATAAGCTGAAAATATAGGAGGAATTTTCTTACAGTACTTATGGTAATTTCTACAACATTATAGACAAGTTTTAATCGTCAGACATTTATAGATACCCAATGGCCAGTTATTTGTCTATTATCTTCTAAGGTATTATAAATTGGGCTAACTGAAAAAATTTCCAATTAAAAATTAAACCAATCGACACATTTCACACTGTTAGTTATATCGTGAGGAAATGGTCTTTAATTATGTGGATAATAACGCTCGTGTCAGTAAAGGGAGACTGTCGCCCAGACAGATGAGTGTAGCGTTACTTCTAAGCACGCGCCAAAGGAAACGTTATTGTATTTACTAAGTACCCTCTGGTTTTGGAAGGGTCTTTATAATAAATAACCTAAGTATATAAAAGTTAGGGCTCTATTAGTTTCGGAAAATTAGTGAGCCCCTAATTGGCATTTACGTGACGCCGCTAGTTACCACAGCAAATCTATGCTCCATCACTAGTCCCGCCACTCCAGTGACAGTGTACCTTTAAAAATATGTCGATAGCTCAGTGGATAAATGGTGTCGTAAGAAAAAAAGCTTCCATTAATTGTCATGCCTATAGGAAGTAGAAGGTGAAGGGTTAAGAAAATCCGTAACTATTCAATGTGAATTTAAAGAATAAGTTTACCAGAATCGCCCTTAGGTCATCAAAGACAAACTTTATTGTACGGTTTTTTTTATTAGTTAGATAATTATAACTAAACCCTTACTACTAGTATATACTATATATATATATATATATATATAAATATATATATATATATATATATATATATATATATATATATACATATATATATATATATATATATATACATATATATATATATATATATATATATATATATATATATATATATATATATAGGTATTATCTGGAGTACATCCGTTCATTCTGCAAGGCATAAATTCGCCTTCCGACGTTTCGCTAGAATCTCATCTAGCATTGACGAGGTGAATCCAACAACAGCTTAAGAGCGAGTCAGCTGTTGTTGGATTCACCTCGTCAATGCTGGATGAGATTCTAGCGAAACGTCGGAACTGCGAATTTATGCACTGCAGAAGGAACGGATGTACTCCAGATAATACCTATTCATCATATTTTTCCATCCGTGAAGGAATACGTATATATGTAATAAATTGAAAATATTTCAAAAACAAGAATACTTTTAATACATATATTATTCAAAGCTTTTCGCCAATAAAACAGTACCAGCATTTTCAGGAGAGATAATTATGTACTAAATATTTTGACAAAAATAAAAACATATGTACTACAAACAACCATATATTTATTAGTAATGCACTTTATGTAATTTTTTCTATAACATCATTGACCTTATAAATAGTTTGGGGCCTTGATCTCACTTATCGGCTTAAAAGCTTTGAATAATGTATGTATTAAAGTATTCTTGTTTTTGAAATATTTTTAATTTATTAACTATATATATATATATATATATATATATATATATATAAGTTTATTCTAAAAACATTGGATATACTATTGTTCTGTACTATTGTACTGAAAACTAATTCAATTTTTAGTTTATTGTTTTGTTTAGATTTTATTAATTTTATAACATTTTAGTTTCTAATTTATGTTTATACTGTACCCCACACTCTGCCTGCTATGAGTCGGTCATCTACCAGTCGAAAGTACGCAGTCAGGCTAGTATTGCGTGGAGACATCCGCATCCTCCAAATCGAATCCACCTCACTGCCCCCTGCGCCAAGTGATTCTAGTACAAAACGTTTTATGAATAGCATTGCTTAGTGACCTGTACGCGGTCAATAATATGTTTTTGTCTTACGTTCTTAGGTCTGAACCGTCAGCGTTTTAATTGCTAAGTTACACAAAAACTTGACATGATTTAAATTGACACAAATCTTAACAAGTAGATCCCGCAAAGGGAAATAATTATCACCCAGTAAAGTGATAGTAAAGTATTAGGACATATAGAGCTAAATGTGATGAGCTTTATCAGTTGCATGTTGAACATTTCAGTTCAAAATTTCAGGAAATTTACTCTACAATATATGTTTAATCCTGAACAAGAAAATTGTAACATATTCCCCAGTAGAGTTGAAGGGCAAAACAAATGATTAAATTCGTATTGTATTAAAATGATTTAGTTTGAATATAAATTGTGAATTTAGATAATTTTCTCTACTAGTCTTAGTATGAAATACTAAATAATTGTTTAAAATATTAATTTAACTGTAAATAGTCTATTTATATCTTAATAACAATTTTGTTCATTCTGTTTAAATATTAAACAAAGTTATATAAATCTGGGCAGATAAATCAGGGGGTGAAGGGAACGTTTGAGTTAAGGGCAAAGTTGATAAGTGATGCACGCAGGTAAAGTGGTTTCACCAAATTCAATTTCTAGTTACATTTTAGGCAACGCCCCAAATTACTGCCCGGTGTCCACAGCCAAGCTTGGCAATCGCCTGTCTAAATCAAACTATTCACTAAAGCATTGGCAACTTGTAGGATATTTTTCAAATTTCATCGCCATTTTTATAATAACAGTTTGTAATTTCTCCGTCAAATCGAACCTATCATAAACTTAAAGAAAAACTTTTGGAAATAGTTGTTATTGTAGTAAACCATCTATTGGTAAATCTTAAAATTATCCAGTAAGATTCCCCTAAGATTTACCAACTTATTAATGGTAACATTCCGAACTTTTCCATGATTGTCGTCCATTTCGATCTTTTACCATCAAATACTCGGTAACTATTAGGTTTTACCTTAGAGGTACGGTAAATGACCTAACCATAGCCAACATAACCAAACCTAACCTTAATAAACGCACCCATCGCTAGAAAAAAAAAACTATTAAGAAATACTCATCACTTTATTCTACAAACCAACATTCACCAACCGTATTTGGTATAACATGCCCTTTCCCAAACTAAAATGGTAAAAGAACAAAAAACCATCTCTTATTTTTAAAATCTTCACATTTACCCAATAATCTTGGAAAATTCCAAGATTTACTAGTAAAACCTTAGATTTAAAAATACACCTTATTTTATAGTAACTAGTAAGTACTGATTTAATATGTAAAGTAATTGTACATAAACACAAAAAGTAAGTTATATACCACTCACAATTATAAAACTATAATCTCAAAGGCGTTTCAATGACATTATGTCATCATCATCAGTGATTCTATAACAAACATACGAGTATAACTTTAATTAAAGAAATATGGCATATCCTATAATATTTACAAAACCTTATAAATATTAAATGCTATGTTCCATTTCTTTCATTGAAGTTTTGTAACTGTAAGCTGCATATATTTCTTGTGTTTGTAACCTTAATTCACAAGACAGCTCGAATATTGTTTATAATTCTACATAGTTCATATAAAAATATCCAAACATTCAAAAGAGTGATTGAATTAACATTCATTTGAATTGAATTCTTTTATTTTGAATTATTTTAGCGCGCTCAGATGATTATGTTGGTGCGTGCCAGACGGGATGGACAAGTAAGGCTCGTTCAAAAAACATTGGCTGAACTTCAAGAAGCCCGGCAATTGAAGAAAAAAAGAAAGCAAGCAAACGCCGAGGGCTTCGATTGCAACAGACGACACGTGGAAGAAGTTTTACCACCTGCTTACCCCTCACATTTACAGGTAGGCTAGTGGTGGATTCTTCTAAAATACATTAAATATATAGAATACATAGGGTCTATTTAAAAAAATATTTAAACTAACTAGAAAAAATATTAAAATTTTAAATTAAAAATTAATATTAAATTGTTTTTAATATATGTTTACTTCAACAACTGTAATTTACAATTAATAATTATGTATTGCTTAACAAAAATTAATTAAGCCCAATGACTATATTAGTAAACAAATGATTTTACGAAAGTTTTTTTTTAAAGTCACTGAAATAAAAAAAAAACTGTTCTTCAAATTGTTTTATTAATTGTATGCGAAAAACATTTTCCGCTCTCGTACTTGCTAGTTTTTTTCTCAGACTCCATTTAATTGATTTTCATTAGACTACTTGAATACACGGTTTCATTAGACTATTTAATTGGTTCATGGGTACTCTACATGTCCAGCCAAGTTCAAACGAGCCCCAGAAGATTAGGTGTCCCTCCACACACACATGTGACCCATATTGAGGCAGGCGCGCAAACTTACAATAGAAAACCTATACTAGCCCTATTGAAATACATTGTATATTGTTGTGCGTTTTGCGTCAAAAGCCATCGCTATACAATTTCAGGCGTTGGGGTCGTTTAAAAAACTGATACACGTAATTTTTTCAACCCTTTATATAACTGACCTGATTAATATGACAAATCAAATAAAATATTATTTCTAACGGGGTTTCAGCATTGTCAAATCTACATTATTGTTATATAAATACTATAGCTCATATTATAATTTCTGTGGAACGATCGTGCCCTTCCCCCCGCCTATACTTGGCCTCCGAGGTTGCGCGCCAGCTATACTTCCCATCAATGACTGCGTACTGACACTCGCCCAACTCTCTCCGCGTCTTCAGACTGTATTCTTTGCTCTGACTGAAATTCCGCTTTATTAAGCGTCGGTCTGTATGTATGTGATTTATACAAAGAGTGAAACCCTCTAATTAACCTACACTATGAACTTAATAGGGTTTAAACATTTATTTTTTACAACTCAGTAGAAAACTTTGATTAATATTGTTCATTTACCACCACTCGGAAAGCACGTATGGACTATGGAGTTTCACGGACGCGAGCAATTTTACTTCCCATATAGGCCTACATATTCATTTACAAATTTAACGCATTTACATATCTGGAGTTGTAAGCACTTGCCTATCCGACATTGCATTCTCCTTTTTCTTTTTTTTGACAGCGGCCAGTCGCCCGGCTTCACCGCTTCAGTTATTGTTTTACTAGAATCAAGAGATTAACGTCATTACACATTCTAGCTTCTTTACAAAACTCCAATACACGAAAAACTGTCATACAGACCTGGCTACGAAGTTTTATTATGTTTTATTTTACTCACTACAGACGGTATGATAATCGCAAAAGACAGTAATAACTGCTACACTTAATATATATGCCTATTTAGCTTTGAAACTCTGTTTTCTTGTATTCACTTATCACTTTCACTATATGTACTTAAACAAGAATCTACTTGGTATTTATGCGATTTAACTTTCAAAGATTGGTATTATCTCCATCATCAAGCATCACTGGGGAAGGCGGTTGTAATACACTATATATATATATATATATATATATATATATATATATATATATATATATATATATATATATTAATCACTTAAACAATAGTTTATGACTATCCAAACTTTGAATTTAGTAAATTTGTTAAAACTTACTGAGACAACGTTTTCGATCGCTATGTGTCGATCTTCATCAGTGTCTTCTGCTTGGAGATGTTGGGTCAAGCGGTGACGGTTTTAAAGGTAGGTTTTCGATAGCATCAAAGAATATGTGTGATTTGAATTGTGTTTGTTCGTTTAATATGTTTGTACTTTGTGTTTTTGTGTGTCTGTAAATTTCATATTGTTCTAGTGTGTTGAGATGTGGTCCTTTTTTTGTTTATGTGTAGGATTCCTAGGTTTTGGTAAATGTCTGTGTATTTGTGTCCTGTATCTTTTATGTGGTTGTAAAATGTTGAGTTGGTGTTCTGTTTGTGTTCTTCGACTCTTTGTTTAAAGCTGCGACCTGTTTGTCCAATGTAGAACTTGTTACATTCCTCGCAGTTCAGTTTGTATACGCCTGGTGCTTGTAGTTTATCCTTGTTGTTGGTGTTGTCTTGTATTTTGTATTGTAGCTTGTTATTAGTTTAGCTTGCTATTTTGTATCCTGTTTTTTGAAATTTGCGGGCTATTTTGTTTGTTTTTTTGTTTATGAATGGTAATGTGATGTATTTGTTTTCTCTGTCTGTAGTGTTAATTTTAGTGGTTTTTTTTGTATTTTGTGCCACAGTTTGTCTATTATTGTGATGTTGTATCCATTTGTGTATGCTAAATATTTAATTGTGTCTAGTTCTTTCTTTATGTTTTCTGTGGTCATTGGGACTTCTTTAAGTCTATTAAGCATGGATCTGAAGGCTGCGTGTTTTGTTGGATAGGGTGGTTTGAGGTGATGTGGATAAGTGTGCCTGTCGTTATGGGTTTCTTGTAAATGTTGAAGCTGTGTTTTTGTTTGTGGCTTTTTGTTATGGTTAGGTCGAGGAAGTTTAGGGATCGGTTGGTTTCAATTTCTGAAGTGAATTGGAATTTTGGGTGTATTTTAACCATTTGGATAACTCCATGAGCACAAATTGTCTTTCATGACTAAACTTGGGTACTCTCTGGCTAAAGAACTCTTTCCATGGCTAACCAGTATTGCTCCTTGGCTAAAGAACTCCTCCATGACTAACCAGGTGTACTTCTTGGCTAAAACACGTCTTCTATGACTAACTAGGAGTTGTCTCTGGGTAAGACACGTCTTCCATGACTAAATAGGAATACTCCTTGGGTACAAAACGCCTTCCATAGCTAACCATGAGTACTCCTTGACTCCTTGACTAAAGAACTCCTCCATGACTAACCAGGTGTACTCCTTGGCTAAAACACGTCTTCCATGACTAACTAGGAATACTCCTTGGGTACAAAACGCCTTCCATAGCTAACCATGAGTACTCCTTGACTCCTTGACTAAAGAACTCCTCCATGACTAACCAGGTGCACTTCTTGACTAAAACACGTCTTCCATGACTAACTAGGAATACTCCTTGGGTACAAAACGCCTTCCATAGCTAACCATGAGTACTCCTTGACTCCTTGGCTAAAGAACTCCTCCATGACTAACCAGGTGTACTCCTTGGCTAAAACACGTCTTCCTTGACTAACTAGGAATACTCCTTGGGTACAAAACGCCTTCCATAGCTAACCATGAGTACTCCTTGACTCCTTGACTAAAGAACTCCTCCATGACTAACCAGGTGTACTCCTTGGCTAAAACACGTCTTCCATGACTAAATAGGAATACTCCATGAGTACAAAACGCCTTCCATAGCTAACCATGAGTACTCCTTCACTCCTTGGCTAAAGAACTCCTCCATGACTAACCAGGTGTACTCCTTGGCTAAAACACGTCTTCCATGACTAAATAGGAATACTCCTTGGGTACAAAACGCCTTCCATAGCTAACCATGAGTACTCCTTGACTCCTTGGCTAAAGAACTCCTTTCATGGCTAACCAGGTGTACTCCTTGGCTAAAACACGTCTTCCATGACTAAATAGGAATACTCCTTGCGTACAAAACGTCTTTCATAGCTAACCATGAGCACTCCTTGACTAAAGAACTCATTTCATGGCTAACCAGGTGTACTCCTTGCCTAAAACACGTCTTCCATGACTAAATAGGAATACTCCTTGGGTACAAAACGTCTTCCATAGCTAACCATGAGTAATCCTTGACTCCTTGGCTAAAGAACTCCTCCATGACTAACCAGGTGTACTCCTTGGCTAAAGAACTCCTCCATGACTAACCAGGTGTACTCCTTGGCTAAAACACGTCTTCTATGAATAACTAGGAGTAGTCTCTGGGTAAGACACGTCTTCCATGACTAAATAGGAATACTCCTTGGGTACAAAACGCCTTCCATAGCTAACCATGAGTACTCCTTGACTCCTTGGCTAAAGAACTCCATTCATGGCTAACCAGGTGTACTCCTTGGCTAAAACACGTCTTCTATGAATAACTAGGAGTAGTCTCTGGGTAAGACACGTCTTCCATGACTAAATAGGAATACTCCTTGGGTACAAAACGCCTTCCATAGCTAACCATGAGTACTCCTTGACTCCTTGGCTAAAGAACTCCATTCATGGCTAACCAGGTGTACTCCTTGGCTAAAACACCTCTTCCATGACTAAATAGGAATACTCCTTGGGTACAAAACGCCTTCCATAGCTAACCATGAGTACTCCTTGACTCCTTGGCTAAAGAACTCCTCCATGACTATCCAGGTGTACTCTTTGGCTAAAACACGTCTTCCATGACTAAATAGGAATACTCCTTGGGTACAAAACGCCTTCCATAGCTAACCATGAGTATTCCTTGACTCCTTGACTAAAGAACTCCTCCATGACTAACCAGGTGTACTTCTTGGCTAAAACACGTCTTTCATGACTAACCTTGGGTACTCACTGGCTAATGAACTCTTTCCATGGCTAACCAGTATTGCTCCTTGACTAAAAAACTCCTCCATGACTAACCAGGTGTACTCCATGGCTAAAACCCGTCTTCCATGACTAAATAGGAATACTCCTTGGGTACAAAACGGCTTCCATAGCTAACCATGAGTACTCCTTGACTCCTTGGCTAAAGAACTCCTTTCATGGCTAACCAGGTGTACTTCTTGGCTAAAACACGTCTTCCATGACTAAATAGGAATACTCCTTGGGTACAAAACGCCTTCCATAGCTAACCATGAGTACTCCTTGACTCCTTGGCTAAAGAACTCCTCCATGACTAACCAGGTGTACTCCTTGGCTAAAACACGTCTTCTATGACTAACTAGGAGTTGTCTCTGGGTAAGACACGTCTTCCATGACTAACTAGGAGTACTCCTTGGGTACAAAACGCCTTCCATAGCTAACCATGAGTACTCCTTGACTCCTTGACTAAAGAACTCCTCCATGACTAACCAGGTGTACTCCTTGGCTAAAAAACGTCTTCTATGAATAACTAGGAGTTGTCAGAAACATTTACTCAAACGGTATACAAACATGCTTAACAGAAGTGAAGATGGTTATATTAAGAATTTTATCTTTTGATGTTTATTCAAAATTGAAATAACAAAATAAAGAATTATTAGTATTTTTACAGTTTTAAAATAAAATTATATTCTACAAAAATTTCCTTGCGATAAATGCGAAATTAAAATAAAACTTTTCGACGAAGACCGAAATATATTTTTCCCGCTCAACTCAACAGTATACAAAAACTTTATGTATTTAAGTTCTCTTCATAAACAATTATTGTAAAAAATATAGAAACATGTTATGTTGGTTACTTTTTATCAAATAATTACAATTATTATACAATATCAATGATATATATAAATAAATAAAGTAACGTAGCTCATGCTGTGAAACTAGTGTACTACTACGTAACCTATAACATAAAATCAGCTGCATTATGAAATCATATTTTATCACTTATTTTAAGCCTAATGAGAGGGAATAGCTATATTCAATGCCCTGGCCCTTTTGTGAAAAGATTTTCTCCCATCTAACACTAACACTAACACTAATTTAATTAATGAATTCATATTTGAAAAACTCTAATAACAAGTGTCATCCACCACAAGTTTAAAAAAATATATTTGTTTATGAGTGGATGAATATAATATATTTTTACAACGATTAAATATTTGAACAATTTGAACAGTATATATATATGTGTGTGTGTGTGTGTGTGTGTATGTATATATATATATATATATATATATATATATATATTAATTTATTAAATATGGTGATATGTTTTCTTGTATATATATATATATATATATATATATATAAATATGTGTGTGTGTGTGGGTGTGTATGTATAAATATATATATATATATATATATATATATATATGTGTGTGTGTGTGTGTGTGTGTGTGTGTGTATGTGTATGTATACATATATACAAAAAGATAATATGAACTAATAGAAGAAAAAGGAAAAAATCGCTTCATTTTGGTATGTATACTTGCATATTTGCTTAAAATGTCAAATCTATCTCAACTGAACACTATGTAACTTTATTATAATTTAACTATATTACAATTTAGTTTAACCTAATGTCCTGTTATTTTAAAGAGTTTGACTGTATATGTTTCTTGTAAATGAGGTTCAATGGGATTTTTTTTAGTTTTAGGATATTTCTACATGTTTTCATGTCCATTAGAACTTTCTACATGGTCAGGTAAATTAAATCCCGCGATCACTATATCCGAAAGCGATATAAATACTAAAAACTTGCTTTGTAGGCCAATCGTCGCCAACTTAGACGTAGAAAAGCGTTATTTAGTGCTGTTTAATTATTTATTGAGAATACAATAGTGAGTAGTTTTGACGAAATTGTAATTTTCAGGTGATGAGAGGCTACAGTCCATTTCCACAAGTCAACGGACACAACTATACTCCTGCAGTGCCAATAAACATACCAGAAGTGAGTAATCCATACAATTACAACTTCTAGACAATAAGCCATGTCCCTAACAACAATGGAGATGTAGTTTTGATAGAAAATGTTTCAACAATAGAGCTGAGTTTTTTTTATGATGTATAACCATTTAGGTACAAATTATTTTTACTTTCAGGCCTCGCCTCAAAGATCGAGGAGTATCGATCTTCATGAATATTTGGTAAATAGAAGCAACTTGTTGTTACAGCCACAGTGTGCACCATTATATTCTCCGATGTATAATCATCATAGAAACATGCAGCCTCCGTATATGTTTGGCAATTCTCGTCAAAATAATCCAGGATACTACCCTCAGAATGCTTCTTATGACAGCCAACAGTCAAACAATGCTGTTTTCAACAATATAACAGAAGAGGTAATTATTTATATTAACAAGTGTTATATTAAGTTTTTCTTTCATAACTGAATATTGACAAGTAATATAAACAAAAAAAATTAAGTCATTTCCTACTTATGTCAACAAAGAAAAATTCTATTGTAGTTACTTTTTATTAAATAATTACAATTACTATAAATAAAGTAACAGCCTATCCGTCGAAACAACTGTTCTACCACATAATCTCAAACGTAAAATCAGCTGTTTTATGAAATCATATGTTATTATGTATTTTAATCAAAATTGGATGAAATAACTATATTGCATACCATACCCCTTTTCTGAAAGTTTTTCTCCTATGAAACTAACATTAATGCATTCAATTTAATTAATGAATTAATATTTGAAAAAACTCTAATAACATCAAGTATCATAACCCACAACTTTAAAAAAATGTATTTGATCTTAAGTGGATGAATAAAAAGTATTTTACTAAAATTCGAAAACTTGAACAAGATATATATAGAGAGAGAAAGAGTATGACGTAATAGAAGCAATTGATTGGTGTAATGTTTTTTTTCTTGACTTGGGAGCGGGTTTAAAACTGCCCAAAGCACTGCTACCTTAAGGTATATTGTACTTACCTCCCTGATCTAGTCAAATAGCCCCTTCCCTCTTACGAGGTTTAGGAGTTTTCTGACTAGTGTTTTACCTTCAGCATCCTCTTCCAGAGCTGTGCTATCTCCAAAGAGGTTGAAGCGCCTCTCGGCAAGTGCTTCACATCTATAAATGATGTGTGTGGCGGTCTCCAGTTCTTGACCGCATAATCTGCACACTGGTTCATCATTGTAGATACCCATTTTATGCAGATGTTTCCTTAGTCCACCGTGTCCCGTGAGTAGACCTGTGGCTATCCT
Organism: Prosapia bicincta; assembly: GCA_036971475.1. Classification (NCBI taxonomy): domain Eukaryota; kingdom Metazoa; phylum Arthropoda; class Insecta; order Hemiptera; family Cercopidae; genus Prosapia; species Prosapia bicincta. The sequence continues at coordinate 8,792,436 of JBAIZL010000008.1, forward strand.
CAGTTTCTGCCTAGACAGATAGATGAGACTCTTCTGCAGCCCCAAGGAAGGTTTCCTAAGGGTTAGCTTACTGTGTCTCATCCCTTCAGCCCTGATCCAGTGCTCACAGTGTCTTTCAGCCATCCACCTTCGCACTGCCATCTTTACCATGGATTTGGAAATACCTACCGCAGGCTCCGGTCCAATCAGGGGGGTCGAAGACCCCTCTCTGGCCAGAGCATCTGCGGCTTCATTTCCAAGTATTCCCCTATGCCCTGGCACCCAACCTATCTATTGGTGTAATTAGATACGCATATCTTTTTAATTGAAAGCATATATGACAAAATAAAATTTCCACTTTATTTCTAATTCTGATAAAACAAAATTTTATAATTAGAATAAACCTAGGCGTGATTACAGTTAATTCCCGGTTTTATATAAAAATTTCTTTTCTCTAAAGCACATTACAGTCCCGTATCTAATACGTTTATTTACATAAATGAAATATAAATAGTATTTAAACTCTTTAGTTTATCGAGAAAAAATAAAAAGTTCGCACTCGTTGCTGCTCCTGAAATCATATTTTTTGCAATAAGAAAAGCAAATCAAACATCTAAATAATTATATTTAATTTACTACAAAGACAGAGTATAGATAATGTTTTTCTTCATTTCATTAGCCTTATAAACATACAAACTTTGTGAGCACACAACATATAATTGTCCGTGGTAAAAGCTCGAATGTTCCAATTTTAATCCAGCAATGGACCATGACTGTCCTTGTGCCTTGTTTATGGTTATTGCGAAAGCAAGTAGAAAAGGGAATCGTAGTCGTTTGAAGTCAATAGGTACATGTGATGATATCATCGATATTCATGGAGTTAAGACCATCTCTTATTTTAATTTTCCACCTCTGATTTCTGCTCGGATCAAGTTGGGTGTCGGTGTTTGTGTGATTATTTTGGTTCCTTTGCACAGCTTTGGTTGATTCAAATTTCGCAAGAGTATTATCAGCGATCCTACTTTTAATATCAATAAAAGTGATAGCAAGAATTGTACATAGAGTTTAGCAATTTTAAACAGTTTAAAATAATTAATAAAGTATTTTTATTCTTACATGATATTTATAGTTTTCATTTAATAATTTTAGTAACGCAAGTATAAATATACATTTTAAGATTGGACTTATGGAAGGATGTACAATGAAAAATCCTAAGTCTGTGGGGTGGAGCCCTGTGGATGGATTTACACCAAACCTCACATGAACCATTCTGGGAATATCTTGAACAATCCTTCCAAATTTCAATTACTTATGTTCAGCGGTTTAGGCATTCATAAGACATTACATACACACATACATATATCCAACAGTTTTTGAATCATCCTGGGCCTTTGGGGCGGAACACTGTGGGTGTATATACAACAAACTTAACACGAAACATTTCTGGGAATATGTTAAACAATTCCTCCAAATTCCATTAACTTATGTTCAGCGGTTTAGGCGTTCATAAGACATATACATACACACATATATATATCCAACGGTTTTTGAACCATCCTAAGCCTCTGTGGCGGAGCCCTTTGAATGAATGTATACCAAACTTAACACAAAGCATCCATGGAATATGTTAAACAATCCTTCCAAATTTCATCAACTTCTGTTCAGCGGTTTTGGCGTTTTTAACATACACACATACATACAAATAGACAAAATAGATAGCGAAATTAAATCACGCTTTTGTTTTTTTTTTTATTCCTATAAACCCTGGTTGATTGTTGCGTGTAGTGGCTTTCATAATTATATTCCTAGAAAATAAGCTATTAAAACCGAAATCATGGTTTCAAGTTGAAAAAAGTAAAGTACTAAATAGTAATAATCATTCTAGTTTAATTATGCTATTATTTATAAAAATTTAATTTTGAGAAGATTTTTAAAGGTCTGAGACAACAAATGCCTTGGAAAAATTTAGACAGGCTTAAGGAATTGCTTTTTTGTTTCTCAAAATTGTAGTAATTCTGAAATATTAAAATATTCCTGAATTTCAGCTTGGCAACTCTCGCAGAAGCAGTCCTATGCCAGAGCCTCGCATAGGGTATCAAAACCAGTCCAATTTCCCAACTGACAGTACCATGGCTTCACCAACTCAATCTGTGTTACCCAACCGAAGACATCGCTTTCACGAGGCAAGGCGCCAACAAGACTCAAACAGTATGTTTGACAGGACCAATCCCCTTTTCCCGTCCAGCCTTGCTACTAACTCAAACACTCAAGTAAATATTCACAAACATTTAAAATTATTTTGAAATGTATCGTTTCTATTATTATTTTTACATAGGACTTGGATTTTTTGAGGTTTTATTATTATTTTTTTATTTTTATTTATTTTCTACAGTGTTATGAGAATTATCTTGACAATTAAATAAATTAGGGTCCAACTGGCCAAATTGATTTTTAGCAAATATCTTATGAAAGATTTTTAAAATTTAAATTTCTGTCTTTACAATCAATATAATTATGGATTAATTTTGTGAAACAGAGATAATTAATTTTAACAACATAGATGTGTCTTCGTGGTTTAGAGCGTTTTCCTTTTCATAAAATTTATTTCAAAATTTTTAAAGAATGAATAAACACTCTGCTTATTCTAATATTATTTTTTTAATTTAATAACATTCGTCCGCTTTCCTTTTTATAGCGTCCTGTGGACTGTTCCCTCATCAGAAACCAGATCGAGAAAAATATTACCCAAATGCCTCGACATTCTCAAAACGCACCTTATAACGATCAGCTGCAAAGAGAAAACTTATGGAATACTCGATCACAAGATGTAAGTAAAGCCAGATGTACGGCTAAACGTTCTTTAGAATTAAATTCATTTCATTAAAGAATTGTATTCATTTGGTCCCTAAGACAGCATAATTTTATACTTACATAGGAAATATAAAATTGTAAGAAGTATAAAAAGTAAAGTTTCAATATTTAACTTAATGAAAAATAACACAACTAACTCCTATAAGTTATTAAACCTTTAAAGTTCAAACAGACAAAGGATTCAGGCTCCAGATTCTGCTAAACTCAACACCATTTTAGCACCATCTCTGACTCACTTTCTTCAGCTACTCCCTACTCCTGATGAGCGCTAGCTACAAGTTCTAAGATCCTTGTTCTCAGGATAGCGCTCCAGCACTAGGCCTCCAGGATTCAGACTCCTGCTCCAACACTCCTGCTCACTCCCCCACTTCAGCTTTAACTCCAACTTATGGGGCCGCTCCCGTTTTAAGTCCATCTGCATCTCCAGTAGAGACCTTTCGTCTCCCTGCTTTGTACTCCAAGCTACATTTCTACAGACCTCAGATACCAGACTCAATGATTTAGCTCAACTTTACTCAATCCAATCTCACCTGACCGCTCCATCTCAAGCTGTAGAATCAGCTCTAACTATGTTTCTTCATCTCCACAGCTCTCGGCTCCAAACTTCTGTGGAACGCTAGCTCCAGCATTAACTTCAGCTGTACCACCTGCTTTCGGGCCCTACTCTGCCTCCCCAGTTCTAGATCCGTGTTTCCAAGATAAGGTTCCACCACCGTGCTTCCAGGATTCAGACTCCTGGTTCGTTCAACTCACTTCACCACACTCTAGCTCCAAATAGTACTTCAGCTTTGTTTTTAACTCCAGTCGAGGGCTCTTGTCTCCATGCTTTGTGCTCTAAGCTATATTCTTCTAAACTTCAGATACCACGCTCAATGATTCAGTTCAAGGTTACTCATTCCAACGTCACCTCACATCTCTGGAGTTGCCAAATCCTCTGGGAATTGGGTGTGAACATAGTCATATAAAATGGTCGACTAGAGTTAAATGTGATCTTCATATTGCTATTCAATAAATTTCTCATTTGCAAAGAACATTGTAATAAAACCACCAAATAAAAACATGATCACGTTATGTCTACAAAGTAAGCATCATCTCCATTTACAAATATTAACGTTTTTTTAGTTACGAAATTTGTGTTGCTCTTATTTTACACTTTCTAATTCATTAAATAAAACTAATGGCTCGAGCAGTAATTGTTGCTTCTTATTTATTGCAATAAAGTGAAATGAAATATTCACCATAAAATACTTTTTATTAGTTTAAGTATTATATTAATAATGTGATTTAAATACCAATATTTTTTAAGCTAGAAACACAATAGTATTTCTTTGTAAGCAATATTTTTATATAACTGTTTTCGTTTATTTTGCCTTGTGTGCTTCGGTTTTCTGTTTGAGTCTTAATGTCTCTAGGCGCTCTTGCTCTACTAAACGTTACTAATTTAGTATTTTTAACATAATGTCTGGCCCGACAGACGTTCCATACGTATAAATATTCAATTCGAAAATAAATTTAAAGTTAAAAAAATGCCAGAGTATAATGTTTTTTTTGTAATGTAAGACGGTATTTAATTTGCTTTAGATCTAATCTAACCATGTACTTATGGTTACTGAAAAACAACTATACGCACATCCCAATATATATATATATATATATATATATATATATATATATATATATATATATATATATGAAATCATAGTTACTAATTAAGCATTTCTAGAACTTAGTCGTAAATAATAGCCTAATTTACATGATTCTCAAAACAAAACCATTTAGTCTAATTCTATATTTATTACATTCAAATATAGACCCTGCGTTAACACACAAAAAACGAATGAATTCATATTTGTTGTTTTATATTAATTAAGTAAGATTTACTTTATAAATTAATATACTATTAACCTATAAATTGGAGACGTTTTCAATTCAATAGCACTTTACTTCGTATTGTACAGTAAATAAAGTAATGTAAATTATGCGTAAAACAGCTGTTATGCAAACTAACCTAAACACATAGGCATATAATAATTATAGTATTAAATCATGTTTTCGCTTAATTCAAGTACCTGCTTTTCGTCATAGCATGATCACCGCCATCTATTTATTATTAGTTGCATCTATATTAATAATTCTTAATTTCAATATAAGTGACTGATTTTTTATTCCCGGCGAAAAACCAAGTGTAGTTATCATCGCCAATCAAAAAATAACACAAAACGCATATATTTTAAGTGACTGAATGATCGGTCAGAAAGTAGGTCACATTTTTAATTTTGTTCTTGTTTTTTGAAAATATCAACTTAAACGCCTCCAATCGGGCTACAATCCCCCTTGTACTGTTCGCGTTTAGGGCATCTTCCATGTCAAATCACACTGTTATAAGTTCGTGTTTTAGACGAGGTGAACCTGTATGTTAGAAGGTCTGACAATGGAGGAACTCTGCAATGCGTACCCAGATATGGTAGATTAACAACATGATTGATGTAATTTTACTAAACCTAGCAGTAATATAACATTCGATTGTATTTCTTTACTGGAAGGTATTTTGAAATACAAAAAAATTCAAAATGCTAAACCTTTAAAATCTGCAACATTTAACCAAAACTTATTAATGCATGTCAGCATCACCTTCGATAGAGCTTGTTGCTTTGCCTCAGGCTCAGATTCCGCGACTGGGAGATGAACACTTAAGAAGTGATTATGTCTCTTTTACAAACATGTCCCGACCAATGTCGACGTCACGAAAAACTGAGGAGCAACTACCTTCGGCTCTGTCACCAAGAAGAAGTGTTAATTCTGTAGTTCAACCGCAAAATAACAATCATGCTCCTGAAGTGGTAAGTCAGTTTATCAAAATTTTATTATAAAGAATTTTATTTCAACAGAGCAGAAACTACATTTACGATAATAACATATGATATTAGCCAAAAAAATTTAAAGTTAATTCCTACTTTGATCAACAAAGAAAAATTTTAATTTAGTTACTTTTAATTAAATAATAACAATTAATACAAATAAAATAACTTTACCTATGCGTCAAAACAGTTGTTCAACCACATAACCTTAAAAATAAAATCAGCTGTTTTATGAAATCATATGTTATCACTTATGTTAAGCCTAATGGGACGAAATAGATCTATATTCCATACTGTTACGTATTTAAAAATTATAATATAGGCTCATTTCTTTTATTTTAAAGCCGCCGCCAAAGTCAGACAAAGCTCACCTGTGATAAGGTTTGTTCTGCCGTTTGAACGGCAGAGCAAGTTAGACCTTTCCGGAGTGTAGACCGATACCCCTACGTTCTAGTATACTATTATACTTTTCAATCTCCGTACCTTAGGTACTAGCATACGTGAATGCTAATATTTTATTAATGTTTATACCGAATGTGACCAGTGCGTGGAATACGAACAAGTTTTCTTGCCAGAAATCGCTTATTTAATACGCGAGTGCGATAAGTGTGTATTTCATGGTGCACGTAAGTACAAACTATTAATTTATATAATTATAATAATTATTGGTCCTCCGAAAGTATTGTTACCAAACACATACCTTGACAGTTTTCCGAAGAGTTTTTCTCCCATGTAAACTAAAATAATTAATTATTAAATTTAATTAATTAATTCATATTTGAAAAAACTGTAATAGCATCAAATGTCATCCACTACAAGTTTTTCAAAATATATTTAAACTTTAAAGCGTGAATAAAAGGTATTTTACTAACGATTGATAGTTTGAACATTATAAGGCGAATTAAAGAGAATTAAAGGGCATTATAAGGGAATTGAAAAAGTTATTACAAACATAAATGCAAATTTAGGTTACCTTTTAAATACATTTATGTTTTGTACTCTAATATTTCATAACGCTCCTATTTTCAAAAAATGTTTTACCAATAAATATAAAAAGGAAATAGAAACTCAATATAATAACTTAGCTTAGCGCCGCGCATTTAACACTCCTCTCTCTCTCTCTCTCGCTCTCTCTCTCTCTCTCTCTCTCTCTCTCTCTGTGTGTACGTGTGTGTGTGTGTGTGTGTGTACATGTGTGTGTGTGTGTGTGTGTGTGTGTGTGTGTGTGTGTACATGTGTGTGTGTGTGTGTACATGTGTGTGTGTGTGTGTGTGTGTGTGTGTACGTGTGTGTGTGTGTGTGTCGTGCAACAGACTACTCTTACATTTTTTTAATTTTAAATATACCACTTGCTTATTTCTCTATTTTTATTCTACCTTTTATTTTACACTCTATACCTCTTTTTTACGAAAACAATCTTATAATTATAATATTTGAAATTTCTAATGAGAATTTGAAATTAATATGAAATTTGTTTCGAAACTGGACAAATTAAAATCATTTTGAAGGCGATAAAGATTAAAAAGCAACTTTATAATCCTTCTGAGAAGATTAGCGCTCAACACTCCCTTACTGCTCCCTTGCAATGGTTCAATCCTCGTCAAATCCGTTTAAAGAGTTTAATAAGATTTCGTTTTAATTCGACTAGAACTGAAAATAGTAAGATATGAATTTTACTATTAACACCGTCAGGTTATCTAAACCCGTATGTATTTACTATTCCCAAATTCAATACAATTCTCTGTACTGATTCATAAACTGACAAATTCAGAAATTGTACACATTCAGTACAATAAATTTATAAAAATAAAGTCAAAGTTTTAAAGAAACTATCCCGGTTTATTATTTAAAGTCATATTGTCTTCCTTTATTATTGTTTAATCTCAATAACTCCTATTTTTATTTCTATTTTAATATCTATAAATTCTTTGAAAATAGAAACAGTTTCGATAAGCAACATTTTGGTTTAGAGTTTTATAAAGAAAAAAAAAATTCCAAGTTTTAGTGTAATTACATTTCGTTCTATTACTCTCCGATCAAGTTATTATATAGGACATGTTCTATCCCTGCGACAATTTATGTGAGCAAATGAGTTTTTAAATTTAATGATATACAGTATATATATATACACTGAACAACATAAAATATTGAACAATAATACATAGGACTACTATTTTTACGAAATCAAAGAGATATTTATTGTGAGTCGGTTGTGAAACTTAAAAAGGAAACTGGGCGCATAGCTGTTATATATCTAGCAGTACATAGGCTACATATTTTTTTAAAGTTTTATAAGGATATCACGATCTGTGTTTTGTTATTGGGTTAGTATTACTAAATTATGATGATTGTATAATTACTTTATTATAAAAATAATAATTTTCTACTTTGGGGCTATATATAACGTGTGTGTGCGTGCGTGCGTGCGTGCGTGTGTGCGAGCGAGTGAGTGAGTGAGTGAATGTGTGTGTCTGTGTGTGTAGCAGCAGTCTAGATTAGTAATAGAATGTTTAAATTTAGCTTAAAGGAACAATTTGGTAAGGCAATGATAACCTCATTGGCTCATCGCAAAAAAAATCTACTACACTTACAATATCTAGGTAGCTCTTCAAGCGTGTACATATCAACTTGAAAGTTATTAATATAGTGTATCTGTTTATTCTAGCCTCAGAATTTCCAGCAAGGATATGGCAATCCACGAAGGGAGAGTGAGTCTTCTAACATTATTCCCCATTCAATGCCGACATGTTCTACGCCCAATCAGCAAAAAACTGAGGATTGCTTACTTTCGCCTTCTTCACAACGAAGTAGCTTCAATTCTGTTGCTCGATCACAGATTGGAAATAATTTACACGGAGTGGTAAGTCAATTTATAAATCTACGCCGTGACAATTTAGAGGAGAATTTCTGCTAAGATTTTTTTTTTAACGAAGAATTGTAAAAACATTGCAATAATAATTCTATTGTAAACAAATTCGAAGACCATAAGTAATAAAGAAATTTGAGTAACTAAGGGAAAACTGTAAACTTGCTTGCTGAAGCGTTTCGATACAATCGTTTCATTGACAGAAGCAAAATCGCTACAGTTTTTTCCTTAGTTACTCAAATAAATTACTATGATTTATTCAGTGAATCCATGATGATTACAACAAGAAACCTTTCTATCGATAGGTTTACTGTCAAATACAGTTTTTTGCAAATATTGCATTACTTTGGATAGGATATAACTTGTATGTGAACCTACGGCATCTCATCTCACTTTAAAACAGAACTACAGCTTTCTTATTATAAATTTACTATCATATGTTCTGAGTCATACCTGGACGTTAGTGACCAAAAATATTTGGGGAAATAGCTATTTGATTTATACAATTCAGAATCTTACAAAATCTAGCTTACAAGTATTTGCCTGATTCATTTTTAAACATTTTTAATTTCTTTATACAAATAATTTCCATCCCATCTAAATAAAGTAAAACTCATATTGACTTATTTACTTAATAATTCGTCAGAATTTACGCCCATTCGATGCGTTTAGAAAATTATCCACATCTTTGTAATGATTTTAAGCAAAATTTAATTACACATAATTCTTTATTTCAGCCTCGACAAGTAAATGAGAACTCAATTGCCGCATCTGGTGAAAACATAATGGGACCCCCCCAATACATTCCAATTTCTCAAAGCAGTAATACTCAAACGCCATCTTTCCAAAGGTCTGGAAGCGTTCACTCTGTGGCTAGCCTAAACAACAAATTTGCTACACAAGTAAGTAATTATTTAAAGGAATACCTCATCATTAGATATTGTATTATTTGGTTTCATCTTCACGTGAGTTACTAATTTTCCACTAAAAACACTTGAACATATATTAGTATGTCACACGTGTCTGTATCATCAGTTACGTTTTTGAAGGGAAAACGTTTCAGCAAAGCCAACAAAATGTATTGGACGGTCATATATAATCAAATGACGTCATTATAACTTTAGTCAGTTAAATTCTATTATTTTACGCTATGAGTCATCTGAACTTGAATTAAATGATATCTTATGATTTATTACATTGTAATACATTATGTAGCCTAAAACAACTGTTTCAACACGTAAGTCATGTTACATTAATTATGGAATATTGTTAAGGGAAAAGGTTACTATGCAACAATTGTTAACAGTTACTAAGTATATCAATTTATTAATTATTGATAAATTTCAATACAAATAATTTAATATGACGATAATAAGCTACGTATTTTTAATTCAATTTTGAAGTGAAAATATTCTTAGGTCCGTCTGATAACAACTAGTTAGGTAATTTCTCATCACCCAAAATTATTGTCTCAATTCAAATTGTCTGTAGACGTGGTTATAAAAATTCTCACTTCTGTCGACACGCCACTGAGTCAAACAATCTACAAATTTTGTGAAAGCCCGTATCGTTAGGTGTTACTATAATTCAGGAAATTACAAAATCTGGTTTACAACAATTTTACCTGATTTATTTTTAAACACTTTAAATTTCTTTATACAAATAAATTTCATCCAATTCTAAATACACTAAAACTCATACCGCCCAAGCGTGAGCCATAAGTTGGTATATTTGCAATGTACTACCATCTTCAAGAATTCAAATTCTGATTGATATATATATATATATATATATATATATATATATATATATATATATATATATATTCTTAAAAAGGTTTTATTACACCCATTCGATACTCTTAGAAAACTGTGCACTTATTAACCAAGAATCTAAGCAAAATTTGATTACATTTAATTTTCGATTTCAGCCTCCAGCTCCCCGTCAAGTAAATGAGAGTTCCATCACCGCGTTTGGTGAAAACACAATGCGACCACCCTATTACGCTAGTAATTCTCGAAGCAGTACTACTCAAACGCCAACGCCGTCTTCCCAAAGGTTTGGAAGCGTTCACTCTGTAGCTAGCCTAAACAGCAACTTTGCTACACCAGTAAGTAATTATTTAAAGGAATGTTTCATCATTAGATATTGTATTATTTGTTTCCATCTTCACTTGAGCTACTATTTTTTCACTAAAACAATGGAACCTGTATTATCACTTACTTTTTCCAGCGACGCATACACAAACTTATTGCATGGACATGAACATACAATCACCCGTCAGTATAATTTCCATATATTAATATATCAGCTGATATAATGTTATAGCCTAAAACGACTTTTTTTCACGTAGGTATGCAACATTATTTATTGAACATTGTTAAGAGAAAAGGTTATTAACCTATAGCTTTAAACACTAAGTGTATTTATTTATTGAAAATTTTGATAAATCGCAATACGAATAATTAAAAAAAAGATAATATTAGGTTATGTATTTTTAAGCCAACTTCTTAAATAAAAAAATTCCTAAGGCCGTCTAATAACAAATGTTTAGCTAATTTCTCGTTACGCAAAAATAAATGTTTTCTCAATTCAATATGTTTGTAGATGTGTCTATAAAAGCTCTCATTTTTATCAATCCTCCGAATTACACAACATAATTTTTTTATTGTGGTTTGTGGATGACCGTTTCGAGAGATGTTACCTACAATTCAGGACATTAAAAAAACCGGCTTAGAAAAATTTTCACCTGATATATTTTATTACATTTTTAATATCATTAAATAAAATATTACTCTTCCAAAAATTCTGATTCTAAATAAAATAAAACTCATTATTTTAAGTCATCTTAAAAAAATACAATTATCTCTAGCAAACGTCACAGGCGCCATCTTAAATGACGCAGTTCCAATGTCTCGAAACAGTTCCCCCCACCAAGTTACTCATGTTCCCCCACTAATCCACGCCCTTCCCATACGCCGACGTACTCGTATTTTCAAGATAATCAACCTATTTCACTTTCACCGGTGCAGGTATTCAAATCTAACAGATCTTTTGTTGAACAGTTTTTTATAACTAAAACCGTCACACAAATTAACAATGTACATAACATATCAGTAAATAGCAGTGTATCTATTGTTATATATTTTTAATCCAACGCTTCACGCAAGGTACTGACAAACATCTAAAGAATCAGTTTCGGCTATTTTGAAATTTAGATTTTTAAATAGACACATCCATCTTGATCAAAGCGCTATAATCGGTGTTCTACGTCATAAAATACATGGCCGCCTTTTTGAAACAGTGTTGATTATCTTGAGATGATGATTACCTCTAGCGACCTCACAAAAAACTTCGGCCATAGGAAGGGCGTGGCTTGGTGGGGGAACGGGTGTGACTTGGTGGGAGGAAATGTTTCGATCCAGGGGAACTGCTTCATTCAAGAGGGCGGCTGTGACGTTTGTAAGAGATAATTGTATTTTTTCAAGATTGCCGACGTTTTGTCTCTAGTGTAACACCCGTTATAGCGCTTTGATCAAGATGGATGTGTCTATTTGAAAATCTAAATTTCAAAATAACCGAAACTGATTCTTCAGATGTTTTTTAGTACCTTCAAGTGAAGCGTTGGATTATCAATATATTAACGATAGATACAATGCTATTTACTAATATGGTATGTACATTGTTATTTTTTGTGACTGTTTTAATTGTAAAAAACTGTACAACAAAAGATCTGTTAGATTTGAATTCATCCACCGGTAAAAGTAAAATAGTAGAACGTTGTAAAGAAGAAAATCTTAATTTTGTTTAAAATTATTTAAACGAGTTAATACATTTTACTATTTATTAGGAATATACTGTGGTTGAATTTAATAATAAATACACAAAAACCTCTTAACCACAAACTTTCTTTAATTTACCCTAATGTACATTTCAGTTACAAAGTAACCATCCCCAGAGGGATAACATACAAAGACTGATTAACGCTAGAAAAATACCTTATTTATAATCCACAGAACTAGTCACTCCCACTCCGACCGCCGCGGCCCCACCTGTTAAACAAGGCGTTTTTTTTTTATATTAAATTTTGTGTTGGTTATAATTTCAAAAAAAAAATTTTAATTATGTTTTTATTGTATTTTTAATTTATTTTTAGTAAGTTGACGTTAGATATCTTGCTTTCACTCGATGGGCGTGGCTACGCCTTGTTTAACAGGTGGGGCCGCGGCGGTCGGAGTGGGAGTGACTAGTTCTGTAGATTATAAATAAGGTATTTTTCTAGCGTTAATCAGTCTTTGTATGTTATCTCTCTGAGGATGGTTACTTTGTAACTGAAATGTACATTAGGGTAAATTAAAGAAAGTTTGTGGTTAAGAGGTTTTTGTGTATTTATTATTAATACATTTTATTAAATATTATTAATATCATTGTTAATATATTATTAATCCAACGCTTCACGCAAGGTACTGACAAACATCTGAAGAATCAGTTTCGGCCATTTTGAAATTTAGATTTTGAAATAGACACAGCCATCTTAATCAAAGCGCTATAATCGGTGTTCTACTTTATAAAAAAATGGTCATTTTGATACAGTGTTGCTTATCTTGAAAATACGAGTATCTCAGGTGAACGTCACAAAAAACAATCTTGAAAAAATACAAATAATTCTTGCAAACGTCACAGTCGGAATTTTGAATGACGCAGTTCCCCTGTCTCTTAATAGTTCCTCCCACCAAGCCACGCCTGTTCCCCCCAACAAGTCACGCCTGTTCTCTCTACCAAGCCACGTCCTTCCCCTCATCCCCCAAGCAATGCCCACCCTTATTACCCCTTCCAAGCTACGCCCATTTGCCACTCCCCCGAAGATAGCGCACCTAAGCCACGCCCCCGGAGATATACGCAGACTACTTCTACTGGAATATTTTGGCCTATGACACAACATTTATATTGATAATTATTTGCTATAAGGACTTTATCTGTGTTATGGATGAATATGTTTTAATATGAATATAAATTTATAGAGAAATTTTAACTCAAAGGAACAACTTTGGTAATTTTATAGTAATAGGAAAACAGTTTTAAAAGAATACATTTTGGATTTTGACACAAAAATGTATTAATTGTATTTAATTTGTACGGTATGACGAATGACAATTTTTCACTAACCTGATTGAATAATTGTATTTCAAAAGGGAGCAAACATTTTAAAAAATATAATTTTTTTAACCTGAATTAATTGATACTTGTATTTCTTAGTGGGGATAATAATTTCAATAACTGTAATCATAAATAGTAAGATAAATTGTTGTATGAATTTTATAGGAAGTAAAATATTGATAAAGCTAAGTAATAATGAATTCAGGGAAGTAAATCAAAATAAGTTAGGATAGTAAAGTGATAACTCTGCAGAATACATTCATCAGTTTCTATAAATGTAACAAATAGGTTCGAGATATATGGAATAAACAAGGAATGTTTAAGTCAATAGGGGATTGATTAGGGCATTAAAATAATAAATTAAAATAGAAAGTTTGTTTGTTTTAATTAGTTTTAAAATGTAAATTTAAATCCAATTAATAATTATTGTATGTAAATAGAACGTTATACCCACACCAGTACTTTCAACCAAATTATAAATTATTTTTAAAATTAGATACAACATTTTTGTAAATATTATTTTCTACAGACCAGTTATTTTTCTTTCATATAAAGTAAGATTCACTAGTGTCTAACATTAAAATAGTCTAAGTAAAAAATGTCTCTTAAAGAATCTGTGACCGCAGTAAAAGCCTAACGGGCTTATAGATGTCTCATTGGTTTTATTATTAATTCAAGAGTTGGTTCTTCTGATAGATTTATTTTTTGAGATACAGATTTCAAACCAGAGTTCGAACTCGAGAAATAAAACATTACTTTAAAACAGATGAGGTATGGTGCAACATCAGAGAGTGGGAGGTAGTAGATGAGTTGGCCGGAGGTGAGCAGAGAAGGTAATTGCAGGTAAGGATAGAAAGGTCTGTAGCAGTACGTTCTTAATCATAGTTGGGCGATAGTGACCAAAACTATTTGGAACTACTACAATTCAGGACCTGACATAATCTGGACTTCAATAGTTTTACCTGATTCATTTTAAAAATCATTTTAAATTTCTTTATACAAAAAATTCTTATCTAATAATACTGATTCTGAATAGAGTAATACAAACTCATTCCATAAAAACATGAATACCTATATGTTCCTTTTTTAAAATGTTTTACACACCCACTCAATGCTTTTGGAACTTTCCACTTCTTTATAAGGAATTCAAGCAAAATTAACTACATTTAATTTTTTATTTCAGCCTCCAGCTTCCCGTCAAGTAAATGAGAACTCAATCACCGTGTTTGGTGAAAACACAATGGGACCTAATTCTCAAATCAGTAATCCTCAAACACCTATGTCGCCTATTCAAAGGTCTGAAAGCGTTCATTCTCAAACTAATCTAAGCAGCAACTTTTCTACACAAGTAAGTAATTATTTAAAGGAATATGTCATCATTAGATATTGTATTATTTGTTCCCATCTTCACTTGAGCTACTAGTTTTTCACTAAAAGCCCTTGTAAATTAGCACTTAATTTTTTGAAATGAAAACGTTTACTGCGACGACTACAAAAACTTATTTGATGGACATAAATACAATTTTACGTTAGTAGAATTTCCGTCAGATTAATAGCGTCATTATAGATTCCATCAGGTTACGCTATGAGTCACCTCAAAGTGAATTAAATGATAGGCCTAATATATACATATATATATATATATATATATATATATATATATATATATATATATATATATATATATAATACGTTTTCTTGTTTAATAATTTAAAACAACATAGGTTATTCAAATACAAGAATATTTATTATTTTATATCCAAAGCTTTTCGTTGGCAAACAGTACCAACATCATCAGGAATGAAAATTACAATAATGTAAGCTATAGGCCTAAAACATATGTTTAATTAGAAATAGAATTGTTGCTAAATTTATACAAATTGCCAAATTTATTTTGTTGCTGTAACATTATAGACATTGAATATAGTATCAAATTTAGAATGTATTTGTATTTGTTCTTTTATTAATTTGTTATTATTATTGTGTTTATATATTTCGAATGCTTCATATATATTCATTCTTAATCCCTTATTAATTTCTTTTATAAGTCTCATATTTTCTATATTTGGAAATTGGTGCTTATTATTAATACAATGATTAGCGAAATTTGATTTTTATATTTCTGGATTAATATAGGCATTTAAATGTTCTTTATATCTTTCTTTTAATTTTTTCTTGGTTTGACCTATATAAGCTTTTTTACAATTTTCGCATTCTAATTTATAAACACCACCTTTTTTCCAAATTTATATATAATTTCCACACCTAATTTATAAATAATCCACCAAGGTAAAATTATTGCACTTAATGGTGGATAAAATTCTTACAATAGTAATATATTAACTTCATATATATATATATATATGTATATATATATATATATATATATATATATATATATATATGATTTCATATATCATCTGATTTTATGTTATACTTTGTAACAAAACAACTTTCTTAAATGTAGATTATATTACATATTCTTTGTATAATGTATATTTGAATTCAATCTTCACTCTAGCTACTAGTTTTACACAAAACCATTTGAACGTATATTAGTCTGTCACACCTGCATATAGTAGCACTTTTACTTTGATTATTGTGAACGGATTTTTTGTGAGATGTTATGGTTTGAGTTGACAATGGGACTCATTGCCCGATGTAAGTGCTACTACAAGCAGGTGTAAATTCTAATATTGTGTTAGTTTATAATACGATATTTATACCACAATATTTGTATTTTAAATGAAATTGATTTATTTAATTCAATATATAAACTAACTTATCCAAATCGTTTTGAATTGGTGAATAATATTTATAATAATGTATAAAAAATCAACTTGCTAAGTCGGTCTATTGATTTTCACTGAACAAAATTTAATTTCTCTAAATTTACTAACTTCCAACTAAAACTAATGTCATATAAATCAAGTTTTTTATAATTCACTATTGATCATTACTTATACTTGACTATTTAATCATTTTATCAGGCTGTGTTA
Source organism: Prosapia bicincta (assembly GCA_036971475.1). Lineage (NCBI taxonomy): Eukaryota > Metazoa > Arthropoda > Insecta > Hemiptera > Cercopidae > Prosapia > Prosapia bicincta. The sequence continues at coordinate 8,809,166 of JBAIZL010000008.1, forward strand.
ATGCCATATCGACTTCTTAATGGGTTGCGTGTTTTATTTTATAAATCAAATTAACAAGTTATAATTCTGTTGGTAGTGGCGGGATGGTGATGCACACGAGGCTTTGGTTTAATATAAGTCCAATTAGCATATTTGTTGATTCCATTTTCACATGAACTGCTAGTTTTCACAAAAACACTTGTAAATATTTTACATACTTGCCTATAGTAGCACTTACTTATATTTGTTAAGGTCGGACGTTTCGGGAGATGTGTTAGGATAGGGTGTTAGGGTGAGAGTGTGATATTATGTTCACAAAGTACACCCACACCCCCACCATAATATTCCACCCCCACCCTAACCAACGACAACCTTGAGATCAGTTACTGTCTGAGTTGACAAGGGACACATCTCCCGAAACGGCCGTCCTCGACAAATATAAGTAAGTCAAATTAGGATTTAAATAAGTTCAATGAAACGTAAAGACAATCGGTTTAACATATTTTAATTCTTAGAGATGTTTGATGTACAACCCCCCCCCCCTCTCCAACAATAACTGATATTGGCGAGCAGTAGACTGCAACTAACGAGCACAGAGAGATCGTGATGAGGACAAAACGGGAAGGTGCTTCAATAAAGACAGGAATGGAGGCGTCTCTGGAGCTGTTTCAAGCGGAAGCTACAGTAGTTGGACTGCTAACCACGATCTTAGCTTAGGTGGGGATAGACATGATATTAAATAGTGAACAGATAAATTGGAATAACGCCTAGACAAACTTATTGGATGAACATAAACATAAAATTTCGCGTCATTTTATTTTTTGTCAGATTATTAGCGTTAAAATAAGTTCCATCAGAGTACGCAATTGGTCACCTTAGAATTAAATTAATGATAATATATAATTTCATACATCTGCTGATTTTATGTTATACGTTATATTGTAAAACAAGTATTTTAACCCGTAAGTTTTGTAACATAATTTATTGAAAATTGTTAAAGAAAAAGGTTATTATTCATTAGTTTTTAACAGCTAGTAAGTATTTTAATTCATTTAAATTTTTATAAACCTGAATACAAATAACTCAATATAATAACTTACATATTTGTAATGCAGTTCAATGAAAACATTCTTAGGTAGTTTCTCATTGTCCAAAATGAGATGTTTTTCTTAATTCAAAATATTTATAGACTTAGCTAAAAACGTTTTCACTTCTGTCGACAATCCTCCAAGTGCCACGCCCTAATTTTCTAATTAGGTTTTGTGGACTCCCGTTTTATTAGGTGTTTCTACAATTCAGGAAATTACAAAATCTGGTTTACAATAATTTTACCTGATATATTTTTTTAACATTTTAAATTTCTTTATACAAATCATTTTCATTCGATTCTAAATAAAGTAAAACTCATTCCGTTAAATCGTGATAACCCTAAGCTGCTATATACGTATTGTACTGCGATCTTCAATACTCAATTCCTGACTTATTTCCTTTTAAAGATTTTTTACAGCCAATCGATGCTCTTAGAAAACTGTGCACATTTTTATAAGTAATTTGAGCAAAATTTAATTACATTTAATTCTTTATTTCAGCTGCGACAGTTAAATGAGGACTCAATCACCGCGTCTGGTGAAAACACAGTGCGGCCACCTCGCTACAGTGATATTTCTGAAAGGAGTACTACTCAAACGCTAAATCCGTCTTCCCAAAGGTCTGGAAGCGTTCACTCTGTAGCTAGCCTAAACAGCAACTTTGCTACACAAGTAAGTAATTATTTAAAGGAATGCCTCATCTTTATATATTGTATTATTTTATTTTTCTAATAATCAAGTTTCCACAACAGCACAATTTGTAAAATATAAAATGTGAGACTCTTAATTTTTCTTATAATTTTCTTACACCATTTTATAATTATTCTATTTAGCCCAATTCTTTTAAGAAAATTTATTTACTGATTTTTCTAAATTAGCTAGCTCAATATTTTGAAATTTAACCTAACTTTAGAAACAAAAAGAAATTCTTACAGCCTCATCCTAACTGTAGAATCTTGTAACAAATTTATTTATAACATTTAATTAAAATATAAATTGAACCCCTTTATGTCATTTTGAAAACTCAAATGTTCCTCTTAAACAACAGACATATCTAACATTTCAAAGTTAACTCAACATTTTCTCAAATTTGACCTCAAAATATTTTTAATAAAACAGAAACAATGAAATTCAAATTCAATTTAACCTCAACCTACGCAAATTGACCATTTAGTCATGACATCACTATTATTTAAAATTTAGCATTTGAAACTAAAATAAACATATTTTAAAAACACCAAGTTATTAACAAACAAGCATATTTAAAATTTATATTTTATCTTACAATCCTACTCAATGCAAATTTAAAAACAAACAAATTTAATCAATTAAACTTATAAAAAAACAAACACATTGTAAAACATTTGAATTAATTAAAACCCTTATATTAAATCCTAAAATAAATCAGAAATCCCACATATTTGAAAACTAAAATTAAAAACTAACTCATAGACCTTTTGAAAAACGAACATAAATTTGTAAAACGAAATTCATAAAAAGGAAAAACCAAATATCATTCACAAAACAAATTATCACATATCTAAATCATTAATTTGAAACTCCCATATTTTGGAAACAAAAATAAATCATTTTATTAAACATCTTTTCCAATCAATTACAATTTTAAACGGACATTTATGATGTCTACATAAATTTCAAAATCATAAAAAAAGAGAAAACTTAGCATTAACCTATTTTCATTTTTTGCCTCTAATTAACTGCAATTTAAAACTGAAATTGACTGACTTTTACATCATATTTATTTAGTCATTAAATTATCTCGTATTATTTACTCAAAATATAATGTTTTTACTTACACATCAATTTTAATCCTTGTTATTATTATGGTCTAGTTTACTATTCTGTGTTCGCCAATTTGACTATTTTCCCACGTCAAAATGACTTCGCAATAATCTGTTTTACTTTATTGTTTAACAAAGCCCCCTTGTTATTAATTTTCACCTTTTACAAATTTACTAAAAACCTTTTTTTAATTTTTTAATTTTCCAAAAATACTTAAATTCAATTTTAATTTTAATTAAAAGAAAGAGAAGCTAAGTTCTGACCTTTAATTTTGAGCTCACACTTTATTTTTTGTAGAAAATAAAGGTAGACTGACGGGTAGCCATCTTCCCTCTTTGTCACTTCCCTCTGCAGGCGGCGATTATAGCTGTTGGCGTCGTGGCTTCTTCCTCTTGCTTCGGTTCCCGTTTTAACCCATTCAAGTGTTTACCAAACTTTATTTTTCTTTCAAAAGACTATCGTTTATAATTTTCAGAGCTGAATATGCCACTTTTTCTAATTTAAGTCTAGTTTCGTCTTTTATTGTTTACTAATTTAGTCAAAATTAACGAATTTACATTTATCAAACTTTCTCTCTAACAAACTGTTTTACTTCATTTAAATTTCACTTCTGTTAAATTTTAATTTAATCACTGTTCATCTTAAAATTTTATACTTCAATCATATAAATGTTTGTTATTTTTTGAGGCCTCTTTAGTCGGAAAAACCCAACACAACATGATGTTAATTTTAAAAAAGTGCTTTCAGGGAAATTCCTCTCCAAAAGAGTTTTTAGTAAACGCACAAGATCACACATTAAGCTTCCACGATGGACTCTTCTAGCACTGCATTTTTCTGTTCTTACACTTTTCAAAACGAATTTTGAAAAAGCGGAGGGAAGTTGCCGTTTTTCCTCTTCCAACACTCGATTAACCCTAACATTTTAGGTCTTTGTCCAAAGTTCGCAACAGCTTCAACAGGACCTTCTATGCCGATATCAAACAATGCGATGCTTCGTGAGGTGTTATAATATGTCGGGCGGTTTTACGTCATTTCTTCAAACTGTCTCGTTGTATTTTTAAACAGCTGCAGGTATTTGTCCAAAACCTTTATTTCGATATTTAACTTTAATTACGCATTTTTCGAGGTTCCTCTCTTTAAATTCCTCTTCAAATGACAATGGTATCTGTAACATTGTTTTTTTTTTTTTTTAACACTTTCACTTTTATAAAAACCCCCGTTTGTTTTGAAATGGTTTTGTTTATTATTCATTTCTATTTTTAATATCATTCATGTTATACTTATGGCATTACATTTTGGCTTTACTCTTTATTTTTATGAATTATAATCTTTTTAAAAAGTTAAAATTTGAAATTTTTATTGTAACTCTTCAATTTTCAATTTAACCTCGTTACAATACACACTCACCCTTGTGTGTATATATATATAAATGTGTGTGTATGTATGTATAATGTTTAATGGAATAGAACTTGAGGATATTTCTATATAATTAAGTACATTTTTCTGTCATTCCTAACTTTTTAATATTTTCTTCTGTTGACGCGTTTCGGATTAACGCTATTTTCAAAACTTAATAGCGTTTTGTTTGTTTAAACTCTTGTTTGTTTAACCATATATTGGCTATCGTCTTGTGTAATTTCCTAATATTACACTCCAATCTTTTAACTACCATCGTCCTGCTGACTAAATTGAAATTATTAATATACTCTTCTTCATTTCTGTTAGGAATACTTCTATATGTTTCAGTACATTTTTCTGTCATTCCTAACTTTTTAATATTTTCTTCTGTTGGCGCGTTTCGGATTTACTCCACTTAAGAGAGTACTATTGAAGTTTTTAAAATGGAGTTAATCCGAAACGCGTCAACAGAAGAGAATATTAAAAAGTTAGGAATGTCAGTAAAATGTACTGAAACATATACGGGATTATTTTACTTCAACCAATTTCAAGCGGAAACTGCAGTAGTTCCATTGCTTAGTATCACGATCTAAGATTAGGCGGGAATAGACACCATATTAAATAGTGAACCAATAAATCTGGAATGTTGTTTGTCAGATGTTCTTCGGAACATTTTTCTCAAAAACTAAACTACTGCATAGACTTAATGCACTACTAACAAGTACTACATGTACTTGATAAAACAGATTTAAGTATGGAAATTTTCTTATTTACTTTTTATTAACATAGAGTAATTTTGTATAAGTATTTAAACATTCCATTGTTATGAAAGCTTATTTCATAAGCCAAAGATTTATAAGATCCCTAAAACTTCCATGAAACTTGTTACTACGAACAATGACAGAAGATCTGGTTATAAACTCTGTGTGTGTGTGTGTGTGTGTGTGTGTGTAGAGGGTGTGTGTGTGTGTGTGTGTGTGTGTGTGTGTGTGTGTGTGTGTGTGTGTGTGTGTGTGTGTGTGTGTGTGTGTGTGTGTGTGTGTGTGTGTGTGTGTGTGTGTGTGTGTGTGTGTGTGTGTGTTTGTATGTGTATGTGGGTAGGGGTGTATGTGTGTTTGTGTGTGTGTGTGTGTGAGAGAGAGAGAGAGAGAGAGATAGCACGCACACGTATGCACTTTACTGCGAACAAGCAGAGCGAATGATCCGTTGTGTATTTTTTAGACATAATTGGTAGAAGTAATATCTTTATTCTTACTCAAGATTGGCAAATATTAATAAGTCTAATCTGAAAACATTGGCTTTAAAGATCTCGACTTGAATTATATCAATATTATCCCTCAAGAATAAACTATTTTTTTTATATATGGCAGTCGAAAAATTTTTAAATCTGTGACACCCTTTCAGTATACGTATAACAAAAATTTAATCTATTATTGACAATATTTTAAGTAGCTTCTTCATTAAAACTATTATAGAGAAGCTTATTGATTCTTATTAATCTAATTATCCTAGAATTACCTACTGTCACCGGCGCTAGGTTTTCAGTTCTGGGCATGCGCTTACGATATATTCCTGACCTACAAACATAGACTTAACTATACGGTAGTATTTTAGTAATTATATTTTAGTAAGTAATATAAGTATTTACAGATAGGTAAAAGTACTAATTTTATTAAGAAAGTGTGCACAAAATAAATTATATATGCTCCTGTTGTAGTTTTCCGTAAATCTGACGATTTGTATTAGAGAATGTTTTTGGGAATGACCTTATCATTTTGACCTGCCTTGGGCCAGGAGTCTTCTCGTTTGCTTTAGTGAATTCCTAATGGCTGTGAGTGGCAATTGTTCCAACCAACGACCAACCCTCCCTTCACCGTCACCGTTTCAGTCCTATTCCAGTTTGATCAGACTATAAATCTCCTCCTTATCGCTATAATTCGTATTCACCTATTCCTTTCACTTCCACCCTCCTCATGTTCTTCTTCCTCCACGAGGATGTAAGATTAAGGCAAAGTGCATACTTAAATGCAATAATATAAGAAAAATCTTAAGTATATATTCAATTTAATTCAGTATATAATATCAGTTGAAAATAATATAAACTAAGACTATTTTGTACATCTAAGCAATGAGATTCTCTAACAGTTTAATTTTATATAGAGTTTAAATTATCATACTGAATTCATTACAAAATTTAATAATCCAATTGCAGAACTTCAATCGTGGCAACAATAAAAACGAACTTGGCACAGCCGACAATAAGAGTCAACCACGGACTTCCCTCATGCTGAAGTGGACTCCCAAACCCAAACAAATCCCCGTTCCAAGTCAATCCAATCTGTACACGAACACATTGACAGACACATTTGAGGAGAACTCACAGACTGACGAAGAAAGGATTTCAGTGGAGGTAAATTTGTAATTTTTGTGTCAAGCAAACAACATTTCAATTTATAAAGGTAGAGTGTGTTTATGTGAATTATTTGATGAGAATATTGTAGAGTTTATCATTTAAAAATTTAGATTTTAAGTTTAAATGAAAATTCTTCTTTTTCCATTCATTTCAGGAACTTTTGCTACTTTAGAACAGTTTCAATGTTTTCATCTGTTTTGCTATTTTTTCCTGGGGTTATAATTTAATATGTTAATTTTTACATGTCTATTTAAAGTATTTAAAAATCAGAAAAAGCTATTACTAAAACGTTTTTACTTTGTTTTTAAAATAAGAAAAAATCAGACATCTGTGTGAGTCTAATGATTTTTATACCATTCATTGATGCCTTTTACGGAGACGTGAAATTATTTTTTTAATATTAGGGAAGCAACTTAGTATTTGCTTACTTAAAGGAAGTGACGAAATGTTCTAAAAATAAAAGTATCTACAAAGATTAATAAAATAAGGACTTCGAGATATTTAATTGTACTTTTAAATTGTGGAGTATTTGGTCCTAGCACAATATTTTGTTTCAAATGTTTTTTTAACCAAGGTCTAGGCTTCTAAAAATCTCTCAGTCCAAGTGGCAACCTATCTCTCGCGAACCGCCTCCGTCTCACGTGCACATGTGGTTAGTATCCCTGCAACGAGAGAATCATTTAGGATTAATTGTCCAAGTACCAAGCTACTGAGCTCTTGGGTTGTTAATTAAAAACAAGAAATTAGTGAGCATCTGCTAAAATTATTGTGTGTGTGTGCGTGTGTGTGTGTGCGTGTGTGTGTGTGCATGTGTGTGTGTGTTCTTCAAAATATATATGTATTCTTGTGTAACAATGAAAAGAGCAAGACAAATACAAGTACAAGAATAATCTATTAAATTATACAATTCAAACTAAATTAGCAAACAGTACTAACATCTTCAGGAATAATTTTTAAGTTGGGTCTATCCAAAGTTGAAACAAGTTGAGCCTATCCAAGGTTGAGTTTATCCAAAGTTGAAGCAAATTTAATCCGTCCAAAGTTGAGGTAAGTTGACTATATCTAAAGTTGAAGCAAGTTCGGTCTAAAGCAAGTTGAGTCTATCCGAAATTGAAGCAAGCTGAGTCTATCTAATTTTGAGATAAATTGAGTCTATTTAAAGTTAAGGCAAGATATTATTCAGGATACTGTGTATGGCTTATGACAATGTGTTGGTGCTTCATATTGTTGAAAGATGAAGTTCTCAGAGATAAGTTTTAGAAATAATCATTTCCTTAGCATATCAAGATATGGTGCTCCCTTTACAGGTTATTCCTCAAAAACATAGGGCCCATAAATTTTGGTTTCTGAAAATGCACACAAAATGTTCTGTTGGGGCGAATCGTTCTTGCTGAACGCTTCACAAGGATGTTTGAGTTTCTATGTAAGCATGGCATATACGAATGATAGACATTAACGTTAGAGTTACTAAGAAGCTTTAAAAATCTTGCATTATAGTCTGGATGATGTAACCAGTCTTGTGGATCCGGATGTGCTTTACCTCTTGCAGCCGTCCGAAGCGATTTTCGTAGTGAGCTACCAACTAGCATCCACATTAAGTAAATTAACCATCTTACCCTAATCAAAATTTTCATAATTACCTAATATTTGAGAAGTTTGTATAAATATAAAAACAAAACTAAACAAGACATTATTTCTGTATATTCGAGTACATTTTTCTGCTTTTTCTAAAATTACAATATTTTCCTCTGTCGCAGCGTTTCGGAATAACTCCATTTTTAAACACAGTCATGAAAATGGAGTCATTCTGAAACGCGTCAATAAGGAAAATATTGTAGTTTTAGGAAAGGCAGAAACATTTCCTCTAATATATACAAATATTCCTAATAGGAGTGAAGATCAGTATCTTACGAAAGTCGTAACTTTGTAAAAAAAAAAGAACTAACAATTCAGGCGTAGCCTGTTCACGTGCGGTAAAATCATAAATTTAACAAACTATTTCGTATGCTATCGTTCTTCTTATAGCTTAATATAATATTTATATGTTCTAAATAAAGTTTTGGAAATTATAATTAGGGTAAAAAAGTTGATTTATTAAGTAAGGATAGTAGAACTTTACTCATCAAGGAAACCGCTTCGGCTGCAAGAGATAAGACACATCCAGGTCCACAAGACATGTTACATCATACAGGCTGCAGTTGTAGTAGCTATTTTGTTGAACTGCTCTTTCTCCTTTAGCTCTACAATTACGGGCGTTCTGCTCAAGAGAATTTGGTATTTTAGTATTATTGGTATATTTGTGTACTTACTGGCAAGAACTGGCTCAAACAGATTAGTTTGAGTTACGTCTTAAAAATTTATTTTAAAAAGTCATTTTATTAGTAATCTATTATTCTAGTACGGATTTCATTACTAATGAAATTTCAATAAGCATAAATGTCACTGTTGTAGCCAGTCGCTGATGCCACCCTAGAAGCAACTGTAAATTGTACCACAGGGACTGAAAACGAAGGAATTGATTTTGATTTTGTCTACAAACATTTAATGGAATCTGAAGGATTGGTTGATCTATTTAACCCAAATAATAAAAGAACAACTCCAAGAATGACGACGTGTTCAATATCCGCATTCCAAACTCCTATCAATTTAGACACAGAGAGAGTAAACAACAATAGCCAGTGGGGTTTCCATGGCTTTCCAGAGGAACCTCCAGTGCCAATGCCCATTCAAACAGATTCCAAAATACCAGGACGACAATACCAGGACGGGACTCCTGTTTTTGAAACACCTGAACAGTATATTTCGAGAAATCAAAGTTCTATGATGCAACAAAATCTTTTGTCGCAAACTCAACCAAATGAAAATATAAATTCATTAACCATGCAACCTACAACTTCTCGCTCAGCCGAAGAGCCACATCAAAATCCGACAGCTCAACATGAGAATTATGTAAACCCTTCAGGACCATCTAAAATGACCAGTGTGAAAAAGAAACGAAAAACTAACAGACAGAAAGGTGACTGCACGAGTTACAACAGCAATGATGACTTCCGAGGTATCATATCGGAAGTAAACTATAGATGCCATCGCAGTTTAGAATTTGACTTTCAAGGCGACGAATTGTCTGGAGAACAAAGTGAACCACAATCATCACTTGACAACATCCAGCCACCTCAAAGTATTCACTTAAATGTAAGTAAAATGTTATTATCACTTAAACTTGAGGTAGCAATATACACTTGTACAGATTAAATATGTAAAAATTTACCTTCGGGAGAATTAGGCTGGCAAATGATTGCTTCTCCTAGTCCAATCCTAAATATTCCTTTCAAATATTTCTTAAAAATATCTACAGGAGTTATATGCACCTGAAAAATAATTTCGTCAATAATGGAATGTCTTCTAAAAATTCTAGTTCATTTTCCAGCTAAAAAACTACTTTCCATAAAGTAACCATTAACAAGTTTTATAAAAATTTAATTTCTACTTAAATCAAGAAAAAAATTTATTTTGGTTTCTATTTATTTTATAAGTACAATAAATAAATAAAATATAACGCGTGATATATATATATATATATATATATATATATATATATATATATATATATATATATATATATAGATAGATTTTTTGGACTAGGAGACTGACAGACTTACCTTGGTAAGAGTCCACTCTGTAGTCTTGAAATAGTAACACATAAAGGCACATAAACAATGATATATTTCAACCACACAGTGGTCTTTATCAATCGAAGAGAAAACACAAAAAGAAGTATGAGAGAATGAAATAAAATAATTGTAATCACAGATTGTGTAGAGTAGAAATCAGATGTCACAGATGCACAGATTAAAGATATATATATTGTTTCCATGAACATATGAGTGATTATAGTTTATATAAGTCTGTCAGGGGAAAAGAGATAAGGCTGGTTGGAAAAAAAAAAAATGAATGGATTTATCTGATGTTGAGGTTAGGGGATTCTCTGGACTTGGTATACCACTGGTATGATAGTTCCCACCTTCTCAGTTCTGAGGCAATCCCTGAGGGATTTTTTTTTCCTTCCAACCAGCCTTATCTCTTTTCCCCTGACAGACTTATATAAACTATAATCACTCATATGTTCATGGAAACAATATATATATCTTTAATCTGTGCATCTGTGACATCTGATTTCTACTCTACACAATCTGTGATTACAATTATTTTATTTCATTCTCTCATACTTCTTTTTGTGTTTTCTCTTCGATTGATAAAGACCACTGTGTGGTTGAAATATATCGTTGTTTAAGTGCCTTTATGTGTTACTATTTCAAGACTACAGAGTGGACTCTTACCAAGGTAAGTCTGTCAGTCTCCTAGTCCAAAAAATCTAAATAATCTTTACCAACCAAAACTAACCTAAATATATATATATATATATATATATATATATATATATATATATATATATATATATATATATGTCAATAACAATATTAAGTGCCAAATAGAAAGCAAATTCCCTTGCAATATCTCATTTTCCTTTCTATATATGGTGTTGGACTATTATTTTTATTTATTGCTATTTACATGCTTTCTTTTTTTTCGTCGCTTCATTGTTTTGTAGTTTCTTTTCTCTTTCCTTTGGCATTGTCCATTTGTGAATCAATGTTCGATAACATCTTGTTTGTTTATTTTATTCTTTTCATTCACTTTTAATCCTAGAGCATTATTTATGATTTAGTGTGGTAGCCATGGCAATAATTTAAAGTTAATTTCTTTACTGTTTACTGTTTACATAGATCTTTGAAAAGTTCATTTTTAGCTATGGAAAGTTGGCTCAGTCCCATATAGTGTGTGTGTGTGTGTGTGTGTGTAACTGGTACAACCTTTCAATCGTTAATAAAATATGTTTTTATTCATCCAATCAAATTCAAATACCTTTTTTTAACATATAGCGGATTAAAATTGATGTTAATACAGTTCGGTCAAATATATTTTCAATAAATGGGCTCCAGCCAGATCCAAACTGAGAAGCTTCATGTTCAAAGTCTTGGCACTGCACCAACTTTCCAATACCTACAAATATTTTTCTTAAAGATGTATATGAATTTTTTCCCCATTTGGTTTTCATCAAAACCTCCATTGTACAACCTTAAACTGTTGCCATGGTTACCACACAATATCATAAATAGTGCTCTAGGATAACTAAAATAAAAATTTGTTGTTAAACCATGTAGTGATTTACTTTTTTTTTTTTTTTTGTATTACTTGTTTTTCAAATTTTGTTGTTAAAATTATTATCAATTTTATTCAACTATTAATTTCATTTTTCAAGGCTTTATAATTATTTATTTATATACTTATTTTATAAATTGTTTTATTTAAAAATTAGAGAAATAATTACTTCTATACAAATATTAACACGTTTTTCCACACAGGTTCCGGATATTTTAATAATAATAAAATTTATATTTTTCCAACTATTTTTTATTTGGAGTTGACTTGTTAATTTTTTTAAAAATAAAGTTATATAAAACCACGATGTATTTATTACCTATTTACAAAGTTATCGAAAGTCAAATATAAAAGAGGGTTTTATAGCAAATTACTTCCATTTTACCAACTATAACTCAAAAACTACTCATGATACTGTTCTAGGTCATATTTTATTCAACTTCCCAGCTCAACATCCTTAAGAAACCACCAATTAAGGTTTTTAATTAACATTCCAAAAGTTTTCTCGTGGGAGGAGTTGAAATCCGGGCGAAAAACTTCACTAGCCATATGTGCTAATAAAGAACTTTCGGGCCTATGTTTATATGCACATTTTACTTCTTTATTGCAGTTCTAGTGAATAATCCTGCACCGCTTGCTTTAGATGAAATGTAACGACATTGAGTTCTCTTTAAACTGAGTTTACGTTGCTTATTAACACAAGCTACAATCACTCCAATACAATCGCTACAACCGAATCCAATACTCAGCTACTCTTCCGTTATAAGAAATGTTTGTTATAGTCTAATCAAGACATAAGGACAACCACCCCAATGGGTAATCTGAACTCACCTCAATCTTCCAGCAGTCGTGAGTCAAGTTACAGTCAGACTCATCAACTCAGTACTGGCAAAGACAAATCTTTATCAACAGACACCTTTAACAGAGTTTTGCTTGATTGCCTTTTGACAACAGCAGAAAATACTGGCAAAGATAATATAACTAAGAGAGGAGCACAAACTCACAATTATTCAGAGGTAAGGATGACAATATAAATTACCAAAATCTGAAAATTAATTATATGGTTATTATTCTATTATTATCTGAAAATGGATTCGTTAACCGTATTTTTAAAATATGCGGCATCTCTCGAAGTAAATACCAGACCAGGCTCATCATCTTCTGTAGGAGATTTTAGAATTCTTCAGCAACGTCTCAATCACCTAATGAAGGTAATTTCATACCTTCAATCCCCCAGCAGATAGAGGCCAAAGGCTATGATCAGGTGTATCCACTATACAACGGACGTTTCTGACACCCGACAGGAGCTTGAAAGCAAGTCTCATCTTCCTCCGTGTGAAGTTCCAGCTTGACTATGAACAAAAAAATAGCACACAAAATAATCTATAGATGCTCCAAACCTCGAACTCTGCCCAAGTGTTTAAATGTTTAACCTTTACTCCCCACCGCTATTAATCCACTATACTCCAGTACTATGTGACCATTCCTGGGTAAATTCTTCTAGTGCTTGTGATTAAACTCATCCAGGATAGAGATATACAATCCTTCCTCACGGCCAGTGTATTCTGTGTCGTGACATGGGATGCTAATGGTCTTGCCAGAAGGAGGTTAGAATTCAGTCGCGCTCATCTACGAACCCCAACTAAACACCCTTCAATGTTCTACTCTATCACTCTATGTCGTTCTCAAGACCAATAACCCGGAGACTCTGGGAGCGTTATCTTTGGGTGGAGACCCGGTTCGCATTGTCGTCGGGTTCCTCACCAACCAGTAGTTGTCAGCACTACCACTACCGAGGCCACAGTAGTTGGGGTTTCAATCCACAACCATAACCATAACTGCTTATACAGCCCTAAACTCCCATCTGTCTTTTGCAGACCTGTATCTGCTCCTCACTTCCCTCACCTCAGCCCTCAGAGCTGAATACGTAAATTTCCAACCATCCTTCCTGAAATAGGCTTCCATTAAATCTTCCGGAGAAATCTGTTCAACTCTCCCATTTTACACTCCTCCATATTCATCGCAACAGTGTGTTGTGTGTGTGTGTCTGTGGCTACTAGAAATATGGCAGTAGCGGAAAGGTCTTTTCAAATAGTTATTATTAGATTACAAGAATTGTAGCCTATTTTATTTTTATTTGTTTTGAAAGCATGTCTACTTACGTTGAACAACTGTTTCAAACAAACTTTTTACGGCCGCTTCTTATTTTGAAGAAGTTTTTACTGAATATTTAACGATGTCACATTCCTTCATCAACCCAAGTGACAACAAACACTATTATTACTCGTAAATATTGTGTCTTGTTGCCGATAAATAATGAAATTGAGTTTGTGCTTTCAATATTTTTTTAAAAAAATGCTTGCTGCAGACTGAAAACGAATCACCGATGACTACTACAACTCCTAATGAGAACTATCTTGAGTTCTGCAGTAGTTCAGGAACATGTCATGTATTAAGATTGAAATGCCAAGGATCGAGCCTAAGTGAACATCTGTGTCTTTCGACGTCAATAGCGATTGTAAAACCTTGATTCAACGTTTACTTGAGTCAGCAACTATAAGTAATGCTCTTGAAAATTCAAGAGATCATAACTACCCCAATATTGAAATAAGATGTGAAAACAAACATTAATAGAACATTAAAAAATTACTGCAGTGGTTAATTTTTTATTTTTATTTTAAATCAGATCTTTAACAGCATCTTGAATTTGCCTGATTTCAGTTTTAATGTATTTAAAACTGAGGCAAACCTTTCAACGTTCATTTTGGTCTTGAAGTCATGATCTTATAAGGACCTCAAAAATTCCCCTTCCAAACTCATCACTCTTCTACTTTCATTCTCAATTTCTACCATCCTACAATAGTTCCATTACTCTTTGTAAATAGACAAAATTATCCAGCTTAGGAGAAATTCTCTCATCCGACCAGAGAAGTACGCCCCTCCATTCACATCCAAATTATTATTCCTTTGCGTATTTTCGCTATTCCTAATTATAAGTAGGGCACATAAAGACAGTGTTTATGTATTTACCAACAGTGGTTCTTCCACCAACATTCCTCCAAGCTTCGATTATTGCGTCTTCAACCACGGTAGTTTTTCTCAACTTTTGCAGGTTTTTCTACTGACAACTACTCCCGGGGCTATGTTATTACAAGTTTATTTGAAAGTTTAGGACATTGTCAGAAGATTTTTTTTCATACACTATCCAGATAGCCTATCATTGACAACAAATCTATGAAGCTATCACGATGAAAATTCTCTTTCTGTAGATCCCTTTAAAGAGAGTTCATGACCGCAAAACTTTAAACAATCTTTTACCCTACCAAAATTGTCTTTTAAGCCCATTCATTATATTTTAGACTGAAGTTCTGATGCCAGAATCACATTGTGTAGAAATATTTATTGTTCCAAAAGTTTTATATTTTGACGCGGTTTTAAAGGAGAGGTACACTCATCAGATTTTTAACTTTTTTCAATTAAGTACTAAAGGTTGTTCAGCTTTGGTTTACCACGTTCACTTCCACTTCTGTGAACCAAAAAAATCATCTAAGTTAGAAGACGTTTTTGTCAACTATATACTGCAAGTTTCACTATTCTTTACCATCTATTTGGAATTTAAGAGATCTTTTTTTATGCGACCCTGACCTTTTAATTATTATTTTTTATAAACACAAGTAACTGTACATGAACACACAAAACAATATACTTTATTGTCATACCCGTTTCTATGACTTATGTCAGTGACACCAATACAAATTTACAACTGCAACTGGCCACATAACTCTGTTACAGAGCAATTAAGTGAATAGAGCTTCGAACTTCAAGAAAGAAAAGCAACTAACCATTTGCACTCATCACTAATACTAGGTATTGTGCTAGTGTCCTTCGACTAATGCCGAGCGTATGTTTTCCAAGATGGAATCATGGACGCCCGCTATGAAAGTTTGTAGGGGGGGTGGAAGTAAATGCATTGCGTACTAAAAAATTAAGCAGCTAAACTATTCAAGTTTAAACCTTCTTGAATCTACTACTACTTATATAAACTTCTAAGCGACGTTACATAATATGTAAACGAAATAAACACATTAATCTAATTACTCGCACTTTTTATTCAAAAACAATAATATGTAAATACTAACGGAAAAAACACTTTTTTTACTGCAGGCTAGATAAATATTTTAATCCTGTCATGTCCTACAATTCATAAATTTTTAAAATAACTTTTGCTCGAAAAAATTTACTAGTCTATATAAGACGTTTGGATATTCATTTTGTTTTTTATATCTGGAAGTAAGCTAAGGGGCTTACTCCCTCTTGCTCCCGGGCATGGGCGTCCATGGATGGAGTGTATTTGGGCGGCTGAAAGAAGAAGTTTAACAGTTTGTTGTAAAAGAGCTTCTTAATAACTAAGCCAATTATTTCGTCCTCAGACATTCGGTTATGTCGCTCTCAGAATTCCACAACAAAAAAGACATTTTTCTTCTGAGGATAATTAGTTTATC
Organism: Prosapia bicincta; assembly: GCA_036971475.1. NCBI lineage: Eukaryota > Metazoa > Arthropoda > Insecta > Hemiptera > Cercopidae > Prosapia > Prosapia bicincta. The sequence continues at coordinate 8,825,569 of JBAIZL010000008.1, forward strand.
TGAAAAGTATGAACCATAAAGAACTTATTCCTGGATTCACCATAGACTAAGGAAAAGTTTAATGTATGGATTCTTCTCTTTTTTTCAGTTCCTTCTATTATTATACACTCTCCCTATATTTATTGATGTTTCTTGTTCAAATTTTCAATCATTAATAAAATACTTTTTATTCATTTACTCAAGTTCAAATACTTTTTTTTAACTTATGGATGATTCTTGATGTTAATAAAGTTTATTTCCAAATGATAATTCATTAATTTTATAATTAATTTCGCTTTCTATTTTGCCACTTAATATTGTGATTCTGTCATATGTATGTAGATATTTATATTAATTGTAATTATTTAATAAAAATTAACTAAAATAACACTTTTCTTTGTCAACACGTAGGAATTGACTTTAAATTTTAATACTACTTGTTATATACATATTTCATGAAATTTCAGTTAAATTGTATTAAAAAATAACATTATATATTTGAAATTTATATATTTTCAACTACCTCTGTTTGGATCTAGCATAAACTGTTTGGATCTAAACTGTGATAACGTTACATATAACGAAATGTACTTTGACGATAGATCATCCAGTTTGTCCGCCAAGTAAACAAGTCCCCCGTAGACCTAGTGCGACACCTAAACAGTTGCTAATACGAATGATAACTTTATACCTTCTATCAAGTACCATTCCCCCTAAACTTTATGCAAAAGACCTGTAATAGCGTAGATATTTCAGTATTATTTAAAATATGTACTTATCAAGTGCAACAAATGTTTTGTAAACAAATATGTTACACTCTGCCCTACCTAAAAGGTCCAACTTGAAACGTCACTCCTGTTCCTTAAATTAACCTGAAAAAGCTAATATCAATCTTAAAATGTCCTGACTAAAAGTAAGTAAAACGTTTTTAGCACTATCATTGAATTTACATTACATAGGATACACTGAATCTGCTACCTGATTTTAATCGCTCTAAATAAACTCGTCAAAGGTTTTAATCAGTTTATTTCTTTTTATTCACCTTTTATAGGTTTTCTTTGTTTTATTTGCATTTTAACCTTTTTGAAATAACGTTTTGCTGTATCCGTTTGAAATAACGGATAATCTGTAAGGATTGGGAATTTTTCATGAAAACGATAATACCAATGTGTTTAATACCATTAGTGCTATTTTACTATAAATTTTACAGTCTTCGTTGTTCAAAAGTCGGAACGAAAACAGCAACAGAATTTTCTAAGACGTTTCTAAATTCAGCTGATAATTCCAAAACAATTAAAAGTAGGCCTAATCCATTAACAGTTTTTACATTATCACATACAAGTTGACTAGAAGTGTTAGTAAAAGTTTCTATTTAGTAAATTAAACTAATACATTCATTAAAAAACATTGTTTAATTTATAAAACCGACATCGATATTATTTTATATTTATATTTGGAAAACAATTAGTGTTGATTTAAGAATCAGTATGTAGTTGTATGGATGATTTGGACAACAGTTTAAAAAAAAATTAGTGTGGAATTAAGAATCTGAGTGAATTTTATGGGTTTAAGACTGATTGCTTTATACTTTTACAAAGCTTTTTTAACATATTTTTAAAATGTCTTTTTATTAAATTATTTGATAGTCTTATTAGATAAACTCAGGTTTTTTATAATTTCTCTATGACCCGAATTTATCCTTTTTTATTTTGTTATAATGAAATAAAGTATTGAAAAGAGTGAAAATGGAAAAATATTTTTTTAAACCCTATATTATAAACACCTTGTTATATTAAAACTCAATAATTTCTTCAAGTTAAAGACTACATTAAAACATTTTAGTAAAATGTATTTTAAAACATTTATTATTTAATGTGTTTAAGGTTAATGACAAATCACATACCAATTTATGCTTTTACAAATACACTCTACGTTTCGATTTTCTAACCGAAAATTCTTTTCAAGAGCTAAAAGTTTATTAATCTAATATTTAAAAAATTGAAAATCGAAACGTAGAGTGTATTTGTAAAAGCATGAATTGATCGGTGATCTGCCATAACCTTAAACACATTAGATAGTTATTAACAGACATTAAATAAAGTTTAAACTTTTATTATGTAACAGGACAGACGTAGGCTTTCCTCGTCAGAAATTATTATAGAAGATGTTTATGCGCAGGAAATAACCGATCCAAATGAACTTTTTACGAATTAGCAGCTCTACAGAAGACTTGTTTACACCAAATAGGTTTCATTACTTATATTGTTATTTTAAATCATACTATTCGACTATTAATATGTTTTAATAGTTAATCTCTAAATGGAAATAATTTTTAAATAACAGCTATAATTGTAATATTCTAAAAACAATTAATTTATCTAAAAAACCCTTCTTTATATTATTAAGTATTATAGAGTTAGTTCTGTAGTAATGATGTTATATAATACATTCGAAATTTTAAAGTAGTTTAATTCGCCTGTAATGTAGTGATGGCATCTTGTAAAATAGTGATTCCAACGTATGAAGTAGTGATGTTAGCTAATGAAGTAGTGATACCAGCTTATGAACTAATGATGCCAACTTATACTTATAAAGTAATGATATCAGCTTATGAAGTAGTGATACTTGCTTATTACGTAGTAAAGCCAGCTTATAAAGTAGTGATGCTAGATTATAAAGTAATTATGCTAGCTTATTAAATAGTGAAAAACTTATAAAGTCACTAATAGCATCACTATGCTAGCTTATAAATTATTGATGCTAATTTAACTAAACTTAATTTAGTTTAAATTTAGCTTATGAAGTAGTGATCCAAGCCTATAAAGTAGTAATGCTAGCCTAGAAAGTAGTAGTGTTAGCTTATAAAAAGTCTTGGAAAGTAGTACTTATTGAATACATAATAGAAATCCTTTTTGTACTCTACATATGGTTTAGGATGGACAGGCTGCCTACAAAGAAGTGATCTGGTCACAAAATATTAATCCAATATTTTTCACCTCGACGTTGTTGATTTTGGTCAAACAAAATTTATATAAATATATTATGAAATTCCATGGAAAATATCGCTAATTGTGTTATTTGGTATGTTTTGAAAGTAGCCTTGAAGCTAACACAGATTATTGTAGTTTGAAAATACCAAGGAATATATATTTCCTTTTTAGGATTTGTGAAAACGTTGTTCAAACTTGAGTGATTGAAGCAACATTGCACTCCTTGAATGCTCAGAATGCTGAATAGCCCGAGTAACACAGTCCACTTTGAAACCAAGTCAGGGTATAAAAAGGATTGGTTATTAGTATTATTATAATAATAAAATTACTATTATTTAATTATTTGTAAATATTAAACTTTTAACATGGCTATTTCTTATGGCAATTTTTAACTACCAGTATGTCTTATGACATACTGTATATGTTTCTCACAAAGAAAAATCTTTAGTTTGCCTTGACGCTCCAACACATAGATTATTATAGAATAATACCCAACCCAGCGCCTAACTTTAATGAATGCCATGATAACTTTAGCTAAACTTAATTTAGTATTTATGATCATAATACTGTAGTTGACCTGGCAGACGTTTTACCTCGACAGAAAATGAAAAATATGCAATATTTTCCCCCTCCATTTGATACAAACTTTATTTATCAAAACAAAATGTAACAGAAAATGTAGTTGTTTTTATTTTAATTCCATACTCCAGCAGGAACGTCATAAGAAACAGTCATTATGTTGGTCAGTCCCAGGTCTACCTATTAGGCCTACTTTAATTTTATATTATATTCTTTAATTCTAAAATCTTTATGAATAAATAGGCTACAATATTCATTTATGTCATGTTTAAAATTTACTTGACATTACAATAGATAACAATAAATATTATAAATTCATTTTTTGGTAACGAATGTCGATGTACTATTTTATTTTAATGAGGACATTTTATTTTTTTGTAGTTTAGCTCCGTATTATTTCAGTACATAAATAAATTTCAAGAGAATTGAATATTTTTACGTAATTGTTCTACATTTTCTAATTGAGCTATTAATTGTATATTTTGCACCTTACATTTTAAAAGTATAAACATTTGTAAAAGTAGCATTTATTATAACTTTTATTAAGAGATTCGCAATTTCATACTGCTCTTCAGAGCGAATTCCTTTAGATTCCTTTCAAACTTCATTTCAAATTCTCATAATCATTGAGCAACAGGTTTATATAACACCGACCAGCAGATACAGTTGAAACTCTCTCATATTAGATATGCCTTGAAGACTGTCCTCTCGCTAATTTACACTTCGCAAGGAATGCTGCCCTGAATCTTGTTTTTGATTACTTACTAATCATAACTTCGAGCAACTGTGGAGTCATTTTTAATTATAAATAAATAAAACCTCTTAAACTAGAAAATCAGTCTTGTAATAATTTCCTCTGAAAATGATTGCTTTTCAATCAAAACGTACATCAGGACATAAATAAAACTTTTTGTCGTTTAAAGGGTTCTATTTATTTGTAATTACTTACAAGCTTTTTAAAATCGAACAAATTTCTTATTTACCCTAAAACGTTTTAGTTATTGATTTTTTTGCTTTTCAAATGTTAGTATTTAATTTTTCAAACATAAAACATAGAACTTAGATCACACACACACACACACACACACACACATACACACACACACACACACACACACACACACACACACACACACACACCAAAAAAATGAGGACAATGAATATTCCACAAAAACTTTTATAAACCTTTTACATCAACTTCAATTCATTAATTAAAATTTACTCCTACAAATACAGGATTTTAATTTAATGTAATAGTTTAACGATCAATTGTATACCTTAAAAAAATTAAGTTTGTTATTATTTATTTTTATTATTATTGTTAAAAAATAATGTATATATTTTCTTAAGCCTTTCAAATGTCAATTTTTCAGAATTGATATCAAACAGTAAATATGACCTGTAAAAGCACATGAATTTCAAAAACATAGGCCTACGTAAAATATTATAGCTTACACCAAACGTCTCATGAAGGCTTCTCTTAAAATCCTTTTTATAAAATTGTTTCTAAATTCTAGAAAGCTATATTTATTTACTTAATTTCACCAATAGTACAAAGTATTATTTGAATTTTAAACATTTCCCAAATAAATCTATTTACTAAATTTTTTATTAGTTTTTCTTTTATTTTATAACTATCGAAGAAAGTTTATAAAGTATTTAATTTGTTATTGTATACTTATGACTGAAACACAATTATTATTTATATTAATTATATTATTACATTGTTTTGCATTATGTTTATATATCTAAATAAAACATATTAAAATTTATTTATGTGTATTGGCGTATTTATATAAACCCATGCCAATTTATATTATGTGTTTAATCTTGTCCACTAATATTTACCATTATACCATTACCGGTATCTCTCACTTATAATTATGCAATGTATTACAACTCTATCTATTTATTTATTTTGTTTTAATCCACCCCTTTTAATTTTTTTTAATGCTTTACTTCCTCTATTTTAAAATAACTTTTATTCATTTGAAAATCTAACCATATGTTATTGAAGTTTACTTAACAGAAATAATACAATACAAAAGTGTTTGGTTATTTATATGTTCAACTCATATTTATTTATTTATTAAACTTTTTATATTTACTGTATGTATATTTACTGTGTTGCCAATGTTCACTTAATGTCGAAATAAGTCATTACAACCGTAAATTCTTTAATTAATTCTCTAGAATAATTTGCAAGTAGTAGCCTATTACTGATATTAATTAACAAAAACTCTTTATCCCTTTTTGACAATTTTTATTTCTCCCTATTCTTAGATAAGAAACATAACTTAAAAAATAACCAATAAAACGTATTGTTAACCTTATTTTATGATTGTTAATTAAATTTCTTCGCTAATGTTAATGCTAATATCTGTTAATTATATTAATGTAAATGTCCTCAATACAACATACCATGTCCTCAATACATTTTTCAACCATTCATTTAATCTAAAATATAAGTAGGCCTATATTTAACCTTACCATCTAATCCTCTTAAAATCAAATTCACACAAAGGCAAAAATGTAAACTCTTCTACTATTTAATTTGAATAATAATTTCACCTAACTTTAAATGCAACCATTAAAAAAGGTATAACTTTGCTAATGTTGTTGGCCCATCTTACCTTCACCATTAAAAATTTTACTTACACTTTTTATAAAATGTTTTAACTTGCCCATAGTAGCACTTACTTTGCTTGTTGAGGACGGCCGTTTCGGGAGATGTGTCCCTTTGTCAACTCAGACCGTAACTCAAGACCGAGAGTTACGGTCTGAGTTGACAAAGGGACACATCTCCCGAAACGGCCGTCCTCAACAAGCAAAGTAAGTGCTACTATAGGCAAGTTAAAACATTTTATAAAAAGTGTAAGTGATTACTAGTAGCTCACGCGAAGATGGAATCAACAAATGGTAAAAATTGTAATTACTCGTAACTGAAACAAATTACATATAATTTAATCTATAGATTGGAATTAAAGCTACACTATCACATATTATACCCAATTATATATGACATGCTAAAAAAAGATCAAGTTATTAATAGTTTTGTTAGTTATAAAATTTAATTTCAAAATTAAATTAACCTATCTTTTATAATTTCTTTCTTATTAAAACGAAACAACTTTCTAATGTAAACATTCTATACAATGAAAGTGCAATTAATTTCTGTGCTTAACATATCAACTGATTAAACAATATTATATTTTTTCTTACTAAGAAAGAGTTTTCTTCATTTCAAGATTCATTCACAAATAGAAATTTAATATATTCATTATATTTTAATAATTTTGTATAGCCTCTAAAATATGCAATACAGACCTATTTATCCTCAAAGTGAAAAGAATTAACATTTACAACTAAGGAATTATATTTATTTGTTTACAAAGAGACCATTTTGTTTATGCCCAAACAGTTATGTGGCAGCAAATAGCGGTTTTATGTAACTTAATTTTTTTTTTGTGTAAAGCCATTATGTAAATTCAATTGAAACATGATATTATCTGCGAAGAAAGTTTTTATATTCAAATCTTTTATTAAAAGTTATTAAAAGTAGATTTGATTTTATTTGAATTTTTTAATTTTAAAGAAATATTAAAATTTAACAAAGTGAAACAAAACAAAATTCAAACTTGTCTGTTGAAGAAAGTTATATTCACCTGGTTGACTGGGTCCTGGGAGACGATGTAGCTAGCAATGATCACCGATACTGTTCATGCTGATGCTAGCGATGATGACCCCACGCTTTGTTTTCCATATAGAACTAATAGCAGCTTCTTCTTGTAAACCATGTTAAAAGGGCAGCTGATCGTATTACATCTTCCATGCAAACAGAATTCTTGTCGTCTCACATTTCATGTTTCTTGATTTTAATTAAGAAGATTTAAGAAATGTCTACTTTTCTACTTTTAATGTTCGGATTTTTATAATTTAAGAAATTTTTAAAAAACTGTTTTTGAATTACTTTCTTACAATAACTATTCATTTAAATTTTGAACTTCGAAAATTTGACTGTTAAGAAATATTTTCACATTTGTTGATTCCATCTTCGCGTGAGCTACTAGTAATCACTTACACTTTTAAAATGTTTTGAACTTGCCTATAGTAGCACTTACTTTGCTTGTTGAGGACGGCCGTTTCTGAGTTGACAAAGGGACACATCTCTCGAAATGGCCGTCCTCAACAAGCAAAGTAAGTGCTACTATAGGCAAGTTTAAAACATTTTAAAAGTGTAAGAAATATTTTCATTTCAGAACATTAATTGAAACCTCTAAGCAACATAATTTAAGTACATATTTCAATTCCTGCTATTAATTCACATTCTCCCTATCTATATTTATATTGTTTCCACTAAATACATTTTTTTAATCTTGTAATGGAGGAAACTTGATGTTAATATAGGTTTTTTTCAAATATTAATTTAATAAATAAACTTAATTAATTAATTTTAATAATTAATTTCGCTTTATATATTGCTTCATAATATTGTAATTGTGCCCCATATATATATATATATATATATATATATATATATATATATATATATATATATATATATATATATATATATATATATATATATATATATATATGTATATGTATATATGTATATATATATATATATATATATATATATATATATATATATATATATATATATATATATATATATATATATGTATATATATATGTATATGTATATATATATATATATATATATATATATATATATATATATATATATATATATATATATATATATATATATACATACATATTTACATTAATTTTAATTATTTAGAAAAAAGTATCTAAAAGAAAATTTTTCTTGTTGACCTAAGTAAGGATTTTTTATATTATTTGTTTATTTTCAGAGTTCACACTTTTGAAAATTGTAAAAGATTTTTAGGTTAATTACATGATTTTAAAGTTTACCTCTTAGGAAAAATGTTTAAGAGCGTAATTTTTAGAACTACCCAACTAAATTTTGGCAGTAGTCCTCAAATTCGTTTCTAACAAATACTGTATAAAAATTACTGATCCTCGATAACATGTCCGGCTATCATCAGATCTCGAACTTTCTCTCGAAAATAATAAAATGCATTATTATTAAAATTAAGTTTTAGTTAGTTTGTCTTATAATATGTTATTAATATTGTTATGCATCTATCGTAGTGGCAATTTTTGAAGTGTAACCCCACTCGTCTCCGTCAATTTTTCCCTACATATTATGTTTACTAAGTTTTTTTGTATTTTGTATGCCCTCTGATGTCCATTTTTTAAAATTCTTGGTTTAATTCAAACCTACAACATACTCTAAGAATTTAAATAGATTATTGTTATTGAAGTATTAATAATACGCGCTAGTTTAAAGACTGTTTGAAAATCCGGGAAACAGACAGTAAGCCAGCGACGGTTTATGACTTCTTTCAAGACGCAGGGGCCAGACAATAAGCCAGCTACAGGTACATTGTGGGGGTTGCAGTAGATGTTGGGGAGGGATAGCGAGAAGAGAAAAGAAAGACAAACTTCCGCGCAAGTGTGGTTGTAAACGTCCCATGACTAAACCATTCTTAAAATACAATTTTCTTGCAGGACCGGATGAATTAACTGATGTAACGCTAATAGCTTACATTATTTTAGTCACCTTAAGTGTGATTGAAAATTATGTTGACTTTTCAATAATAAATAACATTTTGATAGTTATCATGAATTTTAAAAATACAGTTAATGTATTTCAATTCAGTTAAAAATACAGTTAATGAACAAGTTTAATCAAATTACAACTTGTTTTCTAAAATCTTATTAAAATGTCTGCATGGAAATTTGTTTATTACAGCGTCAACTCTACATAGAAATAAATTGTCTTAAACATTATCATTTTTCCTCTAGTTAAAAACTTAAGGAATTAATTGTTTGTTTAATTAATGTATAATTTTGAGTACACTTTGTAAGAAAATTTGATAGTATCAAAATTAAAAATTACAATTATTTTCGATGTTTTAACAATAAATTTTTCTTAATTCTTAAAAACCACGGGTTTTCTTTGTAGCAATTTTAACGTTTTAATACTCATCTCTCTTCTTTATCTCTCCCTTGTAGAATTTTAAAACAATGGATTTGATTTTTTATTCTATCAGTATAGTTTGCGAGTCTTTTAATAGACAATTATGATAGACTTGGATCATGTCAAGATTACTTTCTGGCATAGTTTTATGAAAATAAATTAATTATACCTACACGTTTTCGACATGGAATAAAATGGGGCAAAGTAGTATCAAAGGCCGACCCGTTGAACAGGTTAGAAGAGTGAGTTGGTTTTCCAAGAAGCTCTTAAACTCTTATCAACGGGTCAAAAAGTGTTGATACTCGAGTTTAAGCTTTTACTACAAGGCAACCGATATACTTATAACAAAACAAGATGCACCAAAATTTCATAAATTAAATTTTACGTCTATTAATGTAAACTTAATTTTTTTGCGGTTTTAACTTTGTCTTTCAGCAAGTTGAATGAAAAAAGTACTAGTTTTTTGGCGTTTTTCAGACAATGCCAGACTTTGAAAATTTATAATATAAAAACAGGTTGCAGCTTCAAACAAAGAGTCGAGGAGCACAAACAGAACACCAACTCAGCATTTTACAATCCCATAAAAGAAACAGGGCACTAATACACAGACATTTACCATAACCTAGAGATCTTACACATCAACAAAACAGGACCACATCTCAGCACACTAGGACAATATGAAATTTACAAAAACACAAAATACAAACATATTAAACAAACAAACTCAATACAAATCACACATACTCTTTGATACTATCGAAAACCTGCATTTATAACCACCACCGCTTAACCTAACAACTCCAAGCAGAAGGCACTGACGAAGATCGCCACGGAGTAATCGAAAATGTTCTGTCTCAGTAAGTTTTTACAAATTTACAAAATTTAAAGTTCAGATAGTCATAAACTAATGTTAAAGTGATTAATTATTTTAAAACACTTGTAGTGTTAACATGAAAACGTAGTTCTTAACGTGAAAACTAGTAGCTCATGTGAAGATGAAAACAACAAATATGAATTATTTTAAATTGTTAGAGACACTGTATTTTCGTTTCAAATAAAAACCATATCAACCTAATGGAACCTAACTTTGTTATGGATCTCTTTTTAAAAGTACATATAAACTTAACTAGGCCTGTTCTCGAGGGAGCCATTCTTCCGTCCAAACCAGTCAGGAACTTTATTCATTCCATGTACTTGATTACACGATTGAAATAATGTAAAAAAACATTCCGAGAAAATTAAATTTAAAGTAATTTGCCAACTTATATTTAATTAAATATTATCAAGTTCATAAATTTCAGATTTTAATATTACTTTGACTTTTTAGCTTTTGTTTCATGATACATTAGCCAACCCTATTTTTAAATTCCTTTTAGTAGCTTGCACTTTCCTGCTATATATCTTGTACAAATTTTCAACTATAAATAAAATACATTTTATCCATTCAATCAATATTCATTTAATTTTTTTCAACTTAAAGTGAATAACAATCGATGTTGATACAGCTTTTTCATATATTTATTCAATAATTAAATTATAAATATTTGGGGGGGGGTTAAGTCGAATTCGAACTGTGTATCTTCGTGTTGGAAGTCTAGTGCTTTTGGCTTTTTCACTACGCCAACTTTGCCATAGCTAGAAATGTACTTCTTAAAAAAGTATATAAATTTTTCTTTTGCCCCCATTTGGTTATTCTTGAACCCTCCATTGTACAACCTTAATTTGTTGTCATGGCTACCACGCAATATCATAAATAATGCTCTAGGATTAAAAATAAATGAAAAGAATTAAATAAACAAACTGGATTAATGGTATCGAACCTTGCTTCACAAACAGACAATGCAAAAGGAAAGCGAAAAGAAACTACAGCACAATGCAAGCGGCAAAATAAAAAAAGTTCTATCACATAACTTATAACATAAAATCAGCTGTTTTATAAAATCTTATTTTATCGTTCTACCACATAACTTATAAAAATTAAATCAGCTGTTTTATTAAATCATATCTTACCCCTTATTTTAGGCTAAATGGGATGAAATAACTACAGTGTATTTTGCATACAAAAAGGGCATGACCCTTTTGTGAAAAATTTTTCTTCCATATAAAAACTCTTAATTAATTCATTAAATTTAATTAGTGAATTAATATTTGAAAAAACTATTAACATCAAGTTTCATCCACCACAAGTTTTTTTAAATGCATTTGAACTTGGAATGAATAAATTACAAGTATTTTATTAAAGATTGGAAATTTGAACAAGATATAAGGAGAATATGAACTAATAGAAGGAACTGAAAAACCAAACCTTAAATAAGATCCTCAAAAATTTCAAAAAAAAATAAGTACACAATAGCATTTAAAACTAACAACCAACTACAACACAAACAAAAAAGATAAACTCCAACTAAAACAAAACTTTAAATAAAATTGCTCAAAAATTTCAAAGACCAAAGTTATAGGATAACATTTAAAACTAACATTTAGGAACACAACTACAAGGACAATGTTGTAACAAATTATTTTCATCTCTCTCTAAGTCTCTTAATCAACACTCTGACTCTGGGTCACATCCACTGATCATATAAAAGCATGTGAAATCCTTCAGTCCTCACTGGATAAATTCACTAATTGGTGCTCTAAATGGTCTCTAACTATATCGGCAGAGAAGACCGATTGCACTTTTTTCACCCGTCGAAATAAATTGGGTTCTTTTGCTCCCGAACTCAAAATACTTGGCAAGCGATTGAAATATAATAGGTCCCCTAAACTACTAGGGATGCTTTTGGATCCGACACTGCGATGGGGTAGTCATATAGGGTATGTTATGGAAAAATGTGTATCAAGACCTAATGCTCTCAAAGCCTTGGCCAGCCGCGATTGGGGCGCCGATACAACTACTCTAAAGATGTTTTATATTGCCTTCTTGAGATCTAAGGCAACCTATGCATGTGAAGGGTGGGGTTCGATGGCGAAATCTCACCTGAAAAGACTGCAAACTCTACAATCTGCTGCAATTCGTTTATGCTTCGGGTGCACCAAAACCACCTCTATAGCAGCCATGGAGATTGAATTGGGAGTTGAACCTATTGGACTCTATATCGATAAAAAAATATGGACCAAATACTTGTCAATAAAGGCTCTTACACCAATCCACCCATTAAGTAACATGGTGTCATATGATTCTAACATAAAGCAGTCATTCAGCTATAAAATTAATCAACTGTCCACCAAAATGCCTTGTTTTGTCCCTGTGAAAATTCCGACTTACTATATGGAGCCCCCAAGTAGTTGGCCCGAGATAAAAATTGCACTCAACCTGCCACATGAGGTGAGCAAGAAAGATCATTTACAAATATTAAAAACAACAACATTAAACATGATTCAATCTCAATACAAAAGCCACAAAAAATATTCACAGATGGGTCGCTCGAGCGGGAGAAGGGCTTATCGGGGGCAGGCTACTATAATGAATCGAACGGAGACTGTTTTTACATTCCAACCAATTCCAATTCCAGCATGGATACTGAGCTTTTGGCTATAAGTGCAGCCCTGACTAGCTGTGTGCATTTAAAGAGCAATTCAAAAATATGCATCCTATCGGATTCGAAAGCCGTCCTTCAGTCATTGTTAAGTAATTCTACAAGTTCATACTCGTTTCGAATATCAAAAATAAGAAAAACCATCCTAGAACTAGTGGACTGCGGGAAGGAATTAACTCTTCAATGGGTGCCTGCCCATTGCGGAGTACCCGGAAACGAAAAGGCTGACAAAATTGCGAAAATAGCCTCAACCGTGGGACCTACAGATGAAGGCAAACACTCCCTGCTACATTGCAAAAGTGTAAGCAGGGAAGTTTTCCGAAAACTTTGGTGTGAAAATTGGGAAAAAGAGTCTACCAGTCAACACCTTTACCAGCTCCAACCAGAACCACCAGTCGAGGACAAATATAGGGAAGTAGCACCATCAACAGCATCTTTTGCTGCCAGAGCAAGAACCGGCCATCTGGTGACACAGAAGTACCTATTTCGTTTTAATCTCACAGAGTCTCCATTATGTGCACTCTGTGGTGTGGAGAGCGAAACACATCCTGCTGAACTGCCCTTACCCATTATCTACAAGAGACATCCTCAGACCAATTGTGACAAAGTGGCAAGATATTCTAGTTAAGAAGAACCTGTGGGCCATAGCATCATATATATATCGTGGACATCGGGCCATCGGCTATAGTTAAGCTGGACGCCTGCACGAAGAAGTAAGTAACACTCTGACTCCCTATCATAATCCTATCCTAACCCCCATCTCAAACTCCCACACTTTTAATTTCCTTTCAGGCAATATTGCTGAGATCTATCTTTAACTGTTCCTGGTTCCTCCCAACTCCATGATCCGACAATCTTTTTAAACTCCTGCCTTTGAGGAATTTATTGGTTTTCCCCAAGCTCTTTGGCAGAACTGAAAGCTCAGTATATCCCCTCCACAAATCTCACGGATCAAACTGGCTTCTCTCCAATCTACTATCCTCGACCAAAAGTCCTGGATCCCCTATATTTACTACTTTTACATAGTGACTTTTCCTCCTGCCTCCCTTCTAATCCTTGTGAACTTTGGTAGTAGCCAAAATTAATTACCTGTAAGTTTTTACTTTCTGCTAGTTTCAAGTTTTTTTCAAATTATGTAGTTGTTAAAGTTCTTTACACCCTTTACCTTATCCAATTACCATAACAACTCTTGTTTTTATTGTCACCTGTTTACTCCACTACCCCTAAATTATAGTTAAGTTAGGTTTAACCTTCAAACACACGCGCTCCACACCATTCATTTATCTCTGAGGCGACTACAAAAAATTTTTGTTCTCGCTCCCCTCCTAGGTAGTTGTTTTTCACTTCTCCCTCCACACTGTCACTCAAGGTCAACCAGTTGTGGCGTACCAGTCATTGTGTTTACGTCGTTGTTTCAACTGCTGGGTGAATTCAACCCCGCGTGTGTGTTCTCGTGCAAAACTTTTTGTTGGTACATTTTTAAGTTATTGTTTTTTAATTAGTATAAATTTTTAGTGTGAGACTTTTATTGGTATTTAACATATTTATTTATAATTTTTGTTGTAATTTTGTCTTTTTGTCATGAAAAAAATTAAAATTCTGGAAAATGGATGCTTATACAGTCTAACAAAACAGACTTATGGATCTTTTTGATTCAGTTGAAAGTGATGGTACAATGGACGACTCTAGTGAAGATGAAATCAATCACAAGTCAGCAAGTGATCGCAACACGGAAAGTGAACAAGAAGGAGAAAGTGAAGGAGAAGTTTTATCGGAAGAAGATATACCTCTTGCACAAAGATTAGATACACTCGTAGGTAAAGATGGAACCAAATGGAAAAAGTTTCCACCTGAAACTTTTAGAACCAGGTCAGTAAATATTGTCACTCACTTGCCTGGTGTTAAAATGGTTGCTAAAAGTGCAAAAACCCCTTAGATGCATGGTCATGTATGCTGGACGATTCGATTATAGATGCCATTGTCACCTGCACTAATATCTATATTCAGTCAATACCAGAAAACTTTTTACGAGAACGTGATGCAAACAATACTAGTAGAGATGAAATTAAAGCCTTATTTGGATTACTTTATTTTTCCGGAGTAATGAGGTTTAATCATTTAAATACTAAAGACCTTTGGAATAATGATGGTAGTGGGATTGAATTTTTCCCCCTCACTATGGGTATAAATAGATTCCATTTTTTACTAAGATGTCTACGCTTTGACAACATCAACACTCGTGTTATTAGAAGAAAGGTTGACAGGCTCCCCCCAATAAAGGATGTTTTTCTATTAATTGTTAATAATTTCTAAAAAGCATTTAGTCCTTCAGAATGCGTGACAGTTGACGAAAGACTTCAGCCTTTTCGTGGGAATTGCCCCTTCAGGCAATATATGAAAAATAAACCTTCTAAATATGGAATTAAAATTTTTATTTTAGCAGATGCTAGATGGTTTTACACACACAATATGGAAGTATATTGTGGCCAACAACCAGCTGGACCTCACCATGTGTCTAACGTCTGATGTAGTGAAAAGGTTAGTGAACCCAATTTCTGGTTATAAGAGAAATATCTTTACAGACAACTGGTTTATGAGTGTACCAATGGCAAATGACTTGTTGAAAAACCATAGTCTTACTGTAACTGGCACAATGAGATTAAACAAAAGAGAACTTCCTCCAGAGAAGACGTGCGAAAAACGAATACAGGGTTCAAGTATCTTCGGGTTTTCCAAAGATATGACCATAGTTTCTTATTCCCCCCCCAAAAAAACAGAGTTGTGATATTGGCATCAACAATGCATCATGATTATAAAATAGATTTGTGTACAGGGGATTTAAAGAAACCGGAAATGATAACCGACTATAACTTAGGCAAAGGAGGCGTTGATATTGTTGATAAACTGTGTGCAGAATATACTGTTTACAGAAAATGTAAGCGTTGGCCTCTTACCCTTTTTTTTGGAATGCTGGACATAGCTGCAATTAATGCATTAGTCATTTATAGAAACAATATGATGCACGAAAAACCAATTCCACGGAAAGCGTTTTTAAAGCAACTGGGTCAAGAACTTTCAAAACCCCATACTGCATCAAGAGCCTTACTGCCAGGACTACCTTTGCATATAAAAGCAGGTGTGAAACGCATAAGTGGTGTTGAGAAAACTCAAGAAAAAAAAAGTTCTGGACGATGGGAAGTTTGCCTGCGGCAAGAAGACCGGAAGACAACCACTTCATGCTGCAACTGCAACAAATTACTTTATAGGGAACATTCCTTTATATACTGTGAAGAATGTGCACCTGAATAAAAAATACATTTTGAAAATATTAATTAAAAGAAATATCTTTACTTTTTAAATTTTTTTTTACTTAGATTTTTAATTTGGCCTGAACTTAGTTTACTTCTAAACCAATACTTCTGTACACAGTTATGAATTTAGCTAATTTTTTTTCACCTAATTTTGTCTAATAATTGTTGTAATCCATTAAAGTGTTTTAAATTTTAGAACTAATAATAAATATTTTTACATTTTATAACGGGGAGCACATTGTAAAACTGAAATAGCAAATTATACGAGAGAAAATACAAAGTTAAAAATTGCCTCAAAAAAATTACATGTAATCTGTATGATTTTAAGTAGATTATAATATTTGTGTATAAAACAGAGCACAACCACTATTGATTTTTTAAACAAAAAATTGGATCTGACAATTTCCAATAATTCTAACACGTGAACCTTAAAATATAGGCCTATATTCCATGCTATTTATATAAGATATTTTGCTAGATTTGAATCTGAAACGAAAATGAAAAAAAAATATCCATTTCGTAGTTTAACAAAAACTAGTCAATTATTTCTTACAATAAAATGCTAGTAAGGTTCAAATTGTATAAATGACGTTCAAAAACATAATATTTATTGTTGGTAATTATAACACTACTGATAATGTAAACAATAAAAATAATGAGTTAAATAAATATAGAAAAATTAATATTAAAGTAAAATTATCATCAGAAAGTTAATTATTATATAATTTAACGAATACATTTTTATATTCAAAAATACTTGAAGGTTAAATAAATGTCTACAACTAATTAAATAATAATATTAAAAAGCACCCTCTAACAATCAATAATTTATCACAAAGCAAAAATTTCAATAACAAAGTCATTGGATAGTATAGTCACAAAATCTAAACTTTATAGTTAGGGTTTATATTTTCTACAGTTACACTCACTGATAATAATGACTTTCCCATTAAGTAGATAAATGATAGTCATTGTCAAAGAAAGAAAGAAATTATTGGTTGTAAGTTAATATAAAATATATTCAACTATGATCACAAGCTAAGCTCATATTTTTAAATATGTAATATAATTATATAAATATAATATATATATATTTAGGTTAGTTTTGGTTGGTAAAGATTATTTAGATTTTTTGGACTAGGAGACTGACAGACTTACCTTGGTAAGAGTCCACTCTGTAGTCTTGAAATAGAAACACATAAAAGCACTTAAACAATGATATATTTCAACCACACAGTGGTCTTTGTCAAAAAGTCTTTTTGTGTTTTCTCTTCGATTGACAAAGACCACTGTGTGGTTGAAATATATCATTGTTTAAGTGCTTTTATGTGTTTCTATTTCAAGACTACAGTGTGGACTCTTGCCAAGGTAAGTCTGTCAGTCTCCTAGTCCAAAAAATCTATATATATATATATATATATATATATATATATATATATATATATATATATATATATATATATATAATACATTTAAGTGTATTAAATTCCAATTCTCATATTCTATCTTATAAATTTTCTTTTCTTCAAACTATGATCTTAATTATAACCATTTTTTTTAAATCGCTTACGGTACATTTTAGTAAGGCACAATATAATCAAATCAATACAATTTAAATAAACAGAGACAATTTTTCAGTAGCCTTCAAGTCTAAAGAATGAAAATCTTTTTTTTTTGTAAATTTGATACAATTTATACATTTTTAAATAATATAATACAATTTTCTGAATTAAGTCTTTCAAGAAATTCTGGGAAAAGGAACTAGAACTTAATATAAACATTATTACTTAAAAGTGATGGAATTTTTTATTCAGTTGTCTGAAAAGTTCATACGTAACATTTCTCATGATTTAATAATTATTTAAGTCTTCAAAAACATCCTTTGATTCATCTAGAAACAATAGAGAAAATATGTCATTATAAAAGTTTGGATAATACTCACAAGCTCTTTGGCAATCAGGTGTCCAATTAATTTCTAATAATTTTGGTGTGTACATGTTTTCTTGATCAATTGAAAGCATTATGTCTGCTGCATACAAAGCTCGAGACTGAGGACTGTTCCCAATTCCACAAGGTGGTTTTTTCATTGTTGCTGCTTCAAATACTTTCCGCAGCATAGCAAATATGTCCTTTTCCACCAATTCCCATTTAGTTGAATTATTTTGGTCATTAAATTTTTTAATAAAGTCATCGCAAAGCATTTTACATAGAGGGGCATCTTTGTTATAGTTCATTACAGTAAAATGTTTTTCATAATCTTCAAAATCTCGTAGAGCAAAAGGTTTATTTGCGAAACGAAGAAAAAAATGTTTGTATACATAAACTTCAAGGGGACTTGCAGACTTTAACAATGTAACATAACGTATATCAAATTTTACCAAACCACAATCTGGCCTATCAAATAACACTGGTCTAGAAATATATTTTTGAGCAATCTTGGGACCACTAGAAGCAATCCGAATGATATAGTCTAAATTGTTTGTGATATGCGTATCTAAGCTTCTTGCCAAATTCCAAGGTTTGCAAATCCAATAATTATCTAACCCTTTACTTTCTCGGTGTTGAAAATAACTAACAAACTTACAAAGTTCATTATTCAAATTGTATGTAGTAGGCAACCAACATGGAAAAGTATCTAAAGTTGATAAGTTATAATTTTCTTTGATACCTGGAATCCGGCGACAAACAATACTTAATAAATCCTTTGTAATTATTACATGTTCAGATGGATATTGGTTTATATATTTATGAGGACATTCTTCACTAAACTCTAGATATTCTTTAAAAGGCGTTGTTAGCCATAATATATCAGCATCATTTTGTTCTTGAACACAATGAAACCTATGATGTGTAAGATACTGATTGATAAAGCTGTAATCCGAATATACTTTCCATGAAGTTTTTGTAGGAATACTACAGTTACCATTTGACTCTTTAGGCAGAAGTCTACTTAAGTTGGGTAGGGTTTCTAGTATACGTCCAGACTGGAAGTATTCTTCTGATGGTTCTTCTTGTACATAAGAAATATTTTTCAAATCACTAGGTCTCCAAGGTAATAAAGCAGCTCTCCTTACATTTGGATCTACATAACCCTCTGCAAAGTCTCTAGTTACTTCTTCATCCTTGTATATTTTACATAGAGGATATAGTAATGAATATGTTACTCCTTCTGGTAAAAATACAAACGGTACTATTTTAACATTTGGAGTGTCTGAATGCTGAATTGCCGAACCAAACTCATCCATTATGTACCACAATGGTAATCGGTCCTCTATATTAATTCCAAATGAGTATGAATATGTTAGATTATACTTCCACATTGTATTAATTACATCATCTAAAATGGTTACAGACTCCACTGATTTTCCCATTAAGTTTGCCATTCTATTTAAAAGACCTGGTACTTCACATAAATAAACTTTTGCTTCAGGTGCTTTATAAGTCCAAGCATGGTCTATAAGGAAAATGTGATCCTTGCTTTCGGGATCAACAGGGTCATCACTTGATACGAAAACTTTCTGAGGTAAGTGATCAGAAGTATCTTCTTCATATTGAATTTGAAACATTGAAAACACTGAACCTGCATCAAAAATTTCGCACTTTAGTTTTACAAAAAGGGATTTCCAAAAGTTTTCTGGTATTCTATTTGATTCTAATTGTGCTTTATGTATTTCAGTAAAGTTCACAAACAAGGGGTCATCATCAGATATAAAATCATTGGTTACAGAGTTCAATTCATTTTCAGATTCCATGGCTTTTTCAATTGATATTCTTTAATTCTAGAGTAAATATTCAAAATTATTTTTATTTAGTTATATTACCCATAAACAATGTACAGTACGTACTTCTCATGACGAGAAGCACGTGTTAATTTTGTATACTAATATTTATATAGACCGGTATATGCAAAAGTTTCGTTTTGTTTGTAAAAATAATTTTATGGATCTAATAAGTTATAGAATGGCAGTAATTACTTTACCCCCCAATCTAAAACATCGTTAATAAACTTTGTATTTGTTTGTATTTTCATTTACAATTCACTGTAAATATTAACTATAATACTAACGTATTACAGACAACTTACGTTTTCCAAATAAATATTACTATTACTATAGTAGTCTCAGACATAGATTTCCAATTTTATAGAGTTTAGAAACTTGAGACTTCACTCACAGCTTTGGAGTTTATGCAAATATTGAACTTTTCTATGAGTCGTCAATTATAACAACCATCTAATTTTAACAACCATCTAAGTTTACTTTAAAAAGAAACTGTTTTTAGAAATTACTTATATATTTTAAAAGAATAATCTCCTATAGAATATATATATCGCCAAGTTCCAGATTATTATTTATTCAATCACTTTAACTTTAAAAGTGATTACAAAAAACATGCTTTTTTCCATGGTTTTTTTTTTTTTAAATCGTATTAAACGGACTTTACTGTATAAGAAAATATATACAAATACAAGAATAATTTCTAAACACTTTTAAATGTTTTAAACTTGCCTATAGTAGCACTTACTTTGCTTGTTGAGGACGACCGTTTCGGGAGATGTGTCCCTTTGTCCCGTTACGGTCTGAGTTGACAAAGGGACACATTTCCCGAAACGGCCGTCCTCAACAAGCAAAGTAAGTGCTACTATAGGCAAGTTTAAAACATTTAAAAGTGTTTAGGGATTACTAGTAGCTCACGCAAAGATGGAATCAACAAATGTGAAGAATAATTTATTAAACACTTGTAAATATTTACAAACTTGCCTATATTAGCACTTCCTTATAATTGTTGAGGTCGGCCGTTTCGGGAGATGTGTCCCATTGTCAACTCTGACCTTCATTCAATGAGTTAAGTTCTGAATTGACAATGGGACACATCTCCCGAAACGGCCGTCCTCAACAAATATAAGTAAGTGCTACTATAGGCAAGTTTGTAAATATTTACAAACGTTTAGTGAATACTAGTAGTTCACATGAAGATGGAATCAACAGATATGAATAATTTATTGAATCATACAATTACAAAAATGTATTGTAGGATTCAAATAATAATTTTTGAGTTACGGTCTGAGTTGACAAAGGGTCACACCTCCCGAAACTGCCGTCCTCAACAAGCAAAGTAAGTGCTACTATAGGCAAGTTTAAAACATTTAAAAGTGTTTAGTGATTACTAGTAGCTCACTCGAAGATAGAATCAACAAATGTTAATAATTTTTGTATTTGTATCTTTTCTTATTTTCATTAATTACAAGAATACCTATTTTACTGTTTATATGTATGTATGAATGTGTGTGTGTGCGCGCGCGCGCGCGCGTGTGTCAAGTTAACAATTGCACACATTTAAGAAAATGGTTCTACTTATCCAGAATCAAAATAAGTTGTTATTTTGTTAGAGTGTATATATTTTAGAATATTTGTTGAGGACGGCCGTTTCGGGAGATACGCACTCCTCAACAAATATAAGTAAATGCTACTATAGGCAAGTTTGTAAATATTTACAAGTGTTTAGTCACAACTAATAGCTCACGGGAAGATGGAATCAACAAATATTTTAAAATGTATAATGCCATATGTTTTTAAATATATATGAGTGAATTTACGAAATATTGAATAAAGTAAGTATAAGTTATTCATTTTTAAAATACCGGTTCTGTAGAAAAGTATTACATTGAAATATTATAAATAATAATAATATATATATACACATACACTCTCTATTTAGAGAGTCTTTAAATAACCTCCAAAAATGAGAACCCCTAACTAATAGTTCTCGAAAATCGACTAGTAAATAAACTAAGATTATTTTTCAAGTACAATAAAGTGTAAGTGATACGTAAACACAAGAAAACAGTGTTGCAAGGTTATACACATATACATATTGCTTCCATTATATGTACTTATACAAGAATCTTATTTGACATTTATGGCAATTCGTTAATTATAATTTGGCAAATCGTTAATTTGTTCAGTAAAACGTTGACTAAGTTATATGTTGTAACAAAATTCTTTATAAACGCGTGAGCAAAAATATTTTTTAATAATACTATATCTAAGTAGGAATTTTTTCTGTTGTCTGTGTATCAATGCATACAGACCAAAAGAGTTCTAAATAAAAGAAAAGTTCTTTAGGTTTTATTTTAATCTGTGTACATACATACACTTACACTACGTACTTTTCCCACGTGTTTTAACAAGCCAGAACTATAAATATATAAACAATTGTTTTATCCTGATTAATTTAAATAGGTAAGCTATTTGCTTTTTAAATACGCTATATTAATTTAGAATTAAATATTTGAATTTCTAGAATATTTTTAATATGAAACTCAGGATGTGTGTAGTTAATTTGAAAATCCCTCATTTGTTACCCATAAATAATATTGATAATAGGGATTATTATTTAATATAAAGCTTTCAGAATTTAAGAAAATGTGTAAAGAATTAGTTAGATAACAAGTAAAGTACTAATCTTAAATTACAAGTAATGTAAGAAGAAAAATATCAATTTGAGATTAGCTTATTACCAGAATCTGAAGTAACCAAATATAAAACTCGTTATTTTGGTAATTATTGATATCAGAGACTACCGGTCCGAACCGCGAAATTTTTTTCCTGATCAATTTGACCTTGCTGAACACATCTGAAGTTTTTTTACTGTAAACACATAAACATTTTTAAAAAATAACCTAACCTAACCTGACTTTTGTGCTTACTAACGCTCCGATCGACGAAATGTTTTATTTCTTGATAGATTATACTTTGCTCAACACGAATCTGAAGTTATTTTGGTAATTATATAGACGTGCGACTACCGCTATTTTCGTCATATTCTATTACTTTTCTTATGTATTTTTACGTCCTAGACACAAATCCAATTAAAATATACCTATGAAGTATCGTCATGATAGATTTGGTTGTAATTTTCTGCATCGGCAATAAGTCTGGTAATCCCTTACTACACCGGCCCTATACAATATTTTGGATTATTGTTCAAAAGCACAAAAAGGTACGATCTCTACAACAACAACAAAATTTCTTTCGGGAAAGTTACTTTTTCGTACCTTTTCGTGCTTTTGAACAGTAATCCAAAATATCATATAGGGCCGGTGTAGTAAAGGATTACCATAAGGGAATAAAATCATTGTCAAAGCAACGCTTCTCTGTGCGTATGTGTTAGTTGAATATATACTTTGTAGATTCTTTATCAACTATCTATAGTAGTAATGTAAAAATATTTACCAAAATTACAACCAAATCTATCCTGACTGAATACTTCTTAAGTTTACTTTAATATAGGTAGATAATAAAGTTGAATAAAATTATTACCAAATCTATCCTGACTGGATACTTCGTAGGTATATAGTAATGTTGTATAAAATTACAAATCTAGACGTAGTGCAGTGCACTGTAGCTACTGCGTGCCCGGTTCACGCTATAGGCCTACATACCATTACAACCTAACATTTAAAATGTGAAAAAAGCAACTTTCCGTATTTTCCGCAAAAAGTTGATAATCGTGTTCTACACATTAAAACAAGTAATTTTAAAACAAAAAAAATTAGAACCAACATCATTAAGACTATATTTTAAAATCACAGCACCAGCGACGGTAAAAATGCTGAAGCTCGGCGCCATACGTTATCTTGGGAAATTGTATAACACCACCAAATAGGACGATATCCACAAGAATTTTATTTTTATTAAAGTAGGAAAGTTACTTTTTTTCAATTTAAAATAGGGTAAAAATTCAGCGCGGATGTAGAAGTTGTAAATAGGCGCGGAGTGATACAAATGCTTCTTGATGTTACAACTGTATTTCCATGTATAAAATTTAAACCAAATCTAATCTGACTTGACACTTTATAGGTATATTTTAATATAGGTATACAGTATTGTATAAATTTAAAACCAAATCTATCCTAACTGGAGAAGTTGTTAAATAACATAAGAAAAGTAAAAGAATGATGAAAATAGCCATAGTCGCTCGTCTATATAATTACCGTTATTTTTAACGGCAAACATATTAAACTAAGAAAACTAGGTCAGGTTAGGTTAGGTTAAAATGTTATTATTATTTAAATGTGTTTGCAGTAAAAGAAATTTCAGATTCAAGTACAGCAAGGTCAAACTGATTCGAAAAAAAAATTTGCCGATCGGAGTGGTAGTCGCTGATCTTAATAATTACCATTATTTTACTGTAGGCTGTATTATTTGTTTCCATTTCAACTTTGTTATAAACAAATAAAACTATGTCTACACCCCATAATTGTAGGATAAAAAATAACTTCACTTCAAGGTATCTCAAAGTTAAGTTGGTCCAACTTCTTACTTCGTATATTCAGAGGAGCAATAATTAAGGGTATAAGAATATGTTTGGTAAATGTTCTGTTTAGTCACGTGAGCGATTTCAGATTAACAATTTTACCGGCTGATGCAGAAACTCGTAATGAATATTAAAAAAAATTATCACATCCCCATCCCTCTATGGTCACCTAAAACTTTGAAAAAAATCAATGTTTTTCCGTGAAACTAGCATAATGCCTCAAAAATTATTTATGTTATTATTTACTTTTTTTATTAATTTTCTATCACATTTTAGTTGGGAGTACGTATTTGGGCTCGCAGTAGCAACAGTGCAAAAATAGACTTGTCTAGACATGAATATACCTATAAAGCATCCAGTTAGAATCGATTAGTTTGAAATTCAGGTATAATTGTTTTTGCTAAAATCGTACACTTGGGCATGGGAAATAAATACTGTGATTTTATACAACATTACTATATACCTTTATTAAAATATATACTAAACAATCTACACGTGTAAGGTAATTTTACCAGCCAGTGCAGAAACTCATAACGTAAATTTTATTCTAGGTACATAGTAATAATTAAACAACAATATCCCTGCCTACAAATATTTAAACACCCTTTTTTTGTTTGTAAGGTTCATGTTTGTAACCTTCTGATTATGTGAACAGTGTTAGCGAAATGTACATCAAGGGTGAATACATATTTGTATCACGGGTTATTGTTGTTTAATTATTATAATGCTACTGTGCTCTGTATAGATTTTGTACATAGTAATGTTGTATAAAATTACAACCAAATATACCTTTTAAACAAGAATCAGGTCATGCAATATGTCTTATTAACTTCAAATACTCTTGAATTTTGTAGTTCATTACGTTTGATGAAACTTAAGTAAAAACTTTTATATAAATGATTATCCGAACCTCTATTTTTTTAAAAATCTTACTGAAACAGAATTTTTTTGATCCCTCCGTGGTGATCTTCATCAGTTTCTAAATTTTCTGCTTGGAATTGTTGTTGGGTTAAACGGTAATGGTTTTAAAGGCAGGTTTTCAATAGTGTCAAAGAATATATATAATTTGTATTAGGTCCGTTTGTTTAATATGTTTGAATTTTGTGTGTTTGTAAATTTCATACTGTTCTAGTGTGTTGAGATGTGGTCCTTTTTTTGATGTATAAGATTTCTAGGTTATGATTAATGTCTGTGTATATGTACCCTGTTTCATTTAGATGACTATTGAATGCTGAGTCGGTGTTATGTTTGGAGATTTTATGTGTTGTTTGGCTCTTTGTTCGTAGCTGCAACCTGTTTGCCAAATGTAGTTTTTTTTGCAGTTTGTACAGTTTAATTTGTACATGCCTGGTCCTTGTAATTTATCTTTGTTGTTGGCTTTGTGATGTATTTTGTTTTGCAGTTTGTTATTAGTTTTAAATACTATTTTGTATCCTGTTTTTTAAAATGTGTGGGCCAATTTATTTGTTGTTCTGTTTATGTATGGTATTGTGATAAATTTGTTTTCCCTGCCTGTAGTGTTGACTTTGGTATTTTTTTTTTTTTATACTGTGCCATAGTTTGTCTATTATTGTGTTGTATCCATTTGTGTATGCTAAATGTTTAAAGGTATCTAATTCTTTTTTAATATTTTCTGTGGTCATTGGTACTTCCTTGAGTCTGTGTGGCATGGATCTTAAAGAAGCGTGTTTGTGTTGGATAGGGTGGTTTGAGGTGTTATGGATAAGTGTGTCTGTTGTTTTGTGTTTCCTGTATATGTTGAAGCTGTGTTTTGTGTTTGGCTTTTTGTTATGGTCCGGATAGTCATAAACTAATGTAAAAGTTATTAATTAAAAATACCGCTTAAAGTTCGTAAAATTTAAAACATCCTGAGTATAGCAACACATATAAAACAGTAAATGCTTCTTTTATTTCACTATATTACTATACCCATGTAGTACAATATACCTTCAAAGAATCCATTTAAAATAGATGTTATCAAGGATAACTAAAAGTAACATTTAAATCGGGAAATGACTCAACACACATAAACCTATAAATTTTTATTCACAACAGTAGACAAACTTTACCATGCTAACTTTTATCACTGATGTCTTGTTCAATGACATTTCGTAAACTCTATCTTTATTATAGCATCTAATTTTCATATCCGGATACTTTGTACTTATATTTTGATAAGTTATTTTGTTATGTATTGTAACATAGTGTGATTATTTAACAAACAAAAATTATAAATAAACAAATTATTAACTGCATACGAACTCACAAATTAATATACTTTATTATCATATCTTTTCCACTGACTTATGTCATCATCATTAGTGACACTACTGCAAATTTACAGCTGCAACTAAATAGATGACGCATAGCACATCTAATTTATACATAAAGGTTAGAACCAGATCTAGGAGTGGCCAGAACTACAATCACGTCTCGGTTTAAATAGAAAGTTTTAGAATAAATAGAAAAAAACTTAAAAAATAATATTTATAAGAATTCCAATACAAGAATAACAATTACATTTTGAAAAATATCCTTTACTTTAAAAACAAGAAGATTGTTGACAAAATTTTTATTAAAATAATATAGAATTCTGAATTGGCCCTGATTCATTATTAACAATTACATTTCTAATTCTATTTATAAATAAGGTTTCCCAAGGTATCCTCAGTTGGGTATAAATAATAATATAATACAACTACTACAGAGCCAACTGAGAAATACCACAGAACGATCAAAAAACTTATTAATACATCGAAATAAATTACCAGCAAAAACAAAAGGGGAATCCATTGGGAGGCCATCTTTCTGTGTGTCTATCTCAGGCATCCTAGCAGAAATATTCCTACACCACATCGAACAACAATATATTCTACAGAACAATAACCACACACATAAAATAATTTACTACCGTAGATATGTAGACGACATTTTAATATTATACAATGGCAACAAACGGCAAATCAAACAACTACATAATTACATTAATACCATACACCAAAACCTCACATTTACTCTCGAATTAGAAGAAAACAATAGAATAAACTTTCTTGATCTTAATATTACCAAACACAACACTAGACACAATTTCAAAATATACAGAAAACCAACAACTACAGATATGGTCATACATAATACATCTAATCACCCCTCACAGCACAAACACGCTGCATTTAATCATATGTTACACCGCCTAATAAATATACCAACGCTACAGAAAGACTACGATGAAGAACTTAATACCATAAAATACATCGCTCAACAAAACGGCTACCGACACTCACTCATAGACAACTTACTCAGGAAAATAAAACATAAACACCATCAAACAGCCACACAAACACGCCACACAAAATAGCTTCCACATTCAAAAAACTCCATTACCAAATATCCTACAAGACAACAAACACTCTAAGAAAACATATACAACCTTTTCAAAAAGAAACTGACACATACAAACTCTCAGGTATTTACAAATTAACTTGCAACGATTGTCCCAATTATTACATCAGCCAACCGGCAGGTCATTCTGTACATGCTTCGATGAACACACCCCTCAAACAAAACAAACAAACCCTAAATCCAGCTACGCAAAACACCTAAATAACACCCATACCAACATACACACTAATTTAAATGTTCTACACACATTAAAACAGAGTAAAAAACTAACAACCTTAGAAAAATATGAAATATACAAACACTACGCAACAGACAAGGAAAATATATTAAATGACCACACACTCTTTGAAACCAATAGCCTCTTCCAATGCATTACACAAAACGCCGACAACTCACCCACTGTCATAAATCCAACTCTGTCATACCGTTTGTAAAGAGCCAAAAACCACTAGTAGAGGGTTAGCTTCATAAATGGAACGATCGTTTTGAAACACGTCAGCAAGTAAGCAATTACGTATTCACTTAGTTTAGTAGTTTAAATTTAGTTTAATCAGTGAATTCAAGATGATTACATCAAGAAACTTCAACTATTATTAATTATTGCATAACTAGATGAATACTTTAGAGATATTGCTTTCTGACAAGTTTCAAAACAATTGTTTCATACGAAACTCTGTAGAGGGTTAGCTTCGTAAATAAGACGATTGTTTCGAAACTCGTCAGCAAGTAAGCTCTAAAGTATTCATCTAGTTATGCATTAATTACGTTTAGTTTAATCAGTGATTCAAGATGATTACAAGCAAATTTATTAAAAAAGGAATATTATTTACTTCTTAACAAATTTTAAATGTATAAAAATTCCACAAGTTTTTAAGGAAAAATTCACTCAACTATTCTCTATTGAAACAAAATATTTTTTTTTAATAATTTTATTCAACTTTTTATTATAAAACTCAATTGTGCACTAAAAACACTGAACTAGGAACTACTCACTTAACAAACATATATTTAGGCCTATGGGAATACTTGTTAACATCACCAAACTAGGGATGAAGACTGAACAACATGGGGTGCAGTAGGTATTAGTGTGAAGGTTGATAGCCTTGTTACTATAGAGCACATGAGCCCACGAGTTTTGCTAACACATTCAATTACTTGCTTTATTGGATTGGGCTAAAACAAGCTGGATTTCACCCCAAATTATTTGTTTTTATTTATTATTTATAAAATAAATAATGTACAGTTATTGAATAATTGTTTTTTTTTTATTTCTTACACAATTTTTTAATTTATGATGGTGTGTTTCTTACAAGTAAATTAATTGATAAGATCAAATTTTGTCATCAACCTTCTAGTATAAAATTGTAAAAAAATGTTAGTATGTTACATTTTTCTGTAAGAACCCATTATGAAACATACACTATCAATTAACCACTATAGACAAAGACTATTTGAGAATTGTTTATTTTGAAATTGGTGTAAAGGTTTTATTATGACCGCTGTAGTGTTATACGTTTTTTAAAGGTATTGAAAAGTACTGCACGATAACAACAACTCCCTCTTCTTTCTAAATTGATTAGAGTAGTTTGAAGTTTCGCAAACTGGTCAATTATGAACATTTTTTGGAAACTTAAACGTGGCGTAATTTTAAAATCAGTAGAGTTAAGAAAGTTAAAAATATTGTAGTATAGAAATATTATTAATATAGTTCTATTAGAAATATTATAGTTATCATTTAATATTTTTAATTTATGAGGTATAAATCAGTATAAAGAAGAAAAATGCACTAACACTACTATTGAAAAGGTATCACTTTTCTTTTCTTTTTATTCTTCTTGTTATAAATAATTATGAAATAGTTTTTTTTTATGTGTTTAATTATACTTACGTTTTTAATATAAATGATACTGAAAACTGTTGTTACAGGACAAAATGAAAATTAAATCACAAACCAATAGGGATCCAACAACAGTGAAAAAGAAGAAAACAAATAAAATGTTTACTGAAAAAAAAGATACTATAAATTTTGGATCTATTATCACACCAAATAGTGGGGGTATTTCTAAGAAGAAACAAAAAAATTCTTTAAAAAAAGAAAAAATAAACTTGTAAGTAATTAATATCTATGCATTTTTTAAAATAAGAATCTATATATATTTATTTGCATGTGTCTGACCTGAAACATTACATTCCAGTTCTAATACATCTCCAATCCTGTTGTAACGAAATCGCCGGGACTGAGAAAAACATTTTTGTTATAACAAAACATAAATTAATTGTTACAATTCTGTACTTCAATGCATTAAATAATTTTTTTTTTTTTTTATAGAAGTTAATATCGTTGAAGTAGAATGGTTGAAAATAAGCTGAATACACATTATTTAATAGCACTTTTTAATTTAATTTGTTTGTAGGAGTAAACTTTGATATGGCAGATACTATTTTGCAGTAAAGTATGGAATAGTGAAAAAACTGCAATGGGGGAAAACTATTTTCTTCTATTTAAAACATGAACTTAATTTTAAGGTTTATTTCTAAAAACACCTTATTTTTTACTGCAATTTGTTTGTAGTTTTGTTTATTAAAATTACTTGTTTAACAAAATAACAAATTTGAAAAATAGTAAAATCTATATTTGTATACTTCAGTAAATACAATTGAGAATCATTTTTTAATATTTTAACTTCTTGATATTTCATAACTTAGATAAAATGAAACTCATGTCAAACTCTCATGATGTTTATTTACTATAATTATTAATTTATTGAAATTAAAAATTAACTTATATGGAAAGAAATTATTTTTTTAAAATTAAGCATTAGCTACAGGCTTTAAGATAGAAAAGGTTAAACATCATGAAGAATATAATAATTTGAAAACTTGCTGAATATTCGATTGATTGGTTGGTTATATAAATTAAACAGTATTAAAATATAGTTATTTTAACAGTTCTATTCAATCAATAATTTTTATATAAACTAAGACTAACAAGCAACTATTATATTATAGATTCGATTATAAAACATTTAGGATTTCGATGTAGTAATTTTCTTTATTATTGATTAGAAATGGAGTTTCAAAGCTTGAAGATAATACGGCAGGGGAATTAATTAAATTAAGTCTTGCAAGTAACAAGAAAGAGGATAACCCAGTACATCCTATTTTTTTAAAGCATCGCCGTAATAATGAGGAACAAATTTCAAATGTAACAGTTCCAATGGACACCTTCATTTCTACAGGAAAGCAGAGCAATAAAAAAAACAAAACAAAGTAAGTATGTAAAAATTTCTGGTAATTTTTTAAAAATGAAAACATTTACTACAGATGTAAAATTTTTAATTTTTCATTACTAGAATAAAATCTCAATTGTTCTTGTACAGACTATCTATGGGCATGAATGCTTTACAAGTTCCATACTATACAATGTACTCTTGATAGAAGTTATCTCTTCTATTTGTTTTGACAAGTTTTTGTATCTGCAGTCAGTGATATGTACATAATCTATGTGCATGCCCAGTGAATTGTACACTGCTTTCTTATCGAATAATTCTGGGGTATCCACTATGATATTTTGTAGTGAAGTATCCTAACTGGATACTTCATAGGTATATTTTAATATAGTAGTGTTGTATAAAATTACAACCAAATCTAAACGTAGTGCAGTGCACTGTAGCTACTGCGCCCAGTTCACGCTAGGCCTACATGCCATTACAGCCTAACATTTAAAATGAGAAAAAAGTAATTTTCCATATTTTCCGCAGAAAAAAAGTTGATATTCGTGTTCTACACATTAAAGCAAATAATTTTAAAACAAAACAAAAATTTTTTAACCGTCATATTAAGACTATATTTTTACCCACTTAGGTTATATATGTATTTTTTTAAATGTGTTTGGAGTAAAAACAAAACTTCAGAATCGTGTTCAGCAAGGTTAAATTGATCAGGAAAAAAATTTCTCCGATCGGAGCGGTAGTCGCTGATCTTAATATTTACCAGTATTTTTGTTAATAAGTGAATTATAGCTGAAAAACAAAGAGGGCTGTTGTGTTGATAATAAAAAAAAATTCAGGAATTGGATATTATTATAAAGTTAAATTCTTTGTGAAAAGGTATCTTTTCACAAGATACTTTGTGAAGTCAATTTCATAGAGTAAGAAAATTGTTAGGGAAGAGTGGTTGAGCTGGGATGACAATGATTCAATATATATATATATATATATATATATATATATATATGTGTGTGTGTGTGTGTGTGTGTGTGTGAAGCTAATATATTACTATTGTAAGTATTTTTATCCACCATTAAGTGCAATAATTTTACCTTGAGTGATGAGGCACCTTTCGGTCACTTGACCATTGTCGAATCACTGATATTTTTCTGGTGTAGATGTTCGGTCCGTGATATTGGTATTTGTTGACGTTACACGCACTTCCTCTTGATCTGTGTGTATGATGTTTTTATACAGTATGTCTTCTGTGTATGTTGTTTGTAGATTCATTAAATTGTTGTGTATGTTTTTATAAATGTGGTATTTTTCTAGTGAGTTTAGTTCTATTGGGTTATTATTTATTTCAAGTATGGTTAGGTTATTTTCATAATTTGTTATTTCATGTTTATGTGATATTAGGTGTACTGCAACATTTGATACTTTTGAATTTTTGTTTTTGAATGCTCTATAATGTTCTTCAAATCTTATTTTAAATGTTCTGGTTGTTTTTCCTATGTAGAAAGCGTTACAGTTGTTGCGTGTAATTTTGTAAATTCCTGATAGGTTATGTTTTTCTGAATTTGTTTTGTGGTTTGTGCTATTAAGATATTTTATTATTTTGTTGTTTGGTTTGTATGTTGGAGTGTAGTATTCTTTGTTGTATATATTTGTTATTTTTTCTATTTTGTTATTGGTGTATTTATATTTTAGGTAGATTTTTTTGTTTTCATTATTTTTGTGTTCCGGTTGTAGTGTTGTGTTGAGGTTAGGTTTTTTTGTGAATTTATTGTATATATTTTTTATAATGTGTTTGTTGTATCCATTTTCTATTGCTATTTTTGTGATGTTATATAATTCTTCATTTAATTTTTGTTTGTTATCCTGTGTGTATTTTATTGCTTTATTTATCATGTTACTGTAAGTGTTAATTTTGTGTGTCCAGGGGTGGTTACTCACTAGAAAAATACCACATTTATAAAAACATACACAACAATTTAATGAATCTACAAACAACATACACAGAAGACATACTATATAAAAACATCATACACACAGATCAAGAGGAAGTGCGTGTAACGTCAACAAATACCAATATCACGGACCGAACATCTACACCAGAAAAATATCAGTGGTTTGACAATGGTCAAGTGACCGAAAGGTGCCTCATCACTCAAGGTAAAATTATTGCACTTAATGGTGGATAAAATTACTGACAATAGTAATATATTAACTTCATAAAGTCAGTGTAACGGAAAAACAATGGATAACGTAAAATATCAAGAATTTAATACCTACCAAGGTAAACAACTGTACCGTAAATATCTTAACCTAAAAATCAAACTTCAGAATTGCATCAACAAAGTACAGTTTAATAAAAAATGCTTAACACTTAATATAACACCAAAATACGCTAAATTACACATAAAAAATAAACAAAACACTATTATCAATAAAGCAACAAAAATAGCAGAATCACACATAATTAAACAAAACATTCAATCTGCCTACCATAAAAAAAGTCAAATCAATTTACAACTATACACAACCAATTTGGAAATAATGAAAACTTTTGATACTCTCACACCTATTATTCACAAAAAAACACAACAAATTATAATAAAACAAACACAATAAACAGACAAAACAGAAAAATCGAAAATTTATCAAAACAACAACATAACCTAAAAAATAGCCTAGAACCAATCCACACATCAAAACAACAACATAACCTAAAAAATAGCCTAGAACCAATCCACACCTCTAACAACAATAAATTCATAAACTTAACTAAAACACAATTTACTGAAAAAGAAAAAATAATAATAACAAATTCCTTCAAATATAACCTACCTAATTTCAACAAAAAACAAATAATAAAAAACCTAATAGTTGACACAGAATCTAACATCCACAAAATTACCCACCAAAATACTGAACACATAAGAAACAATATTAATAATAAAATTAACCAAATAAAAAAGAAATTATAAAACTCAGAGAAAAACTAGAAAACAACGACTACTTAATATTAAAATCAGATAAAACAAATACACCAGTAATAATAGAAAATACCAAATACATCGATTCAATGACTAACTACATAAAAGAAAATAAGTACGAACAAATCCCAGACCCAACTAGCAAATACCTTATTACAATAAAAAACTTAATAGTCACTCACTGAAATACCCTAAACTATAACAATAAATTAAAATACCACACAAGACTATACCCATTCAAACCATGTGCACCAATATTATCAGGGATACCTAAAATCCACAAACCCAACACACCATTTAGACCACTAATAAATTTCACAACAGCACCATCTTACATAATCGCAAAAATACTAGACAAAATCATAAGATCTAAAATACATATCAACAACACATACAATATAAAAAATGGATACGAATTAATTAATAAAATAAAAACGATAAAAACAAACAGCAACACAAAAATAATAAGTTATGGCATAACTAACATGTACCCTAGTATCCCAATAGAAGAAACCATAGAAATAATAAAAAACAAACTAATACACAATAACGAAAAAAGAAACATAATAGATAGTATCATTACGCTAACCAAACACATATGTAACCAAAATTACTTCCAATTTAACAATAAATATTATAAACAAACAACTGGACTTCCCATGGGTTCACCCATATCATCTGTCATGTCAGAAATATATTTACAACACTTTGAACAAATAATAATTAAACCTATACTAAACACACACAATATTTCACTATGGACAAGATATGTAGACGATATACTTGTAATATACCAACCTACCATTCACAACGAACACATCATAATATTAAACAAACTAAATACATACAACGAAAACATACAATTCACCGTTGAAACAGAAACAAATAGAACAATCAACTATCTCGACATCACTTTAAATATAAATGATAATAAAATAGAAACTACAGTGTACAGGAAACCTACTTCCAACAACACCACAATACACCACAAATCTAACCACCCCTGGACACACAAAATTAACACTTACAGTAACATGATAAATAAAGCAATAAAATACACACAGGATAACAAGCAAAAATTAAATGAAGAATTAGATAACATCACAAAAATAGCAATAGAAAATGGATACAACAAACACATTATAAAAAATATATACAATAAATTCACAAAAAAACCTAACCTCAACACAACACTACAACCGGAACACAAAAATAATGAAAACAAAAAAAATCTACCTAAAATATAAATACACCAATAACAAAATAGAAAAAATAACAAATATATACAACAAAGAATACTACACTCCAACATATAAACCACAAAATTAATTCAGAAAAACATAACCTATCAGGAATTTACAAAATTACATGCAACAACTGTAACCCTTTTCACATAGGAAAAACAACCAGAACATTTAAAATAAGATTTGAAGAACATTATAGAGCATTCAAAAACAAAAATTCAAAAGTATCAAATGTTGCAGCACACCTAATAATCACATAAACATGAAATAACAAATTACCAAAATAACCTAACCATACTTGAAATAAATAATAACCCAATAGAACTAAACTCACTAGAAAAATACCACATTTATAAAAACATACACAACAATTTAATGAATCTACAAACAACATACACAGAAGACATACTATATAAAAACATTATACACACAGATCAAGAGGAAGTGCGTGTAACGTCAACAAATACCAATATCACGGACCGAACATCTACACCAGAAAAATATCAGTGATTCGACAATGGTCAAGTGACCGAAAGGTGCCTCATCACTCAAGGTAAAATTATTGCACTTAATGGTGGATAAAATTACTTACAATAGTAATATATTAACTTCATAAAGTCAGTGCAAGGGAAAAACAATGGATAACGTAAAATATCAAGAATATATATATATATATATATATATATATATATATATATATATATATATATATATATATATATATATATATATATAGTTTTGGTTGGTAAAGATTATTTAGATTTTTTGGACTAGGAGACTGACAGACTTACTTTGGTAAGAGTCCACTCTGTAGTCTTGAAATAGTAACACATAAAGGCACTTAAACAATGATATATTTCAACCACACAGTGGTCTTTATCAATCGAAGAGAAAACACAAAAAGAAATATGAGAGAATGAAATAAAATAATTGTAATCACAGATTGTGTAGAGTAGAAATCAGATGTCACAGATGCACAGATTAAAGATATATATATTGTTTCCATGAACATATGAGTGATTATAGTTTATATAAGTCTGTCAGGGGAAAAGAGATAAGGCTAGTTGGAAGGGAAAAAAAAAAAAAATGGATTTATCTGATGTTGAGGTTAGGGGATTCTCTGGACTTGGTATACCACTGGTATGATAGTTCCCACCTTCTCAGTTCTGAGGGATTGCAATCATTGGGGAGTGATTTAATTATTTTTGTGGTATAGCAGTCATCAAAAGTTGTGATGTTGTGACTCGCAGCATGTTGAGCTGTTGGTCTATCCATATTCATAATTTTAACATCATGTCTGTGGCCATTCATTCTGATATTCAGACCATCCGTGGTCAGGCCTATGTACTGTGCTGAGCAAAGTTTACATTGTAGCTGGTATATGACATTTTTCGATGTACAATTATGATGACCCTGTATTTTGAAGACCATTTTTGTTGTTTGGCTGTTGAAACTATTTGCTGAGGGGTGTATTGGACACGTCTTGCATCTAGGTCTATTACATGGGAAGGAGCCATGAGGAAGTTTGTGTGGTTTCTCTGCATCAGGGTCTGGTAGTTTAGGATGTACTAGGATGTTTTTCAAGTTGGGAGGTTGCTTGTACCAAATTTGCGGTGGATCGGTGAAAAGATTTTTGGTGTGGACGGAAGCTTGAAGAATTTTGAAGCCATCTCTCAATATCTTGTTAAGTTTATGTAGACCAGGATGGTAGTCTGTTATTAAAGAGAGTTTATTTTGGTCTGTTTGTGGTTTATGGTGAACCGAGGATTGTGCTGAATGAATTTGGTTTTCAATGAGTTTTTTTGGGTATCCTCTTCTCTGGAAGGCTGTTGATATCTTTCTATTAAAATCTTCCAATTCCCTATCATTCGAACAGATTCTCTTACCCCTGATTGCTTGACTGTATGGAATGGATCGTTTTATGTTTATTGGGTGGTTGCTGTCGAAATGGAGATATTGTAGGTGGTTTGTAGGTTTGATGTGAATTCCTGTGTTGATATTTCCATTCTGGAGTGTTACCTCTACATCCAAAAAGGTGATGGCTGATGTAGATTTCTCCCAGGTAAATTGAAGTGTGGAGAATTGTGTCAGGCTGTCTAAAAATGTCTCAAGTATTGAAGCACCCTGTGTCCAAATTAGGAAGATGTCATCTATATATCTATACCAACATAATGGCTGGTGTGTTTGTGTCTTTAGAAAACTTTCTTCCAACAATCCCATGTACAGATTTGCGTACGATGGTGCCATTCTGGTACCCATTGCTGTTCCCTTTATTTGATGGTAGTTCCTTCCCTCAAACTGAAAGTTGTTCTTCTCGAGGATGAACCTGGTCAGGTTCACAAGAAAAGGTGTAGTGGGAGAAGGCTTGCCTGGGCGTTTGTTTAGAAAATTCTCTATTGCAGATAGGCCATGTGCATGAGGGATGTTGGTATAGAGAGAGGTGACATCTATGGTGACCAAAATAGTTACCGGGGGTAGAGGTACAGATATTTGTGACAGTCGATCTATGAAGTGATTGGTGTCCTGGGTATGTGATGGAAGGTTCTTTACTAAGGGTTGAAGGTGTGAGTCGAGGAAAGCTGAAATTCTTTCCGTTACTGAATTGCAGCCAGCAATTATTGGTCTACCAGGTGGAGGGATTATGTTTTTGTGGATCTTTGGTAATATATAAAATTGAGGAGTAGAGGGGTTTTCATTATATAATAATTTTAAAGATATTTCCGAAATATTTTGTTCAGGAGCTGTATATTTGAGTAGGTCCGAGAGTAAATTGTTGAATTCTGTAGTAGGGTTATCTGTAAGTATTTTGTATGTTGTGATGTCTGACAGTTGCTTATTTGCTTCTTTGATGTAGTCTTCTTTGTTCATGATGACAGTGGTTGAGCCTTATCTCTTTTCCCCTGACAGACTTATATAAGCTATAATCACTCATATGTTCATGGAAACAATATATATATCTTTAATCTGTGCATCTGTGACATCTGATTTCTACTCTACACAATCTGTGATTACAATTATTTTATTTCATTCTCTCATATTTCTTTTTGTGTTTTCTCTTCGATTGATAAAGACCACTGTGTGGTTGAAATATATCATTGTTTAAGTGCCTTTATGTGTTACTATTTCAAGACTACAGAGTGGACTCTTACCAAGGTAAGTCTGTCAGTCTCCTAGTCCAAAAAATCTATATATATATATATATATATATATATATATATATATATATATATATATATATATATTTAGGTTAGTTTTGGTTGGTAAAGATTATTTAGATTTTTTGGACTAGGAGACTGACAGACTTACCTTGGTAAGAGTCCACTCTGTAGTCTTGAAATAGAAACACATAAAAGCACTTAAACAATGATATATTTCAACCACACAGTGGTCTTTGTCAATCGAAGAGAAAACACAAAAAGAAATATGAGAGAATGAAAATTTAAAAAAAAAAAAAAAATCATTTCATTCTCTCTTATTTCTTTTTGTGTTTTCTCTTCGATTGACAAAGACCACTGTGTGGTTGAAATATATCATTGTTTAAGGGCTTTTATGTTTTTCTATTTCAAGACTACAGAGTGGACTCTTACCAAGGTAAGTCTGTCAGTTTCCTAGTCCAAAAAATCTATATATATATATATATATATATATATATATATATATATATATATATATTGACAGATAAATATATATTTCAAATAAAGCACAGGAGAAAAGAGTAAAGAAGACAAGACCAATCCACAGGAACAGATGACACAAAGTGGTTTAGCAACACATAGATGAATTAGTACCATATTTAAAGGAGCGTGATGGTAATGGACAGTTCATTGAAAAACGTTTTCCGTGATAGGTGCATTAAGAATTGAGAGAAAATATATTCTCAGCAAGAAAAAAAAAAAAAATTTATCTGATTTTTGCACACTCGTAAATTAAAAGAGATGTTTTTATTTTATTTTGTGTGTAGTGTTTAAAGTATAAATTAGGTTATCTTGGCTTCACCATTAAGAACACTTTCTTTATTTATTGTTTTTATAAATTCAGTAATACCTCGACTTACGGTACTCCGTCTTACGCAATTCCCAAGTTACACGGTTTTAAATCAAGATGACTCAACCTTAAGGCACTGTGTGGCTGTAGCATCATCAGCAGCGTCAGTTGTCCGTTAGCTGACGATTGTATTCATACGTGTATATTATGATGCAGAGTTGAGAGAGCTAACTAAAGTAAAACATATTTTATTTGTGTTACAAAGTTGTTGTGTAAGTGAAAGTTGTTGTATTGTATTAATTTTGTTTGTGGATACTTGATAGACTTTACTATGTCAACCAAAAGACATAGAACTGATTCTTTTGAACAAATATTCTTTGAGCTTAGCTTGTGAGGTTATGTTAAAATCAAATAAAAACATACACAAAACTCACAAATTATTCATTTATCTACTCATACGCATTTCAATGACCAAGTCATCATCATCAGTGAGTGTTACTACTACAAACTCTAACTTACAACTAGCTTGAAAGTAAGGTTACACGTCCGTATTTATACAGTACAGTGCCTGACTTTGGAATAAAAATAATATTGTAAACGAGTCAGGCCCTATTCCAAATTCTATATTATTGTAATTAGCGTAACAAAAGGGGGAAAAATAAAATTTATTGTAACTTTTAGGTTAAATATTTTGACATAATAATAATGTGTAATACAGTCGGCGCCGCTTATTGTGATCACTGTTAATGTTATCATTCGGTTATTGTTATCGTTTCATTAAAAAACAAACACGGACGTATATTAATACATTGTAATTAGGCCACTTATTGTAATCATCTGTTCGCTTATTATTATCATTTAATTTGCCATTCAAAATCATATGCGTCAACGTATACTAGCATAGACCAAGTAAAAATGTCTACAAAGTAGTGTAAACAGCATGTGCAACACACAATGACGCCCAATTCATAGAATGTTTATTTTTAGAATGACAGAAATACTTTATAACCGTTTCAGCACTTAGTTCTCAGAATGTCTCCCTTACTCTTTGTTTACGCAAACACCCTAGCCTCGCTTGAGTCAACTTTAGTTGTTTGTTAACATTAGTTGATGTTACTACTGAACCATTTACAGTACAGTCCTACTGTATTTTTTAACAGTGAATTTTTATGAATGGTTATTACAGTATTTCAGTGTGATTTTACATAACTTAATTTTTAAAGATCTTTGTCGTTTGTTTTGTAGAGTTTAGTGTCACTTGAAGTTTCAAAGGACAGTATAGCAAGATGCCCGAATCTCAAAAGAAACGACACGATTTAAGTCTTAAACAAAAATTTGATATTCTAGATAGGTACAGTAAATTACCAAAAATGAGTCAAAGAAACGCTGCTTCTCAACTTGGCGTTTCTCAACCTCTCTTATGTAAAATATTGAACAACACAGAAAAAATCTTGTCATTATCAAAGTGTAATGCAAATGTTGACAACAAAAGACATCGTTCTGGGAAGGATCCGCAAGTGGAATTAGCTTTGAAATTGTGGTTTTAAAATGTTCGCGAAAAAGATGCTCGAGTTGACGGCCCACTAAAGCTGAGGATCTTGTCAAAAAAATAGGAAAACAGGATTTTAAAGCCACAGATGGATTGTTCAATCGATGGAAGAAAAGGGAAAACATTGTTTACAAGAAAACGTGTGGTGAAAAAAGAAATGCTGATTTTGTTGGAGCTGAGGACTGGTTACAATACGAATGGCCAAAGGTTTTGGCCGAGTATTCTCCTAGCTGCATATACAATGCAGATGAAACAGGACTTTATTATCGTCCTTTACCCGAACATACTTACTTATTTAAAAATAAAATTGCTAACGGCTGTAAAATATGTAAACAAAGAATAACTGTTTTGTGTTGTGTTAACATGGTTGGTCATAAAGAAAAACTCTTAATTATCGGTAAATCTAAAAATCCACGTTGTTTTCAAGGTATCAAAAAGCTACCGGTTGAATATCATTCAAACTCCAATGCTTGGATGACATCAAAAATTTTTAATGAATGGCTGACTAATTGGGATACCAGCCTCAAACGCAACATTGTCCTTCTACTAGGCAACTGCACTGCACATAATGATATAAGCACTACGCTAAAACACATCAAAGTGATTTACCTTCCGGCCAATACTACATCAATTATTCAGCCATGTGACCAAGGCATAATTAAAAATCTCAAAAGTTTTTATCGACGAGAGATGCGTGCTAGAATTATAGAAAATATGGATGAATTTCAAACCCTTACCTCAAATGAATTGGCTAAAAAAACTTCTTTACTCGATGCTATTCATCTGATAGCAAAATCTTGGAATGAAGTTTCTGAAAAAACTGTGAAAAATTGCTTTAGAAAAGGTGGGTTTTTTATTGAAGAAAATCAAGAGCAAGCTACATCTGAGGAAGACTCTGAAGAGAACTTGAAGCCTTTCGATTTGTCCTTAAAAGAATATACTGAGTGGATGGAAGTTGACGATAGTATTGAAACAGCAGCGGAAATGACTGAAGACGATATTTGTGAGGTAGTTGCTTCAACATCAAAAGTTACTAAAGAGAAGAAGGCACCGATGATGACGAAAATGATAAATGTGTACCGCAAAGATCAAAGCAGGAAGTTCACCAAGCTCTTGAGATTCTAAGGCAGTTTGTTCAACAAAAAGCAGAAAATTTCAACAAACAATATGAATATGAACAATTTATAAACAATATTTTACGAGAAGACTACAGACAGTCACATATAGAGGAATTTTTCGAGAAAAAGTAAATGTAAATTTGAAGTGTAGATAAGATTGAAGTGTTTTACGTAGTTCTATATACTGTATTTCTCTTTCAATTATGCGAGATTCAGTGTTTAAAAAAAATCTACAGTGGAATAAAATAAACTGACATGAAATATGCCCACTAATTTTAACAAGTAGAAAACTAAATTACAGAAATTCTACTACTGTACATAAAACTGTCCGGAATAGCATCAAAATTTGGTAAGTACAATTTAATTATAGTGTTACAGAATTAGAATTACTTGATGTAACGATATGCTTACATATCGTTCAGAACAAACAGTTGTGGCAATAATACAGTGAGTTCAATGCAGTACGGCTGTAGACTACATCGTGATTAAGCGTTCGGTTATTGTTATCAAATATGCTTCTGACAAGTATGATCACAATAAGCGGCGCCAACTGTATTAATTATCTATTTTGTTTATATGTAATTATGTTGTATGTTACAAATTTTATTATAATTATTGAGTTAGGTACAAAATTTCTATTTGTTGTATCATGTTTAAAGTAGGGTTAGTAACTGTTGTTTTGACAAGTGGGCGTGGCAACGCCTATTGTATAAATACTGAAGTGTAACCTTACTTTCACCCTAGTTGTAAGTTAGAGTTTGTAGTAGTAACACTCACTGATGATGAGGACTTGGTCATTGAAAAGCGTATGAGTAAATAAATGAATAATTTGTGAGTTTTGTGTATATTTTTTATTTGATTCTTTTGCATT
The DNA here is from genome assembly GCA_036971475.1 of Prosapia bicincta. NCBI lineage: Eukaryota > Metazoa > Arthropoda > Insecta > Hemiptera > Cercopidae > Prosapia > Prosapia bicincta. The sequence continues at coordinate 8,868,735 of JBAIZL010000008.1, forward strand.
AAAAAAGAAAAGAAAAACATTATCTTTGGAATCCAAGCTTGACATTATCAGAGACTTCGATGCAAAAATAAAAATTTGTGAACTATCAAAGACGTTTGATCTACCGGAATCGACAGTCAGAACGATTATAAAACATAAAGAGAAAATTCTTGAAGCTGTAAAAAATGCAAAATCTTTAAATTCAACCATCATTCGTAAACGTCATGGCATTTTTTCTGAGATGGAAACAATGTTAAAGTTATGTTGTAATAATCAAGTAACAGTGAAAAATTGTCCTGTTGACCAAAACATGATTTGTTCTCAAGCTAAACTGATTTTTGAAAGAAGAAGCTGGAGAGGTAGCTAAGGATGAAATGTTTCAAGCTAGCAACGGTTGGTTCAGTCGATTTAAAAGTCGTAACTGGCAGAAAGTGGAGAAGCAGCAAGTGCTGATAAAGAGGTTGAGTCCCTGTCTTCAGAAAAATTTAAAGCTATGATAGAAGAAGGTGGCTATACCAGCCAGACCATATTCAACGTGGATGATAGTGGCCTATTCTGGAAGAAAATGCCTAAAAGAACTTTTATAACGCATGAAGAGAAAACATTTCCAGGTTTTAATGACGCCAAAGACCGGTTGACAGTGATGATTGACGCAAATGCAGCTGGTGATTGTAAGCTCATAGTTTATTGCTCAGAAAATCCAAGGGCATTAAAAATAGTTCTAAAGCTGGCTTGCCCGTGATTTGGAAGTTGAATCGGAAGGAAGGCTTGGGTAACAGCTTCCCTTTTTGAGGACTGGTTTGCTCATCATTTCATAACTCACGTCAAACGTGATGTTATTAATTGACAATGCACCTGGCCACCTCCTTCTATTGACTACACCATACGTGTAAAAGTAATATTTTTGTCACCAAACACAACTAGTTTGCTTCAACCGATGAATCAGGGGATCGTCAAAACATTTAAAGCTTATTACACAAGAAGATCATTTGCGCATCTGCATGAAGCTATGAGACAGTACAACGAGCTCTCTGTTAAAGATTTTTTGAAACAATTCAATGTTTTAGATGCAGTGAGAATCATTGGACAATCTTGGAATGAAATTTCACAAAAAAACTTATAATGGCGTTTTTCGCCACTGAATCTCATACGGAATCAGTTACAGAGTCTGACAAAATTGCTGATACGATTGAAAAAGTCGTCGCTTTTGCCAAACAACTAAATTTAGAAGTGGATAATGATGACGTTAAAGACTGCTAAATTCATACAACCAGGAACTGACAATTGATGAGCTCATAGAAATGCGTAAGCAAGAGCAAGACCTTAAAACCCAGATTCTTTAGACTCAGTTGACGTAGATGATAAAATTACAGTTAGAAACTTGAAAAAAGGCTGTTTAATTGAGCGAGGCTTACAAATTTGGGAAAGCATAGACTCCAACAAAGACCGCACTTCTGCTGCAAAACAAGGAGTACAAAAAATATTAGCCAGTTATAAGGAAATTATGCGTGAGAAGAAAAGATCTTCAATTCGTCAAACGAATTTACTAGATTTTATGAAGCCTTTTATATCAAATTAACTTCTTTGCAATATGTATGAATATAATTTTTTGTTGTATTAGGTATTTAAGATTTTAATACATAAACATTTGTCTTCTAAATTATTGGTTTATTTAGTCTTTGGTCCCAACTAAACATGATTCCTATTTGATTGTATGTAAAATTTAACCCTGACTTACGCGAATTCGACTTACACGGTTATCGCCCTGTCCCACCTATCACGTAAGTACGGGGTATTACTGTACAAATAATTTTAACTTATTATTTGTTTATGTAGATTTACAATAAAATGTTGTAATTTAGTACATATTTTATTTTCCCTGATTTTTAGCTTTTTTGGCAAACCCTTGATTTTTACTATTCTATATTATTTTGTCACCCTTTGCTCTCCTTCTACATACATAAACATTAAAACAGAAATACTCATAATTTTACAAACGAATGTTCATTCGTATTTCATAATACTAAAAACATTCAAGTTATTAAAATAATCCTTGAATGTAGAACAATACTTGTTTATCAACAATTGAAGAAAAGGACATTGTATTTTAAAGGCTATTTTAATTGGCCTTTGACTAGTTTTACCTACCTCTATTCAGCATCTAAATTTTCAGATTATATTCATTTAAGAAAATCACTATTTAATGCCATCATCATGAACAACTTATTTCGTGTTCTGCACTTTTCTATTTATATATGTTCTCCATTTTGTTAAAAAAAATAGTGTTTTTGTATATTTTTTTAAGATAGTTTTAAAGTTTAAAATATTTATTATTGCTAAACAAGTAAATTAAAACTAGTAGCTCACATGAAGATGGAATCAACAAATATATTTATTACTAAACACTTTTAAATGTTTATAAATTTGCCTATAGTGGCACTTACTTATGTTTGTTGAGGACGGCTGTTTTGGGAGATGTGTCCCATTGTCAACTCAGACCGTAACTGATCTCAAGGTTTATGTAGGTTAGGGTGGGGGTGGGATATTATGGTGGTGTGGGTGTATTTTTTGAGTATTAGGAGTTATGATGTAAAAAAGTGCGTGCGAGTTGTAATGTAATTGTGTATAGAGTAGGTGTGTAGGGTGTAGTTTGAAGTGTCTGTATATTTCGTATTGTTCGGTTGTTTAGCGTTGGTTATTACTGAGTTGTTTATGAAGAATTTGTAGGTTAGATGTTATCTCTATGTAGTCATGTTTTGTGGAGTTGAGATGATCTGCGAAGTTTGATTGATAGTTATTGTTTTTTAGTGCTTTTATATGTTCTTGGTAACGTGTGTAGAAGAACCTCCCTGTCTGGCCTATGTAAAAACTGGGGCACAAACTGCAAGTTAGTTTGTAAACTCCAGTGGTGTTGTAAATGTCGTAGATTTTGTTGTTGGGTTTTAATTGTTTATTGAGAGTTTTGTGTGTGGAGTAAGCTATTTTGTAGTTGTATTTTCATAGTGTGTTGGTTAGATTGTGGGTTTTGGATGATCTGTATAGTTTCGAAAAAATCACAGATTAAGGAAGTCGTGAAATTAACAAGTACTTGTGAGTAAACATAGCACATAAATACCTACATAGGTATGTGATGTAACTATTTTAACTTACATGATTTATGTCAGTTGAAAAATTCAAGTCGTACAACATGATAAAAACACTAGTAGGCTGCAGTATAGTTCGTAATTATAAATATAGTACGATACTCTAATTTAGTTTTTTGTTTGTTAAAAATCTCCGTCGAAAATTTGCATTTTTGCCATGAACTCTTCAGTTTTATTGCCATTTTTCTTGATGTCATTTACAGAATTTCGTATTCTAACTATAGCTAAACCACTCTTTCACCTTTTTGTAACTGTTGTAGAATGTCATCAGTGCTATCAACTGATATTAAAGTTTTATAATTATCACGTTTAGACTTTTTCCCTTTGTATAACCACTGTTGGAATAAATTATAAAATGAAGAAAGTAAATGAAAACTGAACTGTAGGAATACAATTCATATAAACTACAGTGTAACTTATAATACAACTCAACGCTGTCTACTAAGCTGTTGTCAGTCGATTACTGACAACAGTCAGTCGAATACTCTTACTATATTTTATCACCCGTGTGACAACAAAGAATGTGTTGAGAGATTTTCAAATAACTCATATCTGGTATTAGCCTTATCTGATGGCACTGCCTATACTACATGACAGTGCAGATAATGTTTGTTATTATTGTGGCTTGTGGTGAATTAGAGAGATCCTATTCTATATATTTTGCTTTTGAAACCTCGACTTATACACGAGGATATGTGTCAATCAAAAAATACAAAACGTTACTATGTATAGTGGTAAAACTCTTTTTAATAAAAAAAGAAAATTTGACACATAAGAATTATATATTTTGCTTTTGAAACCTCGACTTATACACGAGGATATGTGTCAATCAAAAAATACAAAACGTTACAGTGTAGAGTGGTAAAACTCTTTTTAATAAAAAGAGAAAATTTGACACATAAGAATTATATATTTTGCTTTTGAAACCTCGACTTATACACGAGGATATGTGTCAATCAAAAAATACAAAACGTTACAGTGTAGAATGGTAAAACTCTTTTTAATAAAAAAAGAAAATTTGACACATAAGAATTATATATTTTGCTTTTGAAACCTCGACTTATACACGAGGATATGTGTCAATCAAAAAATACAAAACGTTACTATGTATAGTGGTAAAACTCTTTTTAATAAAAAGAGAAAATTTGACACATAAGAATTATATATTTTGCTTTTGAAACCTCGACTTATACACGAGGATATGTGGCAATCAAAAAATACAAAACGTTACTATGTAGAGTGGTAAAACTCTTTTTAATAAAAAGAGAAAATTTGACACATAAGAATTATATATTTTGCTTTTGAAACCTCGACTTATACACGAGGATATGTGTCAATCAAAAAATACAAAACGTTACAGTGTAGAATGGTAAAACTCTTTTTAATAAAAAAAGAAAATTTGACACATAAGAATTATATATTTTGCTTTTGAAACCTCGACTTATACACGAGGATATGTGTCAATCAAAAAATACAAAACGTTACTATGTATAGTGGTAAAACTCTTTTTAATAAAAAAAGAAAATTTGACACATAAGAAAACATTACAAAAATGTCAGAAATCAAAATTAAATTAGCCTTCAAACCATTCTTTATTAAAAACACATTCATTATAATTACTTAAACATCATTTTTTGTTAAAAGAAAATTAGAAATTATCCCGGAAGTAAATGATGAGGCAGTCAGTAATAACACTAAGCAGAAAAATAAAACTCAAGGAGCTGATAAGAAGCCAAACAATACAGAATCTTCAGGCAAATTCAATATGAAAATCCAATTTAAAAAAAATAATAGAAAAAGGTAAGTATTTTTTGTATGTAAACTTTGAAATTGCAATAATGAGATGCATAGCAATACTCATTTTATGAGATGAATGAGGGGGGCCAAAACTAACCGGACACCATTTTTAAACAATACGGAATTTACTTTTTTTTAGTTACAAACTATAGTCACCTTCAAAATACACTCCATTGACAATAATATATTGAGCAAGCTTTTCCATTATACACAACATCATTCGTACTTTTCTTCAATGCTGTTAGCCACCACCTTTGATTTTTTATTTTTGTTTCATGTCTCCAATATATTAAAATTTTTTACCTGTTAGATCCATTTCCATTCATGGAAACAAACAAGTCTCAAGGTCCAAAATCTGTTTTCCAGCTTTGTCAAACAAATTTTTTTCACGTTGAGGAACTGTGTCAAAAAATAGAACACAAAAATGTTTGTGTAAGCCAGAGGGTTTCATAATAAAAAACTATTTCCACTCTCTTGTAAATCTGCCATTACAAACAAAAATTCTCATACAACCTTTGTAAAACACTCAGGTAGGTGACTTTGTTCAATGTTTGTGTTAATTAATGACGTTTTCTGAATTAACAATACTATGGATACTGTAAAAACAAATTTTTTCCAAGAACTGCATCAAGAGCCAAGAAGCAGTGAATAAATTTCATTACAATTTATCTCTTATCTAATTAATCTTCAACTGAAATTCATTCCACTAACTCCATGAAACATGAGATAGTTCTATAGGTTCATCAGAAAGTGGATGATTCTCTTTGCACATTTTCATCAGTTCTTGACATGGAAAGGCAGCCTAGAGATTCCCTATCTTCAATTGGCATGTTATCACATTTGAATCATGAATTGTTGTCGCCCGTCTTTAGGTTCATTTGGGTCTTTTCAAACTGTGTTCTTTAAAAGCTGTAGACAACCACTTCTGATATACTTCTACCACGCAGAAAACAACATATTTTAATATCTGCATTTTTATTTCAAATGTCAGCCGTTTAAATTAAAGAGAATAAATAATTCTATACAAAAACAAGTAAATATGCTCATTATAACACTCCTACTTAACAGGAAAATTTTGAAGTTTGTTAGTAACATTAGTAAAGTATATAACTGATTTGTCCAGTTATTTTTGGGTCCCACTAGTAAAGGTGACATTTAATTTTGGAAAGGAGGAAAGTTTTAATTGTATATGTTTTTTAGTTTAAATGCAATTATTTTTATAACAACTCTTTATTTTAGAATATATGCCTATAAGCTATAACAGTAATAGATTTACTTATATTAACCCTTGAAGTGACAAAAATGCTATTTCAGAAAGGTTGTTGCTTTTTTTATTGTTGTTTCAAAAATCACTTTTTTTAAAAATATGAAAATATGCCATAAACATGAAACATTGTATTATATATCATTGTTTTGTAATGAACTAGATCGAGGCCGCTCAGAGAAGCATCAAATGCCCTGGGGCAGGCTGGGTTGGTGTTTTTTTACTGCAGAAATAATTACTCGTGTGGCAATCCATAAGAGCAATAAAAACATTATACCAATAAAGTATAAAAAGTACAATGTAAAATTGTTCAAGTTTTTATTGGCAAAGTAATAGGCCTATTTATTAAATGAAATGTTCTATTCACACAAAGTGCAATGTCTTAGTTGCTGTAAAAGAAGGCAGTTTAATTCAATAAAATTAAACATATACAGGTTAGATCCAGTAGGCCTAGGTAATTTTAACAAGGAAACAATAATTTATTTATAATACTAATTTTAAAAATACTTAACTAAGTGAGTACGTAATTGCTTACTTGCTGACGCGTTTTAAAACATTTGTACAGAGTAAAGGGTTAGTTTCGTAAAAGGAGCGAATGTTTTGAAACGCGTCAGCAAGTAAGCAATTACGTATTCACTTAGTTAAGTATTTTTAAAATTAGTTTAATCAGTGAATTCAAGATGATTATATCAAGCAACTTATTTATAATGTCATGCAAAATACAGGGTTGTATAGGCTTATGTTGGAAGTAATGAAGAGGGCTGTACTCATGTTTGCCCATGAGCCCGTAGTCTTGTTGGTCCAAGAGTCCGAAATTTCTCTAGGCGGGTCTGAACTAGATTAATTTAGTGTGGTAATATGTTGCACCAAAATGTTTCAAAACTTTTTTTTATTTGCACCAAATGATAGAATTTTACCTGTTTTAGATTTATCTTCATTTTAACAGCTGTTCTTGAACTTGATACATTTCAGCCTTAATTATTTCTTTTCTGACTTTATATCCTTTTAGTATATAGCCTCTTACTATCCAAGTAAGTGCTAAATAATGTTTATTATAAATTTCCAGAATTTATATCATAATTACATCGTGTCAACAGAGGGTGCGACTGGGCCTACTAAATCTGAGGGGGTCAACAGTGTGCATTGTTATATTACACTAAAAATGGTAATGATAACACTAGTCATTATAGTGTACCATATTTTATACACTAAAATGAAATTCCTCGATACTCTTAGTGTGGAGCCAAAAAACATACTTTTCTTTATTGTAGCTTTCCTACATTATGGACATTGTACCTGTTTTTCCACTGTTTTCAAGACGTGTCCCATTCCACTACAGCACACTTCCAGCAGGACCATGCTTGACACTTTTGTACTAAGTCTTTCTGTAGCAGGAAACACTTTATATTAGTAAGAAAGCATTTACAACATACCTAATAAAGCCAAGAAACCTTTATATGGAACAGCGACTACAAATAGAATACAATGGACCTCTTCTTGTTTGGTATCTTTATCCTATATGCAGCAATGTTTTCATTAATACAATATTTATGTGTTATATAAAACTACACAACTTTTCTGTGGAGGCTACACCAGCTGATGACGAAGCTATATTATTTATGTGATTTAAGACAAGTGTCTTCATTTTTCACTTTATGAAAATCAAGTTTCTTTTTTCATTATCTTACCATTAGGTAAGGGGGCATCTTCCACTTAGCTCGTACAGTACCACTTACGTCATAACCTTGTTTCTTCAATGACCCAAAAAGACAAAACAGGCTTGAGTCATTGACAAAACAAATTGTTCAAATAACATGATCTATTACTTGTCTTGAGGAAGCTTAAATAAATCAATTACAACAGAGTCTCCGACCTGAGCTCAGATCATGTTTCTAATGCCCTACCCTTGGTAGAGTTCACCCAGGATAATGTTCCCAAGTCTTGTGGCAAGAATGTCTTTTGGCCTATGCCTGCCAAAATATGGCACCATATGCTCATCTATTAACAGATTTGCATCTCCTGGAAAATACTGTAACCTTTTTTTTACTGAGCATACACATTACTGGCCATATATTTCTAAATTGTTCTTCAGTTCATCATTATAAAAGTGTTTTAAAAAGATCTTATAACATCTTGAAATCTATTTCTGAGAATATCATTTTCAAGTGTGGTATATTGGAGTCTAGATAATTCGAGACCGAATAGGTACAGTGGAGTAAATGAGACTGAGGTCCCTCAAATTACTGAAAATTCAGATTACACAGTAATACGTTCCTGTGCATTAGAGAAAATAGGTGTATAGTTTTGGTAGCAAAACTAAAGAAAGAAAATATGTGAATTATTAGAAAATCAATAGGGTAGGTCAAATTGTACGAGGTTACACTATAAAGTCCGGAGGAGCCACCCACTCTTTGTTGGAGCAGTATGGGGTCTGCTTTATTAATAAAAACAACATTGAATTTAAGTTTGTACTTCTTAGTCCAGGCATCCAGCTCTAGGTGTAGCCGATAGCCCGATGTCCACTATATATTCGGAACGCCAAACTCCACAGCCCTCTGTTCAGGAGGAAGTCCTGCCACTTCTCCAGTTCAACCCTCATGTGGTCCCTCGCCGGGATGGGGTAAGTGCAATCCCGAAGAATGTGCTCGATGGTTTCGTCTTGCTCCTCATCACAAAGGGTGCACAAAGGTGATTCAGCAAGGTTAAACCGGTATAAATAAGCTTCTGTGACCAGATGTCCCGTCCTGGCTTTTGCCGCAAATGTCACGACTTGACGTTTGATGTCTCTGTAATTGTCGGCCGACACAAGTTTGTTTTGCAAATGGAACAGGTGTCGTCCAGTCGCTTCAGCTTCCCACCGGGCAGCCCAGGCGTCTCTAAAGTACTTTTTCTTGGCGTTTTTACAGTGCAGTAGGGAGTGCTGCTCCTTATTTGTGGGCTTAATTCTAGAAGCTTGTTTTGCTATTGCATCCGCTTCCTCGTTGCCCGGAATGCCGACATGGGCAGGGATCCATTGAAGGCAGACTTCGTTTCCGTCACAATTGATCTTTTTTATCAACCTCCTGATTTCTGCTATACGGAATGAATATGGTCCAGTGGAGGGCTGAGCCAGCGACTGTAGAGCTAACTTAGAGTCCGAAAGGATGCATATCTTTGACTTGGCCATCATCCCCAGACAGCCCGACGTTAATACCGAGCAGCTCTGCATCCATACTTGAGCTGGAGTTCGCTGGGATGAAAAATCTATCTCCATTCGACTCGTTGTAGTACCCTGCTCCAGAAATGCCTAGTTCTTTATCCGGGGATCCGTCGGTAAAAACTTTTATGTATCCGTTGTACTGGGTTCGAATCATTTCAAGAGTCTCCGCTTTCAGCACTTCTCTGTGGTCTCCCTTGTTTCCGCCGTGAAGTAGTTGCATATTTATAATCATTTCAGGCCAGTCATTTGGAGGGTCCTCATAGAACGTGGGGATTTGTTCAGGGGTGGTGTATCCCGGCATCAAATCCATCAGTGAGTTGATTTTGTGGCAGAAAGATTGTTTTACACGGCACTTTGTATTGAGTATAACACGCAGAGGGTAACTTGAGTCTCTAGCAGCTGTAGTTAGAAACTTCGACCATATTTGACCGTCTATAAAGACAGGAATGGGTTCTATATCCAGCTCCGTCTCCATGGCTGCCACAGGAGTCGTTCTTGTACATCCCAAACATAGTCAAATGGTAGCCGCTTGGATCGCTTTGATCTTCTTTAGACGCGTTTTTGCAGCAGATCCCCAGACTTCGCAGGCGTACGTTGTTTTAGATCTTATATAAGTTTGGTAGAACATTCTCAAGGTTGGCGTATCGGCTCCCTGGATTTAAGTTTAACACCAAAGATAATTAAAAGAGAGATGAGAGATAACACAAGTTTCATGAGTAGCAGTTAATTCTAAGCCACTTACCAATCAAACTATGCGGTTCTTGTAGAGCGGTGAGTCGTTCGATGCAACAGGCCTGTTTGGAATCTTGCAGAGATGAACGAAGTTTCTCGAAAAGTGGCATATGCTAAAACTCATTTAAGCTTTAATTTTAATAACTTTACTTCACTGGTGACAAGATAAACCGTCTTTAATCATTAAATGTTTATTCCTTCAAGTGGTTAAAAGAATTAATGTTCTGATGCAATGTTAGTAACATGCGGTTAACCTAAGACAATGGCACTCGAACTTATAACGCGGTTTAAAAGGATTTATTAAAGTTTGACATTGAGAATTTATTGTCAGCACGCATTTACACTATTACCCGAAAGTATTCTGCAAACGGTGTAACATATAAACGCGGTTTTACAAGGATTCGCACCGATAACGCACTTGGCTAGAAAATGCTTGCTGAATTCTATGCGACATGTTGCTTGAGTGTGTAACTTTGGAGAAGGAAGTGGCTAGCAGAGGGTAACTAGATCAGAAAAACTACGTGGGCCTAGTCTAAAACATAGAGGAATAGGCTCAAAACAACTGGTGACTAGAGCGGAATAACTCTTCTATTTGAGATACGCACAGATGAAACTATTTCTTTGCGGTGAGAAAACTACATTCTAGCCGGCGTCGACTATCCGGCAGGCGGTGAAAACTGAACTGCGGGTAAAACACCAGCTGATTTCTAGGTTATATCGGAAATAATGACAGATGTCAACAAACGTGGTTTATGGAAAGTGAGGTTAGCAATTCTGTACTTAACAATAGGAGTTTTAATAAATCTTAATACTACAATTAAAAAATGCACTAAATAGGTTTATAGAACCTTATATGAACATTTCTTGGAAGCCTGACTCATTTTCTTTGTATACCGTATGGATATAAACATTTCTTGGAAGCCCGGCTCTATTCCTTTGTTTTCCTCTGGATCCACACTTACCTGTAGAGAAGCGACGCAGGTGAAATTTGAAACAAGCAGATCTGACACAAGCCAGAATCTGTACCACTGCTTTCCCTAGCTTTAGTTAGAGTCCCTTCAGCTAGCGGCTTTTGATATTCCTTACTCTGCACTTCTTACAATGGTTTGTGTTCCATTTTCCCACTCCCGCCTTCTTTATGAACAAATTATCTGTTTTCACTTCAATCCCTCTAACTTTGTTTTGGTATGATTTAAAGTTTTTTTCATATCTTTAAATTCTCTTAGATTTCTTCTGCTGATCACAGTGAAATGTCGATGGTGTTTCTATGTGAAAATTGGCATTTGACCTAATTAAACACTGCCTTTGCTATTAGGAAATTATATCGCGTCTCTTTCAAAATGACTTTTCTGTTAGGTTTTAAGTTGAGAGAAAACATTTTTCAATTTCTCTCATTATATGTTTCCATTTGTTGGGACCATTATAGTGTATGGCTATAAACATTTGTTAAAAGCCCGTCAGCATTTTCTTTCAAATAAATAAAATAGGCTCAAATAAATATAGGCTTAAATTTAACAGAATCTCGAAATATCAGGACTCGGAATTTCGAGACCCTATTTTATTGAGAACGTCCTCGGACAGTTCCAAATACATTCTAGTTCTGGACATCATATTAAAACCAGATAAAAATTAAATAGCAAAGAAAATACACAGTTCATCTTTTGTGATAGTGAATGACCGATTACTTTTATCAACTGCGAATTTATATGTGCATTCAACTATATAGTGACAAACTTCATCATCAAAAAAAATATTAAAAAACTAGAGAAACAGGTTTTTCTAAAAATCTAGGACGAGAAATTTCAATGGAAGAGTTGTCAAGTGTATCCTCTTCTTCCAATTTTTAAGCTTCTTGGCTTTTTTTCTACCTTTTTATTTGTTCTTTATAGGTTTAGGTTTAGTAGAAAAATCACTGGAAATATACATCGTGGTATCTTCAAATGCAAATACTTGGTAAAAATATGAAACTGCTCTTTGGGGGTACTTGGAATTGGTGATGGAGCTGTAATGTCATCATTTCCCTCATTACTTAAAATATAACTTTTGTCTTCAATTCAAACTCTCTTTAAACTGTGATGTGTTTTTTGTTTCTTACTGAACATATACCTCCGCCTTGTAGTTGATTTCTGGACAGTTTCTTTATATCATTGTTTTATGAATATACACTCAACACATCCAATAGAACTAAAAACAATACTCTTAAAAAAACAAATCTACAAGAGTTTGCTGCAGGCTATTATTTCAGTCCATGTCCTAGTATTTTCCCTTAAAATAAATCACTTTCATCAGAAAATAAAAATTCTTCATTTAACAACCCTCATTTTTAAATATATGTATAACATAATAAATACACAAAAACCTCTTAACCACAAACTTTCTTTAATTTACCCTAATGTACATTTCAGTTACAAAGTAACCATCCTGAGAGGGATAACATACAAAGACTGCAGTATATTCCTAATAAATAGTAATATGTATAACAATCTTAATTTTATTTTTTAGGAAAGCAAAAGGAGTCAAGGCACAAACTGATACAAATGATGAAACAGATTCATTACGGTCACCAAAAACTACAGAGAGTAGTGTAAATGAAGACTTCTCAAAACCTGTAGAGAATGATTCTAGTCCAAATAAGAAAAGAAAAAGAAACAGGAACAAAAAACTCAAGTAAGAGATGAGAAACAAACTAAATTCAATATAAGCATGGTTTTACCACGGAATCTGCAGTACTTGACCATATACTTTTCAACTTTGTTTTCTTTTCACATATGCTACTCAAATATACATTCAAGCAACAGGTGATTTGAAATATGAAAGTACAACAATTTAATATAACTGTTAAGTACAAAACAGCATTAAGTAAAAGTTTCTTTTATTTCATTATATTATTAACTCATATTACAATATGGCTACCTAGTATCCAGTCAGAATAGTTTGGAAATAAAATGTAATAACTCTGCTAACAATAACAACACTGATTTCATTCTATATTCTATTGACACTCCTATCTCGACCTATGACATTTTATAACCCCATGTATATTCACCTACTTCTGACAGTGAAATCCATGTCAGTGTTTGTGTTTTAATTAATAACCAAATCTATCCTAACCAGATATTCTGTAGTAATATGGTGTGGTTAATCATTAAGGATTGTATTTGTAAAGTGTAGTTAATTTTTTAACACGATAATTTATAGGTGTAAACTGCTATTTATGGTTTCGGACTTCTAACTAATCGTTTCCTATTTAGAGTTTATATTTCAGTACTATATGCACAAAAGACAAAATTCGAAACTGAATAGTATTTAGTCAAGTATTAGGTACTAAACCTTGTTTCAACTATTTATGAAGTTTGAATTGGTTCTGTTCTAATATCTCTTTTAAAGCAGTGATTATTTCACCATTTAAACTCTTATTATTTTCTTTTCCATATAATTATTCTTCTATAAAGTGAATTGTTTCTTAAGTTATAAATTGTCTATATCATCATATCATTATTCTTTAACTGTTTTAAGAAATAGTTTGCAATAAGTTTTCTTAAACTGTGATATTATCCCGTTCTACATTGAATTATAAATTGACTTTAATTTTTGATAAAATTAATTACAGAAAATTGACAAAAAATGATATGGTTTTAATCTTGTGATTTATGAACATAATGCTGAAAATCGATAAAATTATTTGTTAAAACTGTTGCTTTACAATTATAAAACTTGCGCACATTATCTACCTCAAAAAAGTTTTTTTTTTTAATAGTATACACAAATTTATTTTGTTTCCTTGAATTTTGCCCATTACGTTCGATGAATCTTATTAATCACTTAAATCAATAGTTTATCACTATCTGAACTTTAAATTTAGTAAATTTGTTAAAACATACTGAGACAGAACGTTTTCGATCGCTATGTGCCGATCTTCATCAGTGTCTTCTGCTTGGAGATATTAGGTCAAGCGGTGACGATTTTAAAGGTAGGTTTTCGATAGTATCAAATAGTATGTGTGATTTGTACTGTGTTTGTTCGTTTAGTATGTTTGTACTTTGTGTTTTTGTCTGTTTGTAAATTTCATATTGTTCTAGTGTTTTGAGATGTGGTCCTTTTTTGTGATGTGTAAGATTTCTAAGTTATGGTAAATGTCTGTGTATTTGTGTCCTGTTTCTTTTATATGATTGGAAAATGTTGAGTTGGTGTTCTGTTTGTGTTCCTCGACTCTTTGTTGAAAGCTGCAACCTGTTTGTCCAATGTAGAATTTATTACATTCGTCGCAGTTCAGTTTGTATACGCTTGGTGCTTATAGTTTATCTTTGTTGTTGGTGTTGTGTTGTATTTTGTATTGTAACTTGTTATTGGTTTTGTATGCTATTTTGTATCCTATTTTTTGAAATTTGCGGGCTATTTTGTTTGTTGTTTTGTTTATATGTGGTAATGTGATGTATTTGTTTTCCCTGTCTGTAGTGTTAATTTTATTGTTTTTTTATATTTTGTACCATTGTTTGTCTATTATTGTGGCGTTGTATCCATTTGTGTATGCTAGATATTTAATTGTGTTTAGTTAGTTCTTTGTTTATGTTTTCAATGGTCATTGGGACTTCTTTAAGACTATGGAGCATGGATCTGAATGCAGCGTGTTTGTGTTGGATAGGGTGGTTTGAGGTGTTGTGGATAAGTGTGTCTGTTGTTATGGGTTTCCTGTAAATGTTGAAGCTGTGTTTTTGTGTGTGGCTTTTTGTTATGGTTAGGTTGAGGAAGTTTAGGGATCAGTTGGTTTCAATTTCTGAAGTGAAGTGGAGTTTTGGGTGTATTTTATTAGTGTAGATGAGGAGTTTTTCGCATTGACGGGAGTTGCCTCTGTATAGTGTTATGATATTATTGAAGTATCTGTGCCCGTAAATGATTTTGCGTGCGTGTGTATTGTTTGTGAGTATCTTGGTGTTTTCTATGTGTTGTAGAAAAATTTCGCTTAGGACACTACTGATAGGACTTCCCATGGGTAGGCCATCTGGTTGTGAATAGAAGTTTGAGTTGTGGGTGAAATAGTTTTGTTTGGTGATGGTTTGGAGGATGTTTATGATTTCGGTAACGTGGGTTTTAGGTATGTTGTTCTGAATTTGGGTTTCTAGGATGTTGAGCGTTTCGGGTATGGTGGTGTACATATTTGTTATGGCGAATGATAGTAGTATTGAATTGTGTGGTATGTTTATGTCTTTTATTTTACGTATGAGGTTTGTTCTGTTTTTTATGTGTGTTTCTGTTTAAGTTTGTGGATTGTCTGATTATCTTGTCCATGTATTTTGCTAATTTATGTGCAGGGGCATTCTGGTAGTTGATGATGGCTCGGATGGGGACATTGGGTTTGTGAATTTTGGGAAGAGCTCGGAGGGTAGGTGCTTTAGGGTGAATTCATTTCAGGTGGATATACAAATTGTTTCAGGTGGTGTATACAGGTGGGTTTTGTTATATAAAATACTTTAATTTTCTCCGTTTTTCACCCATTTTTCTTAGAATTTCTGTCTCAAAGAAATGTGTTTAGAAATTTTTTGGAGTCAGGTAGGCTTTGTATTTATAAACGTTATCATTGTTTGTTCATGTCATTATATATGAACTATTTATAACATTAACGCAACACTCTTACATCCTGCCTCTTCCCTACCCAAAAAGGTAATCAGTGTTACAAAAGCTCAGTGGTCTTTTGTTTGTTGTCACAACGTCTCATGGTACATAATTTATTGTATATTGAACCATGAGTGGAAAGCCAACTTGTTTCATCATGAACTGCTAAGTTTAAATTATCTGTCTTAGTATCTAAAAGAAAAATTGTAATTGTAGCTAATCCACTTTCTGGATCCGGGAACCAACCTTTATAAGTGGATAAAGACCAAGAGAAAAATGAACTATTACTGCTCAATATTAGTATTTTTTTGTGTGCAAAAAAGTCAAGTTTCCAACGATAGAAAACCAGTTGTCAAATTTATAAAGAAAAGAAGTCAAGTTTATGGAGCTATAACCGAAATGATACCTAAACAAGCTAGTTGAATCTCTCATGGTATTGAAATCGATAATGTGCAATTTCATGCTAGTCTTGATTGGTGTGTCTGCTATGTTTAAGTAAAAACCATATTTTTAATTAGAAGGAGAACCTTGACCCAATGACTACCAGCCGGAGAAGAGAATAAGAGGTTTCATCAATTAATTTCTGTTACAAGCTAGACAGACACTTTAAATTCATTTCGGATGAAGAAGATTGACCAGTGCCCAAATTTTAGGATTTGCCAATGGTCAAAGCCATTGAAAGAAATCAATTCTGGTCAGATCAACAGGATTTGACAGACAAAGATGCACTTTTATGCTTAATATTATTGCGTAAGTTACCTTCTGAAGTAGTCCACTTTAGCATTACTTTGTCAAAACATACTACTTCCTAAAGAAAAGTTTCCACTGGGCATCATTGTTTAGATTCAGGAAAGGATTCTTGCCAATAGATTGAAACCATAGATCTAAATAATAAGAAATATTTTTGTTAATAATCATTAACAAAAGCATTATTATTATTATTATTATCATCATCATTAAGATTTCAAGTATTTTTGAAAAACCTCTCATTTTTATCTGTACAAAAGATATTTTCATATCATAAACTTTTTTCTGTAAATATGGTATTCAAATCCTGTGTATTTGTAATGCCCAGGTGCTTGTATTTATGCGATATTACTGCACATCAATCCGTAATTCTGCACCTCACAAATTTATTGATACCATTTTATGAAATTCATCAAAAATACTGAAATTTGGTGTATTTCAGCTAAAGATTCAGTATCTAGATGTATCAGAGTGGGGAGACACTCCTATACCAAGATATTGACTCATTAACTGCTACTACCAGGCCAGAGTAGTGTGTAAATAATTTTCTGGACAGTAGTAATTTTTTTTTTATAATTTACCAATTTTTCCCATTTATATGGATTGAAAATAGTAAGTGTGATAGTTATTGTTCATTGTCTTTGAGTTGTTTAAAATAATGATAACTTATACTCTGAGAGACCCTAGATAAAGAGATGATTACAGTGTAAACATTGGTAACATTATTCAGCAAGATCACACTTGACTACAAAAGCAGTAAAGGCTAAAGATAATTTGACAAAAGAAACTGTGTTCCACATTGGTTCAAAATATTTAACTCCTAAACAAAAAAAATCATTTTTTTCTCAAAAAAAATGTTTGTTTAATTGTCTTGAAGAAATAGTTATTCTAACATCTTTAAAATGTTGTCAATCATAGCTTCTTATTACTCTGATAAAGGTTCTTAGTGAATGCACAGGAAACAGTCCTACTTTGGATTCTTTTACAGGCCAATATCTCAGATTACAGAATTTGACTAACCTTAAACTCATCAAGCAGGTGCACACAATAAACAATCATCCTCATACAATTGTTGCAATACTAAAATCAAAATCATATTTTCCTATTTTTAAAGTAAATTTATATTTTTAATCTTGGTTTTTCTAAATACTCAATATTTTCCAAATTGATGAAGCTGGAAAAGTCAATAAAAGGTGGAAGGGGTGTTGAATGATCAGCTACTTTATTTTATACTTTTGCAAACCTCAGATTGGTTACTTTCTAACCTCACCTTGTAAATTGCTGTTTACATAATGCATAGGTAAATTTTGGCAATCAGTCTATAAGTAACTTAATATTTTACCCATTACTTTAACTAATTACAATAAAAATATTGAAAAGAACCCCAAAACAACAAAAAAAATCAAAAATAACAAATAAAACAAGTTACTTAAGATTTTATTTATTTTTTATTTTTTTGTGGTATTGGGGTGTTTTCCAATATTTTTATTGTAATATATTATAATACCACTGTGCTCTTGATATTGTGTATTAACTAATTATACTTTATTTGTAAATGCATTTTATTAAAAGTTGTCTTTTTTACAATTTATATTGCAATCTATCATAAATTGATTCCATTTATAACATGATTTATTACTTACTAAAAAAATATACATATAAATATTTTGTTTTTGGAAAATATTTTTACTTTCTCAAGAAAACATTAGCGCTTTCTTTTTCATCATTATCTTTTAGAGCTGAAACCCATTAGAGGTAAAAGAAACTAATAACACCTGGGGAAAATTTTTAAATTTTGTCCAAAGTTTATCATTGGTGGGCAATTGTGTGAACTTTGGCAACATATGTTTTTCCCATAATTCCACAATTTTAATTCCCGTGTTTGGTTAACATGCAAAATTTCTAATACCATATTTTTTTAATTTTCATCTGATTTCATTTTTTTATTGACAAAAGCTTTTTTGTTGATGTTGAAACTACTCTGGAGATATTAAAAAAGTTAATTTGAAGGTTAAAGTTAGTTGTAAATACAATTAGAAAGCTAGTTTCGAAGTCACGTGGTTCTAGAAATTTTTTGGGGGAAAAAAGAAACTGTTCTGGTTTCTTATTTTCTGAGAAATGGGGATAAAAATTTACGCTGTTACCAAAAGCAATTTTTTGCTGTAATGTTGAAAACCATTTGGGAATGTGATGTGTCATATAATGGCAATTTAAATATATTTGTTCTCTCTAAATCGCTATTTCCAAAAAATATATCCTCATGTGGTACAAGAAATATTCATCCATTATATAGAAATTAACCACTTTTAAACACTGATGCCTTTCATGATTTTTTTATTGGCTCAGCCGGATATTAACTATCTGAAAATTTTGTAATATGACAAAAATTGTAAAACCTAAAGTGTGAGTGTTCATTACAAAAGAATTATTTACTTCTGGTAATAGCATTGGCACCTTTGTTAGTGAATAATTTTAAATTTTATTTTTAAATGTGTTTTCCTAGAGAGTTTTAAGCTTACATTTGAGAGAGAAATAAACCATGTATACATCTAGTTGTCATCATTATTACTAAAAGCACTTGCACCTTTCCATGCAACTTGCCTTGCGAGCTAGAGGGAGGGGTAAAACAATCAATTTGTTACAGTGTAGTATATTGTCATTGTTATTGTGTTTTAGGAAATCAGGTGAGGACCAACAACAGAACAGTACAGATGCAGAAACTACTGCCTTTCCATGCAACTTGCCTTGCGAGCTAGAGGGGTAATACAATCAATTTGTTACAGTGTAGTATATTGTCATTGTTATTGTGTTTTAGGAAATCAGGTGAGGATCAACAACAGAACAGTACAGATGCAGAAACTACTGCCTTTCCATGCAACTTGCCTTGCGAGCTAGAGGGGTAAAACAATCAATTTGTTACAGTGTAGTATATTGTCATTGTTATTAAGTTTTAGGAAATCAGGTGAGGATCAACAACAGAACAGTACAGATGCAGAAACTACTGCAAAAAACTCATCCGAGTCACCAAAACCTGCAAATAATGAGACAACTCCGAATAAAAAACGTCAAAGGAATAGGAACAAAAAACTCAAGTAAGAATAATGTACAATCTTATAATATGAGTAAGATTTTATCAAGGGATTGATTACTATGTGTTAAATCGAAGAAGAATTATTTCATTAAGTAAGTTTGCAATATGTTTTATCAAATTGTAAGCTTTAGCTGTTTTACAATTAATTATAAGTTATGTCATTTTCTATAAGTACAGACTGATGATTTTGGTGAAAATCATCAAAATTATTTATAATATTCATTGTTTCACAATAATTTAGCGTTTGCTTTTTTCTTTTGCAAAAAAATATATTGATTATGACAGATTTTGTACCAATTATAATTTTGTTTGTTTTGTTAAAAAGCTCCCCTGTCTCAATCCCTTGCTAATCACTAAGTTTTGAATAAAATTCAGATTGTGAACTTTGGCATCAGATTCAACAGCTGAATCCATTAAAGTTTGAGATGGTTCTGATAGCTTGTCCACTCATTGTCAGCCCAGGGCAGTAAAAGAAATGTAAATAATTTTCTGGTGATCCTGATAAAATGTGTTGGTTTCATAATCCACAAATATTCCACAGTAAATGGTTGGGAAATAATAAATATATGACAATGAGTATATATTGTGCTTCTATTGAATACATTGGCAATGTTATTCAACAAGACCACTTAACTAACCCCTGGAGTAGTGTGAGTTAAAGGTAATTGGTGAAGAAAGTATTAAACAAACTCTTTACATGCAAGTTTCATCATCAATAAAATGTATTCTTTAGATATATATATTTAGGTTAGTTCTAGTAGAGCTTAAAGCTTATTTAGGAATTTTTGGACTAAATAGGAGACTGGCAGACTTACCTAATGGCTCTAGTCCAAAACTGCAATCTCTTGGAAATAAACACATATAAAAACTTAACATACTATTGAAATATTTCGATCAAAAATGATCATCAATCAAAAAAAAAAAAAAAAAAGAAAAGACTGAAGTGAACCACAGCTGTGTATAAATATCCAAATGTCACAGATTTATAGTTTATGATATAGGTGATTTGTGTAAATATTGTTATATGTGATTTGTGTAAATATTGATTACTTGAAACTAGGTATTAATAGTCTGTCGGAAGGAAGGTAAATGGAGTTGTTAAAAATGATATAGTTTTAGGGGAATGTAAAAGATGTTTTATCTGATGTTGAGGTTAGGAGGCTCTCTAGATTTGGTGTACCACTGGTATGATAACTCCCATCCTTTCAATTCTGAAGGATTGCAATCAGGGGGGAGGGCCTTAATTATTTTGGTGGTATAACAATCATTGAAAGATATGATGTGACTAGCAGCGTGTTGAGCGGTTGGCCTGTCTATTTTCATGGTTCCACCGTCATGTCTGTGGCCATTCATTCTGATGCTCAGACCATCCGTGGTAAGGCCTATGTACTGTGCCAGGCAAAATTTGCATTGCAACTGGTATATTACATTTCTGGATGTACAAGTATGATGACCCTGAATCTTGAAGTCCACATTGGAACTAGGCTATGGAAACTATTTGTTGGGATGTGTATTGGAGATGTCTTGCATCTAGGTCTATGGCACGGAAAGGGGCCCTGCAAATCAGTTTGTTTTCAAAAAGCATCGATGTAAACATCTTGCAAGGCGATGTACCTCCACGTATTTGCTACATGGCCATACCATGTAGTAATGTAATCCATTATGCTGCTTTCAACCCATTACTTCTCTAATCTTTCTATTTGTGACTATATCTCCTCTTCATCTTTCTACTGCTATCTTTCAAAAATCCATCTTTGTAGCCGTTAACATCTTTTCCTTCAATTGGTAGACTTTTTAGAATAACTGAAAATTGTGTATATATAATCGACATAAATTGTTCATTCCAGAAGATTTAGGTGTATCTCTATTAATAATATTATCGACTTTATTATATCTCTCATAATAAAACTTTATATCTTAAAATATCGTTTTCACATTGATATTCTAATAAATTGCTTTAACCCTCTAGCTAGTAAGGAGATAACCATTCTTTCTCTCATAGATTTGGCAGGCAAACTATGGAGTGATTATAATTATTACTAAGACCCCCTCCACCATTTTCATTACTTGGCTCCAAGCTAGCTAGAGGGTTAAAATAATAGAAATTTGTTTCAGTACAATTTATTTTTTACTATTATATTATAGGAAGTCAGTTGAGGTCAAACAACAAAGTAATATAGATGGTGAAATTGCCAAAACAAATTTGCCAGTCTCATTAAAACCTCCGTACAGTAATGTGAATGCTGACTCTACAACATCTGCAGAAAAGGAAACTACTCCAAATAAAAAACAGAAAAGAAATAGGAACAAAAAACTCAAGTAAGATATGGCATACAAAATGCTAGCTAGAGAGTTAAAATAATAGCAATTTGTTTCAGTACAATTTATTTTTTACTATTATATTATAGGAAGTCAGTTGAGGTCAAGCAACAAAGTAATATAGATGGTGAAACTAGCATAACAAATTTGCCAGTCTCATCAAAACCTCCATACAGTAATGTGAATGCTGATTCTACAACATCTGCAGAAAAGGACACTACTCCAAATAAAAAACAAAAAAGAAATAGGAACAAAAAACTCAAGTAAGATATGACATACAAAATATTGCAAGGTAAGCATGGTGCCTCCATGCTAGCTAGAGAGTTAAAATAATACAAATTTGTTTTAGTATAATTTTATCTTACTGTTATATATTACAGGAAATCAATTGACGACAAACAACAAAGTAATAGAGATGGTGAAACTATCTTAACAAATTCTCCTGTCTCTCCAAAAGCTCCATATAGTGATGTGAATGCTGACTCTTCAACATCTGCAGAGAATGACACCACGCCAAATGAAAAACAGAAAAGAAATAGGAACAAAAAACTCAAGTAAGATAAAAGAAACAGAATATTCTCAAGGTAACCTTGAGAATTCGTTCCCTTTCTAGCAATAACAGTTATTCCTCACTACTTCTCTCAGTGCAACAACAGTAATTTTGCAGATTGCTCTGATAGTATTTACTGCTGTTTTTATCTCAGTTTATTTTACGCAACATATTTAGATTTGGGTTACCAATGGTCATTTGACCCTAGTCTTTGACAGCTTTTAACCAATACACTAAGATATTGATAAAGAATACATTTGTCACTCCAGGTTCCTATGAATCTTTCTACTTACCTAACCTTCAACCCTTTGCACTTCTAGCTAGCTCATCTCTTACCTCCATTTCTTCAATGTTACATCACACCCTGTCCTCAAGAAAGTAATGGTTTATTCAATATGATTTCGAACTCTAGTCTGAAACCTGCATATCAAGCAATGAACCTCTCAGAATAACTAACTCCCAAATTAATAATAAAAACCAATTCACCACTTAAAAGCTTTTAAAGTTTTTATCGGGGTCTTGGATTCTTTGAGACATTTTTTTACTTGAAGACTATAATTCGACTCCCAGTGAAACTTACTTTATATAAAAACTCAATGCTTATTGGAAAATAACGATTTTGTATTTAATATCTAATTTTTATTTAAGTTTCATATTTTACGGCACAGGTTTTTTCATGTTTTTACAATAATGTTAATTGAACTTATTATCCCTGATGTATTTGAGATATTAAATTCTAAAACAAGTAATTTGGAAAGCCTAAATTTATAATTTATGTTTCAATTTAAATTTTACTTACAATTTCTAAAGTCTTTTTTATTTAGCCAAAAAGTACAATGACCAACTAATTTCCTTTTCTTTACAAATAAAATATTTAATTTAATATAAACAAAGATAATCATTTATTATTATAGCCTACCACCATTAACAAGATGCAATTTATAGGTTATTCGCTGAAAATATGTTAATAAAATAGACATGTATCTGAACAAATATTCTTTGAGCTCAGCTTGTGAGGTTATGTTAAAAACATACACAAAACTCACAAATTATTCATTTATTTACTCATACGTGTTTCAATGACCAAGTCATCATCATCAGTGAGTGTTGCTACTACAAACTCTAACTTACAACTATGGTTTTAGATATGTATCTGGCATACACTTAGCCTAAAAGTTAGGTTATACTTTCATTTTAAGATTATTACACACATAAAAGCAATATTATTTCTTACGTACCGATAATTCTTCTATCCTATTATAACGAGATGAAATTTACATATAATATAACCTAAATAGTTAAAGATTCTATATGTGAGTGTGTGATACAATTACCTGAACGGTTAAATTTTCTATCTTTAGATTGTTACACTCTCAAAAGCATTATTATTCCTTACACACCAATAATTCTTTTAACAAATTTTCCAACCTACAGTTAACAAGATGAAATATATAATATGCCCTAACTAGTTTGAGTTTCCAACATATGTGAGTCTATGATATAATTACCGAATATTACTACGAAAAATTGGGTTACTTCCTCTATTTTCCATTTTCTATACATATTTAAACACATTTATCAAAATACAGTTATTATTAACCCTACAATATAACCAATAATAGATTCTTTATAATTTTTCTAAGAAATAAGACCATATTGCACTTTTTAATCAACCCGTGATTTACTCTCCATTTCAGTCAACCGCTTGAATGGGGAACCAATTTTTAAAATCTAAAATTATATCTTATTAGCATAAGGGGATTTTTTTCTCTTGAGCTATTTCTTTTTATTGAATATAAATTGATACTGTTCAAAATAAAGTGTAATTAAAAGAAAAAAATTCTGTTTGTATAACTTTGAGCATAATTCCATTTGTTTTCCAGCATTTTGCTATTAAAAGCAAACATCCAATGGCAGACAGTCTATAATCATCTGGCTCCTTTTGGTGAATCCTTATTCCAAATGTGGTCACTGATTGTAACAATTTTCACTTTTTCTCACTATGTTTCAAAATTCCATTAATGGTGACGCCTACTTTAAATTTACAAAGTTCGTGTTTCATATTCATGTATTTTTATGGTCGAGATTTGACGTAACTTAGATATTTGAACATATAGCTCAAATATCTGAACACCCCCAAATAACATCTTCGCACTTTCAGAATTTCTTTACTCCATGTCTGGACTCATATATTTTCAACACCACAAAACACATCCTATTCATTTGGTAGCTTTGATTGTAAGTGATGCTGTCCACAGGTTTGGCTTTGGAAAAAAATGAGTTATCCTTGTGTGAACCCTGTCAATCAAATTCCTCCAGTCTTGGTACTGTTGACATAGCAACCGGTTTGTTATTTTTTAATCTCTACTCTTTCCTAATTCTCTTCTCTTGAATTATTTTTCTGGACTTTTATAATAACAATTAACTTTGCGAGATGTGTTTAATTGAAATTAAAAGTTTGTTCCAATAATTTATTTGTTTATATTTGTCAAAAAAATTTTAATTTGCTGTTCTAATGTTCGGCAACTTCTTGATTATATAAACAGCTTCTTGATGTTCAGTGCTGTTGCATCAGTAACTTTTCAGTCATGACAGCGACATTTTAGCCAATCACAACATAGACCCCCCCCTCCATTGCAAGGTACATATTAATGCTTACACTGTGTTGGTCTCAAGCAGTCACTACTGTTACTGTTACAAACATGCTTCAAAAGTGCTTAAATTCTCTGCTTTTAAAACATTTGTAACTAATTTAGCTATCTTGGCCAACAAAAGAATTCTGTTCTGTACCTTGATCAGATGTAGTTTCAAACCATGGATAATGTTAGATTTTTTAATGTTTTATTTAATAATAGACTATGATGATTTTTTTCTAATTTGCAGTTTTAAATATTAGATGAAATCAAACATAGAAATGTTAAAATAAGTATTAGTTACTATAAATTATGCAAGAGAGGTATATTTCACTCACTGGCTATACTCTCTGTCTGTAATGTGCATAAATGTTTCTAACATCATCATTTATGTCCCTTTTTAAGCAGCATTAATATTTTATGTCATTTGAAATGCCATTTTTCAAGTTCAGAATGTATCTTGGAGTAACATATGTGAAAACAAAAAAATTGAAGCTGACATTATTTTTTATTATAGTTTGTAAATTCAGCTTTTGTAACATATGAGAAAAGCATGCTATCAGCATCTGTTGCTCATAATTGTTTAATTATGTGATTTGTTTGTTAATGCTGCTTGACTGAGATATTTATGGAATCTATTTGTGTCATATAAATGCTTATAACCTGCATTACAACATAAATATTTAATTAAATTCTACAGCAAGTTAGTTGGCTGTGAATTTCAATAGTCGACTGTACATATATTACTCCTATTTTTTCTTCAGGCTGGTTTTTCATAGTTTTAAGATTTATTCTCACATTTGTAATTTTATTAAATTATTTTCATGTAAATTTGTATTTGTGAAATGTAATTGTTGTAAGTGGTAAGGCAGTTTTTCAACATAGTACTCTTCCCCTCTTTTATACAGCATCCCTTGGTCTTCTGTTTAGCTATCTTGGATATGCATTTTATTTGTTTTTTCTTTGAATTCACCACTATTTTCATTTTTTTTTTTTTTTTTTTTTTTTGTCTTTCAAACTCCTAATTTTATACAGTTTTGGTATTCCTGTTCTAAAAACTGAGAATCTCTTTCCTATATTAAGATACCAATTTTTGAGATGACAATAGATTCATATTACTTCAACATATAGGTTATTTTTAGTAAACTTATTTTTTAGGTTAGAACAGAATCAGTCTGAATCAACTGAAACTTCCGATGAAGACGTCACCATATTTGTTGGAAACCTACCTATTGATGTTGAAAAAAAGGATGTAGAAAATTTATTTAAATCATATGGGAAAATTCAAAGTATTCGTTTAAGAAGTGCTGCTTCATCTGACCAGAGGATACCTAAGAAAGTTGCCGTAATTACACAAGATTTTCACAAAGATGTTTCTAGCATCAATGCATTTGTTGTTTTTAAAGAGAAATTTGAAGCTAGAAATGCATTAATAGTGAATGGAAGTGTATATAAAGGACACCACATTCGTGTTGATTATGCTAAATCAAAACAGAAAAATAATAAAATTGGAATTTTTGTAGGCAATTTGCCCTTCAGTAAGTATATATTTAGTAATTACTTATTGTAAAATTTTTAATGTTTCTCTCAAAGTGTTATATCAGTTATAAAATTTTCTAACAAATTATCTCCATTTAACTCTTATAGTAATACACACAAAGACATAGGATTAAGACAAGCACTATTCCTTCCGGTCTGTTTAGACACCTAGGGCGCTCTGTTTATTAGTCACCTAGTGGTGCTTCCTTGATCAAACTCTAATATTTTTTTCATTTGATAACATACCTCACAGAGTTTTGCATAAATGAATTCTCCACATCATTACAAGAAAATTGATACCAAACCATGTTCAATTTATTGTCACTGTTCATGAGGGAATAACATGAAATACAAATGTGTTAACTGTATTGGCATTTAGTGTTTAATTTTAATCATGGATTGTGTTTGATATCATTTTTCTTATAATTGTAAGTAGAATCAATATTTATTAACTATTTTTAGTTAAAATTACAACTAAAAAAAGTTGCAGTTGGTTAGAAGATACCACTAAATTACCAATGTAGCGGAAATATAACCGATCTCGGGTCTCCCCTAATCCTTGTAAGGGTGAGTGTGAATGCATTTGAGAGAAACTGACCTGACATCCAAGGGTATTCACATTTTGCTATTGCTATAATGTTCATAACATTTATTAAAAGTGTTTGTTGCTGGTCTTTACTAGATTAAATTTTTATATTTACATTATTTTGTAGTGTAAATTTATCAATACAGTATCTGCTTTTTATTTAATATTTCATATGATTTTACACTAATTCATATTTAAACGTGTAGGTCAGGCGCGTACCCCCCAACCCTCAAGAACTTTGGGTTAAAAATCGACAATATATTACTAAATTAGGACTTTCTATTAAATTAGACTTTTACTTAAGTTAATTCGTCTTTTATTGTAAAAAAAAAATAAAATTTTAATTTTTAATTTGAAAATGTGACGCGTTCCCTCGGCATACCCTCGTAAACGTCTAAATGTTTTAACAACAGATAGCGCTAGTGAAGCTTAGTCTGGAACATATGATTTTCAATACGTAATTTTGCAAGTGTAATATTCGCAGTTGACTCCGGAATTGTTCGTGTTGGAAGAATAACTACTTATATTAATTAATAAACCATTTTTATAATAATAGCTTATTATGATATTAATAATATTCTCATAAGTGTTACCGAAACTGGAATAATTATTTATTAAAAAGTCTAATTTGCTACGAATCTTTATCACGTTACCGATTTCTAACGCAAGCGTAGAAAGAACTTTTTCTGTTTTATGTTTTTACATACACGCACGCGTGCACACACACACATATATATCACTTTCACTTATGTACTTAAACAAGAATCTTAACAAACTAATAGAAAAACAAAATGACATAGACAATATCATAACACTCCATCAATTCCACCCAAATTTTTTAAACCTCACAAAAACGAATTTCACCAAAGAAGAAATAAAGATACTCGAAAATAGCACAAAAACCAACATCAAACCAAAATTACAAAACACAATAGAAAACCTCATAGTAGAAACAGAACTGGCAATAAATCTCATTAATTACGAAAATCAAGATAACATCAGAAACATAGCATAACGCGAAATCAACAAAATCATCAACAAAAAAATCAAAAAAGGAAATCACATTGAAAATAAAATACAAATAAACCAAATTAACAAATTAAAACAAAAAGTATTCAAAAACGAAATAATTGCAACTAAAGCGGACAAAAGCAACGCTACAGTAATCATATCAAAAACAGAAGAATTCATAAAATCCAACAACTGCATAGAATTAAACAAAGACCCCACTAAAAAAATACCAAAACGAAATCATACAATTAGCAAAAAACAATGACAATTTATTCAACCAAAAAAACCCTTACCAATATACAATAGACAACCCAAAATGAACGCCCTCATCAAAATACATAAAATCAACAATCCCATAAGACCCTTAATAAATTTTAAAAATGCACCTGCCTATAAAATATCACAAATAATAGCCAAAAATCTAAAACACCAACTTAAATTCGAAAATAAATACACCATAAAAACCTCAATTGAATTAACGGAAATACTAAAAACAATAAACATAACCAAAAACACCAAATTTATATCATTTGATATCACAAACATGTACTCTAATATACCAATTAACGAAACCATCCAAATAATAAAAAACAAATTAACTGACCTTAAAACCTACCCCAAATACACAAACCAAATCACAAAATGCCTAAAGACCATACTAAACCAAAACTATTTCATATTCAATAATAAGATATATAAACAAATAGAGGCTTAGCAATGGGATCACCACTTTCAAGTATAATATCAGAAATATACCTCCAAAAAACTTGACGAATTAATCACACAAACCATAAAAACACACGCCCCCAACGGACATTGGATACGATATGTTGACGATGGATTATACATCTCACAAAATAAAGCAATAAATAATAACATCATCCTAAATGAAATCAATAACTTACACCCTACATACAATTCACCATGGAGGAAGAAATAAACAATAAAATAAACTATCTAGACCTAATATTGACCAGAAATACAAATAACATTGAATATTCTATTTATAGGAAACCCACACAAACCATTAATACAATACCAAACCACTTCAACCATCCCCCACAACATAAAATGGCCGCTTATAACTCACTTTTATACAGGATGCTAAAATTGCCTCTAAATAATGAAGAAAAAACCAAAGAAAAACAAATAATATATCAAATAGCCCAAAAAAATGGATACAATAAAAAAAACTATAGATAAATTAGAATTTAAAATATTAAATAAATTAAAACAACCTAAAATCGAACCACAAACAACAAAATGGGCTACATTCACATACACAGGATACAACATAAAAGGAATAATTAAAACACTAAAAAATAATAATATTAACATAGCCTACAAAAACACAGGAAATACAATCAACAAAATAAACCAACCAGAAAAAATAATGTCCCACACTTAATAACGGAATATACAAAATCGAATGCCTTGACTGTAATAAAATATACATAGGCCAAACAAACAAAAAATTAAAAGACAGACATCAAGAACACCTCAATGCATACATCAAACCTGAAATTTATAACTCAAACTTAGCCACACACGCAATCAAAAACAAACACACATTCACCACATTAAAAAACGTACACCTAATAAAAAGGATTCAAGAAGGCCTCAAAATGACAATCTGGGAACAACTAGAAATTTATAAAAATACAAATAATATCATTAACGAACAAATAAAATCAAAAAACGATAAATTATTCAATCTAATAGACAATATTAACCCCAAAACAAACTCTAAAAACTTGCACAGTGCAGTGAATCTAAAAATAGAACATAACGGTACACCAAGGTCAACGGGAAATCCACTCAGCTCGCAGTGTACAACCCTGTTCAGTATGCCTGAGGACGTCGGCACAGCCAGCCATTGAAAGTTAGCTCGCATAAATACCAATAAGATTCTTGTTTAAGTACATAAGTGAAAGTGATAAGTGTATACAAGAAAACAGTGTTGCATAATTACAAATATATATATATATAATGCATCGATCTCCCCCCCCCCCTAAAGCAAGTCGCTGGATACGCGCCTGGTGTAGGTGGAGTTATTATTATAATTATATGGATTGTTTTAATAAGACATTAGAGGTATCTCAGAATATACAGCTTATTTTTTATTCCTTGTTGAAATATTTTACAATATGTTATTCCTATTGATACTGTGTCTTTGTGTTTTTGTCTGGTAAACTACTGTACCTAAGTACTATAGAACATTTCAATTATCAATATTGTCAGCTCAATGATGATAAATTTCATCGGCTTTTAAAAAGGTTATATTAAATCAAAAATTTTATGCAAGATCTTGAATTGTCTAATTTTTTAATTTTTTTTATTCAATTGCACCCATACTGTACACTAATGTGTCATTAGAACCCAAAATGTACTTACTTCTTACTTCAGCCAACGCCCGTCCTTGGCCTCTCAGCCATCCGACCCAAAATGTCGCATTTTATTTCACAGAGAAAGATATAGTCAGCAGTTTCGATCCTAAGATGTTAAAAATGTATTATGTCAAATAGAGCTTTTGTACATTGAAGTATTTCATAATGTCCATCAAGGGGGTTAATTAAAACCACATTAAAGATGGATTAGGTGTCTTAATGTACAATTCATGTTTGAGTCTGTGACAATCTCATGAAAGTAGACTTTACAGTCTATGCAAACAGGTTTAAAATTGGGCTCACTATGAAAGCAGCAGTAATACATCTAAAAGCAGAGTCTTGTAATAAATCGAGATTTTTGAAGCTTTATAGCTGCAATGTATAAGTAATTGAATTAAAAAAATAAAACCTACCTGTTTTGCCTACTTTCCTCCTCAATAATGTTTAATATCAATATCTCAAAAAAATATAGCATTAGTTAAATTAGGAATCCTTATAAGTTTTTATTAAATAGATTCTGAATGTACTTAACTTCCATCCGTTTAAAGTAGGAGTAGTGTTGCCTATGAAGATTAGAAGAAGTAAAAACTTAAGGCATTTAATGACTTCATTTATAGAAATAAAATCTCTTGCCCTCTCTGGCAATTAACATACATTTTTATGTAAATGGCTACAGAAGCTATGGCACTCAAAAGAATTAAAACCACAAAAACAAAAATTAAGCTTATCAAACTAATCCGGCCGCAGAATTAAAAAATGTGAATTTTTTACATTTCTTGTATATTGAATTTGTAACAAATATAATCTGAAGCCTTATTATAAATGGTAATTTTAGATTCTAAGATAGATAGTTTAATGTTCATAATTATTTTTTTAGATGTAAAAGATGATGATCTATGGGAAACTTTTAAAAATTGTGGTGAAATCGAAAGCGTCCGTGTCATTCGAGATAAAGATACTAGAATGGGCAAAGGTTTTGGATATGTAAACTTCAAGGTAAGCATGTTCATTTTTCTATTGTGTCCAAAATGAAGGATTATATGAATTCTACTTTATTTTTTAGTTAATTAAGATGTCTAAATATATTTCTTGTACTTTTAATAATAGTAGATTTTATCTAGTTTGGGATGTAAATTGCCGAAGTTTACCATTCTGTCTTTTATATTTTTGTACTCTTTTGAAGTTAATCTGAATAAAACAAATTTTTATGCAGAATTAAATCCCTTTCACACATTATTCTAGAAAATTTACTGTACTAAAATATTCTTTCAATGAAACCCTCAATCCTTGATTATTCATGCTAATTCATATTGACACAGAACTTCAAGTTCAACCCGAAAATTTAAGCAAACTATCTACAAAAATTGTTTAAATAATTTTATCATCTAGGAAAAGATCCTATTTGAAAAGTGAACAAATTATAGTTTCGACTTGATTAATTGAATCTAACGGGGAACGGTAAAAATCTTAATAATCAACTTATTCATAATACCCAGCATTGTCAAACTTAAATAATTTATAAAAGAAACCTATATCTTCAATGATGTCAAATTGGTGTCCTTTTCATGGGTGGAAACAAGAATACATCACACGGAACCAGATCAGGTGAGTGAAGTATGTGGAGCAGGTATGGCAGTACGTGCAGATGCATTGTTGTAGTGGAAATTCTCCAGTCTCTTGTCTGCCACAAATCAGGACTTTTTTTGACAAATAGTGTTGCACAATCTACTTAAAACTTCCAAATATAAGGTTTGATTGATGGTTTGGCCTAAGGGAACAAACTGTGGATGAACTACGCCCTTGACATCTACAAAGCAAATCATCATTCTTTTGATTTGACAATAATTTTTTAGAAGGGGTGACAATGACGTCTTCCATTGATTTGAATGTTGCTTTGTTTCTTGGTCATAACTATAGCACCTCGACTCATCACCAATAATGACCTTAGACAGAAAATCTGGATCAGTTTCAAGGGGTTGTTTCAAACCACAACATGTCAACTCGATGCTCTTTTTTTATTGTCATTCAGAGCCCGAGAAACAAACTTGGCAGCAACTCTTTTCATTTCCAAATCTTCAGTTAGAATTTGCTGAATGGAGCTCCAAGATAACCCATTACTCTCTGAGAGTTAATTAATAGTTGATGGCCTGTGAGCACAAGACCTCAAAAGTTTTCACCATTTTCCTCGAATCAGGCAGTTGATGGACATCCAGAAAGAAGTTTGTCCTCAATCGACATGTCACCATTTTTAAACTCTGCAAACTACTTGTACATTTATGATTACCCATACTGTCTTCTTTGTAAGCTATTTTCAACATAAAACACTTTCAGCAGCATTTTTACCAAAATAGAAAACAAAATTTCACAGCTGCACGTTGTTCACTTTAATTTGTCGTCATAGAAAGCGAAACAAAACAGTGCTAGCAAAAACAATCACTGCAGGCGAACAGAACGAGGCAGGTGGACAACACATGCTGCACTGAACTGGCAATGCGTTTTTTAATTAGTTAGGATCCACTGGCATTTTATATGGTTAAAACTAATTTTTTAAAAACCTCTGTTTTGGTTACACTATGTATTACACTGGCAGGCTATAGAGTAAGAATTGACTTGAACTTCAAAATTTGTTACTACAAATTATAATTCACGATTACTGTGAATTATACAGATTTCTTCCTAAAAAACTTTGATACCTAAAAGTTCAGATGTTTGGTGAATAGGATGATTTGAATTATTGAGCATTTTGCTATTATCAGTAGTTTCCTATTTCTTTTTAATACCCATACATCCCAATCACTAAGAAAATTCTTAATTATTTGATACTATTGCTTGGTACTTGTACGGAGGCCGCTAATATAGGTACGTAGTAATGTTGTATAAAATTACAACCAAATCTATCCTGACTGGATACTTTATAGGCATCAATTCAAACAAATTAACTTGAACCAATACGCAAATTAACTGTAGGCAACACGCTAAAGTTAGGTTATGTTAGGTTTATTATTTATTCACATTTTAGTTGGGATTACCTTTTTTGGCTTGCAGTAGCAACAGAGCACTGTACTACGCCTAGACATGAATATACCTAAAAAGCATCCAGTTAGGATAGATTTGGTTGTTTTTTTATACAACATTACTATATATCTATAATAAAATATACTTATGAAGTATCCGGTCAGGATAGATTTGGTTGTAATTTTGTGCATTACTACATACCTATATTAGTGGCCTCTGTATAATTCGTAAGTACCAATTGATTCATCAGTGAGTTATTTAGACAATTTTATTTTATAAAAAATGATTAAGGTACCAAAATACTCCTGAAATTAAATACAACCTGGCTTGCCCATAAAAATTATAGAAAAACCTGTTTTTATAAAGTTTTTCAAGGCTTCCTTTACACATTATTAGCTACAAAAAGCTTTGTCAATTGCAGTGAAATAGAAGTATAAATGTTTCAAAAATCAAATCCGAAATAATTTTTTAAAAAATCCACAAGTTTAAAGGGATATAGATAATTTACAGAAGTAGCAACACAAATTGAAGAGGTACAGGTTTTGGTCCGGTAAATAAAAGTATTAAATCAGATTACGCCTTTTCAAGCAGGTAGAGCACTTGACTATAAAATTAAAGGTTCTGTGCTCAGTTCTCAGTAATGACAAAGAATTTCTGTATGCATTTTCATCCAGGTCGATTTACTCTATGAAAATGAGTACCTAGAATCAAATCTAGGGTAATAATAGATTGTTAAATGTACTACTGGCAACATTACCTTGCTTAAAGTATGACTCGACTAAGGCAGCTGTTTCTCATTCACCATGAGTCAAGGTATAAAAAGGTGTCATTATTATTACTTTTTAAAAAAGTATTCGCTGTAGTTCATGAAAATTATCTTACGTAAAATACTTTTGAAAATGTTTGAACTAATATTTAAAATATTTATATTTTTGTAAGAAAGGCAATAAAAACTGTGCCATTCGTTACAGTAAAATCCTTTAAATGGTATGTTACTGATATTTTTAAAGTAGTCTCTGAAAAATTTTAACATTTTAGTGAATCTGAAATTTTGTAGCAAATTAAGAAAGTGTAAGCAACAAATACAAGCAAAACTGGATCAAGTCAAAAGAGTATCTCTATCAATACTTAAATATACCAAACTATTATTTGTTCAGTATTCCTTGAATAAGACAACATAGTATAAGTTTTTGTCTAACCCAGATCCTATTGCGGTCAGACCCATTTTAAAACACCCTGAGGTTTAAAATTAAAGTTGTTTTACTTATATAAAGTTTTGTTTATAGAATACAGTAAAATCTCTCATATCTGGATCAATGTGGCGACAACCTGATCTGGATAACAAAAAATCCTGATCTGGGAAGGGTTATGTAATAATGTACGTTTAAGTTACACTTATTGAAGATTGTAATTATATTTTAATAGCAATATAGAAATGGATGTACAATTTAGTTACTTGCCTTTTGTAAGGTTTACTTGCTGGGTCAGCTAGTCATAACAATTTATTAGTAGTGGGTGTAAAGACCAGCCCAACTAATCATGAATGATGTCATTGTTTGATTTGTTTGCTTCAAGAGAGTTTATTTTCTAATTTTTTTTTTTTTTTGCATTAGAGATATCATGCACAAGACTAGATGTCTGTGCTTATCTAAGGGATATTTATCAACTCTTGAAACTTACAGCATAAATAAAGATATTTATACCCCATTGACCTTCTGTCAGATATCTAAACATAATAGAACACGTCAGCACTTTTTTTATGTCAACTGGAATGAGATGCTCAGCATATATATCTATTTGGTGTCAGTCAGTAGCTGAAGAATACGGACACTTAAACACAATTGATACACTAATCTGTAGAACACTAGTGAACTGAATGATACGGAGACTCGGACACAACTGGTTGAGTCAGAAAAAAACATATCTGGCTGCTGGCGCCAGTGGCTGGCCCAACAATAAGACGCCTTACACAATAAAAAAGCTTAGTTTATTTTCATATTAGATATTGGAGGTTCCTGATATGAGAGGCTTTACTGAAATATAAAAATTTCTATTACAAATAATCACTAATATTAATTTTTAAGTTGAACTAATTTGATATTAATTAACAAGTAATTCCATAATTAAATAATAAAAATATGGTACAACTCACAAATATACAATTTTTTATTTCAAACGTGTTTCAACGACTACTTTGTCGTCATCCTCAGTGAAAATACACAAATGAAATTAACTAAAAAATATATATATATTAAACATAACCTATATAGGTTATGAGGTTATGACAACCTATGAGGTTGTTAATAACACCTCATTATTTAACACAAAATTTTATATTTTTTTAATATATTACGATCTTTTAGTCAGCTGATGGCGTTGAATTGGCACTTCAACTAGAAGATGTAACAATCCAGAATCGCAAACTGAGAATTGCTCGACCAGCTGATCCAAAAGCTGGAAAACAAGGCAGTAATAGCAATAAACCAGTAAAGAGAAAATTCAGCATGTCTAATAGTAACAATAACGATGATAGCTTTGTGGAAAAGAAAAAAATGAAACGTGAAATCAGTGAATTAAGTGAAAATGATGATTCTCAGAACCTAAAGAAAAAGAAATTTCAGGGAGAAAAATCTGCAGCTCATAAACTTAAAAAACAAACGTTTAAAAAGGTACAGTAATCGTTACGTTATTTAGTTTATGCTTTAAAAAAAACAAATTTATAATAATTAAGTAAAATTTGTAAATGTGAGAGATTTAAAATTTTAATTACTTGAGTTCAGAACCCTATTATTTGTAATTTGTTGTACGTATTTATTACAAAGATGATTTCTTAAAAAGAACCATTAACATTTTTATGTGTTAAATTTTTTTAAATTATTTATCTAAAATTTCAAATATTTCAAAATTTATTGTCCGTCTTATTGTTTCACCAAAATATGTTTTTTTCTGAATAGAGATGTTATTCATGAATATTGTGTTGGTTATTCCTCAATACCTGTGATTATTAAGAAATCCACTAAGTTGTAGGTAGCTGTTTTCTATAAAATACATGATCTTGATATTGTTCAATAACAATTTAGGTTGAGTGCTTGGACTATCTGAATATTTTATTCAGACATCCTTCAGAATGCCTAACACAGTTTGTTCACTATGACCAGGTTTTGGGCTCTACCATTTGACTGATACCTGGACTCTTTGCTAACGATTCATGCACATTATCATGGCTCTTAGCTATTTTTACATTAGCATCTCGTTTATTAGCACTGGTTAGTATCTACGGAATTTTTATCCAAAAGATCGCTACGAAAATTATAGGATTTCCTACAAAAAGCATTATTTTCATTTCTGTAATACACCTTTAGATCACAAACAAGCTGCTCACTAGCTCAACAAAACATGGACACTAAACATATATGGTTGTCTAGATCCACATGCTTCATTGTGACCCTGTGAAACCCTTCACCCATCACCTGGTTCTTGAGTCTTCATTTCAATTTTACATTCTATATAAATATTACTAATAATTATTTTGAACTTTAAAATCACAATAATTTTCTTAAAGCTAACTTTGCTGTATCTGCAGGTATTTAGTTATCCATTTGATTTTACTTGAAGGTAGTCTAGTTTTTGCTCAACATTTGGTTTAAGACTTAAAAAATTAGCCCTTGCAAAACA
Source organism: Prosapia bicincta (assembly GCA_036971475.1). Lineage (NCBI taxonomy): Eukaryota > Metazoa > Arthropoda > Insecta > Hemiptera > Cercopidae > Prosapia > Prosapia bicincta. The sequence goes on from JBAIZL010000008.1 coordinate 8,906,012, forward strand.
AACTGCTGGTGTTTTACCCACTAGAAACTCTCGATGTTACTTACAATGATTGTTTATTATTTTACTGGTGACATGTATTTTGAATTCTTTACAGAGTGTGTAAAGTGTTTAAGTTATTGCTTATGTTTGAAACTATAAATTAGTAGTGATTGTAACAGATAATATACTACTAGATTTTAAAATTATTTTCAAGTTTTAAAAATTACTTCTGTCTTAAACATTGGCAAAGCCATGACTCCATTATTATATGAGTTCTTGCAGTAAGCGAGAAGATTGTTTATATTTGTAATCACTTTTAGAACTTAATATCAATTGAATTAGTTTCGTATAAACGTTTTAGTTAATAAGTACATTTCATTCCTTTGTTTTAGAGGTGTTTTATAGATTAACATTGAATTGTTTTATGGTTTTAAAGTGAAAATAGAGTGTCCAGAATTCTTAGGTCAAGTTTCCTGTCTAGGTCTAACTTTAGATAAATAAACTTTTACCTAGTCAAGTCTTAATACAGAATTTCATGTAATATAAACTCTGTTTCTTATTTTTACAGAAAGTTAAAAAAATACGAAATGAAAAACACAAAAAGTCAATAGCAAGTCTTCTTACATCAACTTCTAGGAAAGGATTAATGTCAAAAGAATAAAAACAAACACATTTAAAGAACCTGAAGATTCATAATAATGCCATTTTATTTTTCTTGAAAACGCCGTTTACTTTACACCAATGTCACTGCATATGAAAGTTGTTGGTAATAAATGTGTATTTTATTTTAAAAAGAGCCACACTGGAATATAAATATGATTTTTATTTATAAATTGTTATTTTTATTTGCTGTCTTTTTTCTTTAATAATTTGGATTGTACTGCAGGAGGAAAATTGTTGATATTTAAATTGCGACAATCATGACAAAATGTTTTTTCATAAAAGAAACTACATTCTGGAGAATGACAGACTTGTTTAGAACACATCGAACAATCACTTCCAAGAATCAGGAATTGTCCTTTATTTGGGGGCGAAAATGGGCCCTTTATAATATAACAATTGTTTAAAAATACTAATTGCTTATTGAATGGCGGATCTTTTCCTTTGTAGATGCATTGCTCAGATAAACTGCAAATAGCACAAGTAAATATTATCTCAGTTTTATCTCCTTCCATTTCATAAATTAAAACCTAAAACAGGCAGTTTCATACAAGTTATTAATATAATGAACATTTGTTATCAGAGAAATTAACCCTTTGACTAATATCCACACAAACATTTTTTTTACTAATTTTACACTACTTAACTAAGTGAATACGTAATTGCTTACTTGCTGTCGCGTTTCAAAACGATCGTTCCTTTTACGAAGCTAACCCTCTACTTTCATATTTTTTTTAATGCATGGTTTTGTCATAACCTTCAAAGCTATTCGTCACTAAATTTTCTGACTATAAGCGGGTGCTAAACCTCAGCTATATGTGTCTTTTGTATAAGTGTTATGCATTGGCATTATATGAGTGCGCTATGAGTTTAAAATAAAATACAAGTATAAAGGCGACTTTAAAATAATGTCCTATAATTTATTTTTAAGCGAAATTAATTTTTTAAACGAACTTTAAGGGTAGGTACTGTTTTTTAGAGTAGCAAAAACCTACTAGTCAAAGGGTTAATGAATAATTTTTATTTATACAAACTAAAATAATCATAAGTACAGTCAATGATACTCAAAACTATTAAATTTGAATGATTTTGTTTGATATGGTATTAGAATTGTCAAAACAAATATATATGTGTGTGTGTGAGTGCGGGCATACATTACAGGATTTTTTAATGGATGAGCTTTGGATTTTAAAGCTTTCTTCAATGATAAAGAGCAACTAAGAGCCACACGTGTATCTTTCCAAATGTCACAGATGTATTCAATAATGTAGTAAGAGAGCATCCCCAAATTACGCAATACCATGAGGGGGTCTACAGTAGTGTCACGTAACTTGAAATTTTATTTTTGACTATATTAAAATCTCTTTTTATTTAATAAATTAATGGGCTCCATTTTTCTTTTGAGTAAGTAAAATGTACCTAATATTAATAAACTCAAATAAAATCTATTTACAAAAAAATCATGTATTAAAATTATTCTATTAAACTTCCTAATTATGAGCATTATTGGAGAAAAATTGTGAAAAATCGTAACCTCAAGCGCAGTACCACGACAGTACACAGTACGGCGATCGGACGGCCTGTTCACACATGTAGTTGTACAGTTTCCGTGTATCAGCTAAAGGTCCAGTTGTTAATTATATCAGTAACAATTTTTAACGAAATATTTTTTAAATACAATGCCAACATCTTTTTTAGGCAGAACCAGTGAACTCGGAAGTACACAGAATCTTGGCCACACTCTGGCATGATACAAAATTTGTAGGGTCATACCGCGCATGACTGAGTTTAAACTTCTTAGTTCTCTAAACTGAACACTACATAGAACTAGATTATAAATTTTTGAAGTTTGTTACGTAATTATGGGGGGTACTAGGTTGTCAATTTCTTATGGAGAGCGATTAAAAATCATTCATTTTAGCATTCGTAATTTAGTGATGGCCCCTAATGTAAAAAGTTTTTTTTGTTTTACCAAGTCTTTTTATAAGCAGTTATAACTTTTGTTTTACTTTCATCTAAACAAGTAAAAAAAATACAGTAACTTTTTTACTGCCATAGTTCTTGAATTTTGAAGTTTTCTGCCAATGAACGTTTATGATTTATTTTAGAAATAACACTTAAATCAGGAACAATATCAAACAGTATCACCTATTTTGAGAGTTGGCTTTTGAATCACCAAAAATTTGCAGTTTTATTGTGTGGTCAAGAAGGTTTTTGAAACAGTTTTGAAATTCAGAGTATCCTTAGGGAATACGTTACTTTTAATAAAGGTTTGATTTTTGTTTCTAATAATATAGTTTGCCCGATAAACCACATTGGTAAAAAAATAGTCATAAAACTAGTTTTTATAATGGTTTAGAACAATTTTGAAAATAAAATTTTTTGAACATTGACAAATATTTCTCTACCATTTAAATTCTAAGTAATATAAACGAAGAATAAGCAAATATTCTAAATAATGCATGACCTATCATGCCACGCCATGTTTTCTTACCAAAGCAGAATTCTAACCTTTGATGTTATGAGGATGGGCTATAAATGTTGCTCTATACGTTCTTAACATGCTTAAATCTAAAAATAATTTTTCATTACTTGTCATTGATTGGAATAAACTGTTTCTATGTTACTTGTTTTACTTTGACTTGAACAACTTAAAAAGGTAAAGTGATTTATTTTTCATAAAACTGGGGGTTATTAGTTCAATGAAATTAGTACAAAAGCAACAGTAGAAAATTATCTACAATTATTGTTGTTAGGTAATAAATTTCATTGCTTTTAATATAAAAATCCATCAGTTTTTTTTAATAAATAAAATCATTTGAACTAAATATTAATATAATATGAACAACTTGTGTTATTATAAATCAATAAGAACAGAAAAAATTTTCACTTTAAAATATATTCACTATGATTTTGTCGCTGGTGAATGGCTCTGTCCGCCATTACTAAAAGCTTCAGTGCACCTAGTCATATGTTATAACTTAGTGCTGGGTTGTCATTTGTGAATAAGGTAAAAATAACTGGTGACTGAAACTACTTAAGTTTAACCTTCTTTTTCAGTGTCACGTTGTAATAGTGATTGTAAATATATTTAAGTTTGTTAGTTATGTTTGCCATAACATGAACCTTGGAACTTCAGCGGAGTTCGGCTCATCAACATTTTTGAAGCAAACTTAGTCTGTCATCAATCGCACTAACCATTACATTTCAGATAGGATACTTTAAGGTGCATCCAAATTGATTTTATTTTAATCATAGTTACAATAATTTATAATTATATAACCATTTTAGAAAAAAAAAATTACAAGGGGTGGCTTTGCAGTCTTTAAGGACTGAGGCACCCTGAAACTGACAAATGTTATGGCATCATTTTTTTGGTTATTTTAATTTTTTAACAACTATTGTAATTGACATATGTTTACAAAATGATTTATGAGATAAAACAATTTCAGATTCTGATAAGGTATTTTTCTCATGCTGTAAAGAAGTATTAAAAATACATAAAAAACACACTCAAAGAGGGTTCAATATTTAATAAGAAGTTCAAAATACAGAATTAATAACTAAAATACAATATTTATAATAATTAACAAGGAGGAAACAAATATATTTTATTTTCTTACGTAATCAATATTATAGTATTATACACTTTATCTGTATGAATACTTAAATGACTAGATCACATATTTATAACTATTTTCAAAATCTAAAGCTTTTTAGAATCCATGCGTTCCTTAGGTAATTCTTGTGGCCACCAAGAAGGCTTAATAGTAGTTGCAGAAAGAGATCCTAATTTTAGTTTTGATAGGTCTAAAGCTTCAGCTATTCTTAATAGACCGATGCCAACATTTTTCTCAATGCCTCTTAGTTTTCCTACACTCGTTTTCTTTTTCCCTTCTGCATCTTCAATTGGTGTATCAATATGAAAAGTATCATGAGAAACTTCGGTGTCTAAAAATAAGGGCATCAATCTTTTACGAACAACTCCAGTGTGGTGTGTTCTTGCTGTAAGTTCTTGTCCAATATAACATCCTTTATGAAAACTAACACCATGTAAATAATCACAGTTTGCTTCCAATGGGAAACACTTACCAAATGGTAATTCCTCTATACCCTCTCCTACACCCAGTCCATAACGGAACATTTTATATGTCAATGTCTGTGTTTCATTAACTGAAATTCCATTACCTTTAATTGCTTCTATAATATCTTGACCTTGTGGTGCAAGAACTCTAGTTCCTAATGTAGAAAGTCTAGGGTCAGAATAAAGATGTATATTTTCACCAAGAAGTAAATCATTTAAATATTGTTGTCCTTGAATGTCAAAAAGAGGGACAGTACATGGGACTACTTGTTCCTGCATAGTATTATTTATATTTTGAGAACTGTTAGTTTTATTAAATTGTTCAGCAAATAAAGGATTAAATAACACCCATATTTGTAACTGGTCATTTACATCTTCAACATCAATTTTACGACGAACACGAAACATTTTTATATGTTTCTTTAATAATTCTAATCCTGCCACATCACACTCTAATAATAAATCGCTTGAAGATGGACACTTATAAATGATCGAGTCAAACATCACTCTACCTTTTGTGTTTAGAAACAAAGTATACAAACTTTTTGATCCATTTTCCAAATGCCTGATGTCATTTGTAATAAGACCTTGCATAAATGAAGCAACATCGTCACCTCTTACTTTTAAGAGGCTTCTAGTTTTAATTTGTTCTACTTGGCATGTTATATTTAATCGTCGTTTGTGTACAAGAAACTTTTGAATATTTGAAATTATAGATGAGAAGAGTTTATTATTATGAAGAACTTTACACTTTACTTCACACAGGTAATTCATCTTGCACAATTTAGTTCAAAATAATTAAACCAATGTTTCAGGACCTGTATGGAAAAAAAAGTAATTACCGTAACTTTGTACAACAAAATAATTTTAATGTATAAAATATTAGGTTAATAATGAAAGTTATTATAATTTAACATACTTTTGTAAAAAAAATATAATACTCAAGCACAATTAGAAATGTTAGTGATTTGCCAAATTTATACAAGTTTTGCAATTTTTTGATTGGTTTAAAAAAACATTTGTTTCACTGATTATCATGGACTTTCGCATGGTAAGTAGAAAAAATATATATAATTTACTATTGTGAGTATATTTAAATTTTTTCAAAAACATATTTTAAATGTTTTAGAACTTTTTGCAAAAGTCGGTCTTTTTACAGAAATGTTGCAAGGAAAGAGCTTTCGGTTTTTTAAATGAACTGCCAGAAAAATAAAACTGCCTCCATTTAGGCTTTCTAAAAAGAAACGTGTTAAATGACTGAATATCACAAAATATATTATTTCTAATCGTATGAATAACAACTAACGTTGGCACTAACATTTATATGAATATTCTCTAGGGCGATATTCTCTTACATCTGAAGTTTTTATTGGAAACCAAGAGAAAGTAAAGTAGAATATGAACTTTAAAGTTTAATTAAAAAGTACTTAATGAAGGGGTTTCAGAATGTGAGATTTCTTACCCCCTAACATTCCTATCACATTAGAAATTATATAATATAAATTCCTATAAGATTTGTTAGGAAAGCTAAAAAAAACTTCATGGAGAAATGTCAGGAAATAACTAATTCCTCATCTTATGCAAAACCCCTTCACACCTAAACAAAAAAAAAACTTGAGGGTTAGGGATTTCATGTAATGATTTTTTTTCAAACTCACTTTCCTGATAAATTAAGCAAACACATATTCTCACTTTAAATCTTTCTATAAAGGAGCTCTGTCATATACAATTAATTGGTAATCAACAGTTGGAAATTAAAAGTTGTAAATATAAAATTACTTTCAAGATGATTGAATATTTATCCTAAGATCTTTAATACAAAAAAATATGAATGCCACCTATCCAGCTGTTACATCATCTTCATTAATTATTTGGAATAATTTTCTGTGGTTAAATATTAATAAATAATACAACATGAGGATGGTTACTTTGTAACCAAAATGTACATAAGACTAATAAAAATATTTGGGGTTAGAGGTTGTGTGTATTATTTATGAACATCGTCTTGGTCTAATTCTACAGATATCTAAAAAGTACTTTTCCATATACTGTACCAAATTATTTTTATATACTTTGCAGTATTCATACTCTAATGTCTTATTTTTCATCCCACATCCACTCTTGGCATTTCAGCCGTCCGGTGATGTGCAGTCTAATAGAGGATGGTTAGATTCTTGATGTTGCTATTTTCTGTAATGCTGTTTTGGATTTCTGTCAAGTGTCTGCAACTATAGAAATGTTGCATGTCCATTTGTGAATTTGCTTCATGCCAAAGAAGGCACTCTACCGAGGCCAAAACACTAATCCTTGCGAGATGTGCTGCAAAGTAGTCATGTTCTGTGAGAGTGCGAAAGGATGCCACTGCAACTAGAGTGTAAGAGTCGTGACTGAGTTCTTCTATTTTTCTCGCTGTTTGCGCTTTTACAAAAGGAAGAGAAACAACCACTCAGTGTTAGCAGTGATGAAGCCCGGCCTTTGCAAGAAGATCAGCATTTTCATTCCCCGGTATCCCAACATCACTCAAGCAGCCCAAGTTCCCATCCCTTCTGCTTGAGATCGCAACAGCTATAGGTACTCACAGGCAGTATCACTGTTGGGTGAAACGGCATAAATAGCTGCCTGTGAATCAATAAGAAAGACATCTTGGAGGGGTTCTGATATACCATCTAACTTAACAGCTGCCTAATGGATCGTACCTCACCATCGTAGTTGCTAAGCGATCCTACTGCTACACTACCTTAAAATGACCCCAAAAAATAGCCATCTCCAATGTTGTCCATAGTCTGTGTAAATATAAATCCACTCATTCATTGAATATTGAGTGTGAATTGTGTACAGACACGCCGCACAAAGCTTGGTATCCAGTGAGCATTCCTTTGATGCACAGTGCTTCAGAGGAGCTAGCCTCCACCTGGGTAATGGGTGAAGTGACTATGACATTCTGATAATCTGCACAGGTTTATCCAGTTGTAATTTTAACCAGATCCTCCATCGAATCCTGTTTCTTAACCAGTGATGTTATTTGGGTTTTCAGCCTCCCTGTCATGGTCAATACGTCATCCAATAGTGATATATTTGCTTATTTCTTTCTCAGAATTTAAGTGTGGCTCTACTTCTTCGGACTTCTAGGTGTTCAACCCCTGTTTAGATTTTCATTGCTGCGATGGGACACGATTTTGAAACCGCCAGATATGGTTTGAAAGGCTATATTTTAAACCAAATCAAGCTTTGCAATAGTTGATTTGCTAACTGTTAATTAGTTCCTCTATATCATACTCCAAAACAGGCCTGATGTAGATCTTGTATCCTGTAGCCAAGATGCTAAAGATTCAGCATGCTAAGTAGTGTGAAGCTAATTTTGTTATCCAAGGTCACTCCCAGATTTTTAGTTATATCTAGCTTTCCAAACATTTTGCCCATAGAAAATAATTTTACAGGTGGAGGTTTTAGACATAGTATATAGAGTTGAAATGCAGTTTTTGATTCACTTACTGTCATAGAGTTTGAGTATAACCAAATTAGCGACGCATTGCATGGCTTGGTTAAAGTGAGACTCCACCCCCAGCGATGGTACTACTGGTGGCCCATATTAACAGGTCATCAGCGTATAGTAGGGCTTCAACAGCTGGTATCTCCTTGATGGTTGGGATAAAATCGTTAATCATAATGTTGAATAGGGTGCTGCTAAGAACAGCCTTTTTTTGCACTCTATATCTTGATGTAACGTTATTGTAGCACTCTAATGATTCGTTGTGACAGAATCATCCTCCAATGTAGTACAATATACCACTTTGTTTTAAAGCAAAAGGAATAGTGATTTATAAACTTATGTGTATGAAATGATATGAAAATAATTGTATGATATCATGCTATCACTGTTTCCAAAGTATGCCTGGTTGTTAAAATCTTTGCATTTTCTAATTTTCAATGCCAAATTACATCCCATACTGGCAAAAGTTACAGAAATTTTATTTTGTTATAGTCATGCATTTTCAACCTGTTTACATAATTCTGAAAATATCAACAGCAAATATAATTAGGATGGTAGAAAACTAATAATAGAATTGTTATCATGTCAGGTATTCATCCATTCATGATAATCATTAGCAAGTGATAATTTTTGTTTATAACCCACGTTTTGTCTCAGTAAGATTTTACAATATCAATTAAGGTTTGGATAGTCAAAAACTAATGTAAATGTGATTAATTAGTTAGTTTTAAGAACATTTACAAAACCTAGTACAATAAGTAGAGGTTTATTTCTCTTACAAGAAATAATTACAAACAACCGCACTATGTTATTCTTTCTTATTATATACCTGTATTAAAACCTAGCTGCAAAATATGTAGTTAGGATAGATTACGATGAAAAAAACTCTAGCATAAATTTTCTGAGTGTAACACAAATGAATGAACATTTGCGGTACTTACACAATAACACCACCACAGCAAAAATTTAATATGAGGATCTATAAAATTGTATTTATGTTCAACTTTAGCATGATGAAATTCTATTTGTTTGGCAACCTTTCCAACTGTCAGAATAAATTGTGCTACCATCTGTTTGGTTTATTCTCCATATCTAAGACTATAATTCAAGCATGTAATTGTTCTAATCTATAACAACTTTATCTGATAAATCAAACTGGTTTTACAAAATTTTATCAATGTCAACTCCTCGCACAAGCTCTATATTAATCTCAAAGCTGAACAAAAATTGAATTCTGCTTAACTCAAACCAGTTATTCTTTCCAAGTTCCACTTGCTGATCACACTGTCTTAAATTACATATCCAAAAACCATGTTTAACAAAATGAAGTTTCATGTGATGAAAATTGATATATTTTGGTTTTTTAGGTAATATATTTTGCTCCTGAAAAAATAAAATTGTACCTCATTCTGTTTTCGGCAAATCCCAAATAAGCATTTTTATAGCACTAAATAATGAGGTTAAATATCAACAAATCAGCTGTGTGCAAAAAACAAGGTTGCTATAAGCGAACAAGATTTCTCTTTATTGGCCATAGAATTTTTGCTGCGATGGTGTTAATAGGTAACACCATATTTAATTTATAAAATGTCCATGTGTTATAACAAATGTCCATCTGTTATTATATGTAAACATAAATTGTTTCATGTGTATTGAGCCTTTCTCAATTACTGTGTTAACATTAGAGATGTTATTATTTTTTTGTAACCAAATCTATTCTAACAGGATATTTGTAGGTATATTGTAATGTACATGTATATATTAAAGTAGTATATTAAAGGAACATGTACTTTACACCATTTTGTGTTCCTACATATAGGTTATGCTTAATATTTTTATAACTGTAGGCAGTATTTATGTTTTGCAAAACTTGTAATCACCTGTTTCTTGTTTAAAACAAACATTTAAAAAACATGTTAAAATCAAAAAAATAACCATTAATTGAAATATTTGCTCAGTACTGTCCAGGACATAATTTTCAATTACTATACAATATTACAATTAGTAAAATACATGTCTTCAATTACCTTTAAATAAAATTGGTAATTATTAAGATCAGCGACTACCGCTCTGAACGGCAAATTTTTTTAAATTCTGCTCAAATTGACCATAATGAACATGAATCTGTAGTTATTTTTAATGGCAAACATAAATTAATATTAAATAAACTAACCTAACCTGACCTAGGTGCTTACTAAAGCTCTGATCACGCAAATTGCTTATTTTTGTCAAAAATGTGCAAACTCAAGTCACATGACCCACAAAATCCTTTCCAATTGGCCAACAGATGCACATGTGACTTTTCAACTGAAAACGGTACGAATCTATGTTATTTCTAGCGGCAAACCAAAATCAACCCTCTTGGTGATAGTAGTTATGGGACCTGAAAGATGCTTTCTAACTGGCCAAGTGCCACCTGAATTTTCTACTGAAAAAGCTCGTATTTTATGTGTGTATCACGGATCTTGCCACACATTATTTTTCAAAGCTTGCTTGTTTGTTGAAAATCTGATTATTGAGACTTTATGTTCACACAACATGCTCCCAACGAAGACGAACTGTTTGATGTGCTATCACAGTTACTTCAAGTTTAGGTATGGGAAGGTTGTTTCATTGCCAAAGATAGGCCAGAAAAATTGTGGGTGGAGGCTTTTGACCAAGGTAGGTAAGAGCAAACTAAAGGGAACTTAAACCAAATCGGTGCAATATCAACTTTGTGCCCACCAAATACCTCCAAGGTAAGCACCTAGGTTAGGTTAGTTTATTTTATGTTAACTTTGTTTGCCATTAAAAATAACTTCAGATTTGTGTTCAACATGGTCAATTTTACCAGGATTTAAAAAATTTTGCCTATCAGAGAGCTAGTCGCTGATCTTATCATAAAATTTTACAAAACAATTAAATTATTGTAATTACTGAAAATACCCCTACAAAAAATCCTGTTGGGATAGATGTGTTGTTTAATAACAAACCTATCATAATTTGTTGCTAGATTGTAAAGTAAATATATACCCCAAAACTAACCTTACTTAACAAACCAATTATGAAACTTAATATGCAATCTTTTTTTTATAAGGCTTATTATAATTATGGTGATTCTATTTTAATTTAATTTGACATACCTATAATGTTAGCTGACATATTTCATGAACAAATATAAACTTTGTTCTTGTTTACAGGTATAAAAACATTGTCTTTCAGTAATTGCTCATATACATCAGCTGATTTTCGCTTTTGGCTTAGACAATGTCACCAACGTAATAGACAAAAATAGTCTATATCTTCAATTTTAGAGGAAATTACAAGGTGATTAGGAATTTTTACCAGATCAGACCACTATAAGCATAGGTTGCAGCTTATTCTATTTCTGTATTACATTATAGCTTGAAGATGTTTGTACCTAGGGTAAACTAATAAATTAATTGAAATTTTCATTTTCATTTTTTTTTTTGTGATTAGTGATACAATATGGCATTGACTGGTGTTCCAGTTCCCAGGGAATGAGGCATAAAGGTCTGGTGGGGCTTTTAAAAAAATAATAAATTTAGAATAAGATATACAGAAAAAATTTAAAACTCCATATTTAAAATAAACAAATAGATAATTGTAAGTTTTACTAAACACTTTTAAATATTTTAAACTTGTCTATAGTAGCACTTACTTTGTTTGTTGAGGACGGCCGTTTCGGGAGATGTGTCCCATTGTCAACTCGGACTGTAACTTGAGTTAAAAGTTTAAAACATTTAAAAGTGTTTAGTGATTACTGGTAGTTCACGTGAAGATGGAATCAACAAATGTAAGTTTTAATAGTATATAACGACTTTCATAGTATATCAAAGTATTACTTACACTTTATTGTAGTTGAACAAGAATATTACTTGGTGTATATATATGTGTGTGTGATGTTTGCAGTACGTTTTTGAAAACACACCTGGGTAGAAGAAACGACCTGACAAATAGAAGTCTTGATAATTGACATGTTGAGCAGTGAAGAATGCTGTTCTTTTCCAAGCTCCCTTACCACCTAGATTAGGCTCAAGGTCAATTAAATAAATCACTATTTTTAGTATCACCCCTTCCTTCTGCTCGCTTTAGTTTTTTTAAATCTTTATCGCACGTTCAATAACGAAAAATTACAAGCACTGTATAATACTAAACTGTTTAAGCTATTGTTTTAACTATAATTAAATAATACTCAACTAAGTGAATACGTAAGGGCATACTTGCTGACACGTTTCGAATCAATCGTTCCTTTTACGAAGCAAGGCCTCTACTGGCGGCATACGCGTTAGGTACAAAGGATGTCGGGATAGATTTATAAATGTGGAAGGGGTGGGTTATTACGGTTGTGCGCTATGTAATGGAATAGGGAACTGGCCTCAAAATGTGTGTGGACATTTAATATGAAAAATACGAGATATACAAACATTACGTCGTCATGTTTTACATGATTACATTATTTTCGTCTCATAAATGGAGTTAATTAAAAGATAATTTTGTTTTTAAAAAAAACTTCATTTCCTCCAAAATATACGTTTTATTAAGCTATTTCTTGAACTAAATTTTTATTTACAATGCTCTCTTTAAATGTAAAATATCTCAGTATTTCTGTTATGTACTTAGAGATCTGAAAGATTCTTCTGTTTATAGATGCTATTATTTAAAGCTTGTTGCCAACAGTTACAGGATATTTTATGTCTGAAAAAAATCTACGATATTTGTGAAACCGCTAGCAAACTATTGAGTTAAAAGACTCAATTTAAAAAAAAACACATTTTGATTTCCATTAGGTTGTTGTCCTTCATTATAGTCAATTTTCATTGTTTTTCTTGCATTTTCGGCTTTTAAATGAGCCGTTTTTGCTTTGTTGTCAACAGGTTATTTTCATTTCTCTCACAAGCTTTGACTTTTGCTGCTAACAAATCTCATTTTGCACAAGTATCTGTTCTGGGGAGTGAAATGAAAGTTTTGCAAAGTTTTCTCAAGTAATAAAATCAATAAGTTATGAGGGTGTCTGGATACTTCCTCTTGAAAGCACTATACAGCCTAGTAACATTCAAGCCTGATGACATTATACAACATTTATTAAACAGTATACTTGAACAAAGAAGCACAAAAATCAACCTAACCTCAAACTGAAGGCACAGTCTAGTTTCAATAACAGCAAATGCAGCTGTTTGACCTTGTGACTACGCATGGACTTACATCCTATTATACGTTACTTGGCATAGCAATTACAACCAGCCCTATCTGTTAGAGAATATTTGAACTATAAATAAAAGTCCAGGGACTTGGATATTTACGTTAAAGCAATTGCCACATATATCATTTTAGGAAGTATCCTTTAATGTATCATCTGAATTATAGAAGACCCACAAAAGATAAATGGTTTTATTTTAAATATATAACTTTGTACTATTACTTTAGATCAGTGGCGGTTTGTCCAAAAGGGCTCTGGGGCGCAGCCCTCCCAATTACAAAAATTAATTTTTAATTAATATTCATTTATCTTAAATTAGGTTAAGAAGAGCTTAGAATTATTTAAGTAATGTTAAAACCATAAAATATTTAGCAGTTGACGCACGAAATCAGCCGCAAGCTCCGTGCGGGGCTCACAGCAGAGAGCGCCATACTAGTGCATCGAGTGTGCATGGAATAATTGCATGCCTTTTCAGTTTCGAGTAGGCAGCAGAAGAAGAGGTGCATGCCATTCCTGCCATAGACTCACTAACAAGGTATTTGCAAGGTAATACCTCTCCTTATTCCATAGCATAAGGTGATCCAAGCCCCCAGGGTTCCTGCATGATCTGTCGCGGGATTTTTCCTGGCAGGGTTTCTTTCTTGCCAGGTTTTTTCATCCCGCTCTTAGCGCGACACTTACCGTACTGTTTCATTTCACTATCTCCTGATTCTCCATGGAAAGAGCTTATGAGCTTGGTACATGGGCAATCAATCCCGTTTCCTTCATTCGCGGTAGGGATACTAACCGCATGCGCATGTGAGACGGAGGTAGCTCGCTAGAGGTTGGCTGCCACGAGGGCTGGGCGGGTTTTGGGGGCTCAGACCCGAGTTAAAAAAAAAAAAAAAAAGCATGGAATAAGCTGAAACAGCCAAAACCGTGCGGTGACGTCACTCAATGCGCGTGTTACGGGTGGCCTGGAATGTAGTCCTGTCGTCTTGCGCATGCGCTGAGAAATGGCTAATCAGTGTTGCTGATTAGGTAGCAGCATTGTAGGCTTATTTGTAATGTTCTCACAAATAAATGTTGGTGCGTTTGACTCAAAGTAAACAAATCAAATTTTATATTTAATAATAATATGCGTTTATGAAACTACTATTTTAAACTCATTTTAAAGAATAATATTTATGTACTAGATAAGTATTGTTTCCATTTATAGATCCTTTGATGCGCATACACAGTGGCCTATGCCTAATATACTCTTAAAGGTATGAGTGGAGCGGCCAGAAGATCTGGTACACAGATGGCTCCAAGATATACTTCGGCACTCGAGCGGGGGTGTATTGTAAAAACCCAAGGGTAAAACTAGTTTTTTCCTCGGGGAGGCATACCTCTGTCTTTCAGGTCGAAATATATGCTATAAATGCCTGTCTGGGAGAGATAGCGAGAAGGGGAATACACGGGACCCAGATTGCTATTTTCTCTGACAGTCAGGCAGCAATTAAGGCACAAAACGGATATGTGGTCACCTCGGCCATAGTCAGGGAGTGCCTAAATAACCTAGAAGCCCTGGCAAGGCACAATCAAATCAAGATAGGTTGGGTGCCAGGGCATATGGGAATATTTGGAAATGAAGCCGCAGATGCACTGGCCAGAGAGGGGTCTTCAACTCCCCTGATTGGACCGGAGCCGGCGGTAGGTACTTCCAAATCCATGGTCAAGATTGCACTGCGAAAGTGGATGGCTGAAAGACACTGTGAGCACTGGATCAGGGCTGAAGGAATGAGACACAGTAAGCTAACCCTTAGGAAACTTTCCTGACTGCAGGAGAGTCTCATCTATTTGTCTAGGCAGGAATTGAGGATAGCCACAGGTCTACTCACGGGACACTGTGGACTAAGGAAACATCTGCATAATACGGGTATCTTTAAAGATGAACCAATGTGCAGATTATGTGGGCAATAACTGAAGACCGCTACACACATCATTTATAGATGTGAAGCACTTGCCGAGAGGCGCTTCAACCTCTTTGGTGATAGCACAGCTCTGGAAGAGGATGCTGAAGGTAAAACACTAGTCAGGAAGCTTCTAAACCTGGTAAGAGGGAAGGGGCTGTTTGACTAGATCAGGGAGGTAAGTGCAATATACCTAAGGTAGCGGTGCTTCGGGCAGTTTAAACCCGCTCCCAAGTTAATAAAAAAAATAGGCTTGTATAAAAATAAAATTTTAAAAATGCGTTCTCACTTTCAACAGTGTTTTTGTTAACAATAAAAATAGGTTCAAGATGAATTATTGAAATTCTAATTACGTTTTTCAATAAAGTTTGAGACCAAGACAGAACATAATAAATAATAATACTAAACACTTGTAAATATTTACAAACTTGCCTATAGTAGCACTTACTTGTATTTGTTGAAGACGGAGATGTGTCCCATTGTCACTCCTATTACTTTACCTTCTTCCATCTGTATACATTTTACATATTAACGTCACTTTTCCCACTGGTGCCACCTTTCTCGTGTCTAAATATTAAACTTCAAAAAATAGTAAAAGAATGTTTACAAAAAGAAACAATTATTATGGCCTAAAGTGAATCATAAATGAAATTAATTTCCATTTTTTTAAATTAAAAATTTTTTTTCAGTGTAAATTTACCAGAAATTATTTTACAAACCAAGATGAGAGAAATATGAGTTTTTTACAGAACAGTGCTAAATTTTTAACAAACAATAGATGTTTTAATTTTTGGTTGTATGAAAAAATTAGAACTACAGTAGGCTAGTAAAATTAATGCTACTAATTAGGGATGGGCCGATTCCTAAAATTTTCGATTCCGATTCCGATTCTAAAATTTTCCTTCGATTCTCGGTTCTTTAGTCGATTCTCGATTCTTTTAAGTTATATTAGCTTACATGCTAGTTCTTTAATAATTAATTTAGTTAACATCTTGGTCATATGGCAAAACCTTTTAAAAGTTCTGTTTTAATGTAATAGGCTACACAAAACCTTCTACCGTGAGAGTGATATCTGTCTATAATATAATTTATTAAGGTTAAGTTTCGGAGGAATAATACAGTGTTTCTGTTATCCGTCTATTCGCTCAACCGTCATGGCCACGGTTCCGACGGTGACGGTGAGTCGAGTTTTTACTGTACTTTTTTGTATTTTGTTCTGACATTTAGTGAGAGAGAGAGAGAGAGAGGGAGAGAGAGAGAGACGAGCGATGTCAAACGACCAGAAATGGTTACGATCTTGATTGCTGTTGCTTCATAAATAATAATATTTTCGTTTACTAAAATCATTTAATTCATTCAAATCAACTAATACATAAATAAGACATAGTTGGTAATTAATTATTTTTCCACACAAATATAATAAATTTTGGTAATAAATTTTGTTTGGTAATAAATTACTCCACACGCATATTTTAATAGTTAACAAAATAGAAATCGGAATCGACACTTTTATGAATGAAGAATCGAGTATCGACGATTCCTCGATACCACCTAGAATCGACGATTCCTGGAATCGAGAATCGGAATCGGCCCATCCCTACTACTAATTAATGTTAATGTAATACACTATAATTCAGATAGCCTAGAGAAAAATTCTCATCAAATTAGACATAGAGATAAATTTTCAGTTTAGAAATTTAAAGATATTCTGAAAGCGCTAATTTACCTAACTCGAGCGATTTAATACATTGTAAGATTAGATTATGCTTTATTTAGGGGAATTACTTTTGATTAAAATTCTGAAAATGTCTAAAGTTTATGTTAAAGCAAATTCAAATTAAATATCAATATTTTAAAAACGAGTTCAAAATAAAGTAAATATTAAAATAGTTTGATTGCTGTCGGTCCTGTCATTTTGTTTATTGCAAAAATGACCATTCTTTTTTAAAAACTCTCAGTAACGATTAACACACTATTCAATCCAATTTTTCAATATTTTGTTTAGCTTAAAATCAGTCGTTTTTCAGTCGTGCCCTGCGATTCCTCTTCAAGCATGAATGCTGAATTGATGGCCTTAAATGCTGCTTTGGTTTTTAGCAATACTATGGATGCACAGAACATCTGCATTCTCACCGATTCCAGATCGGCCCTTCAAGCACAGCACACTACAAACTACCATTTTCGAACATCTGAAATAACTAAATTGTTAAAAAACTTAGAACAGAAAAATATTGTATTTCAATGGATCCCCAGTCATTGTGGTGTTCCTGGGAATGAGGAAGCTGACAGATCTGCCAAGGAGTCTTGCAACTTGTTTCCATCTCCTGAAAGTTGTTACTCCTTAACTAATTGCAAAGAGGCAGTTGATAAAGAATCTCACATCTGTTGGAGAAAGAAATGGAGAGAATGCAATACTGGGCGCGAATATTATTCATTACAAAAACAACCTAATGACCCAAAGATCTTCAAGTCATTATCACGTTCAGTGGCATCTTTTGCGGCACGAGCTCGTATGGGACACATTGTCACCAATACATATTTGAAAAGGTTTCATATTACTAACGACTCTATCTGTGGAGTGTGCATGCAAGAAGAGGAAACATTAGAGCACATACTTTTGAAGTGTCCTGTAACAGCAGCAACAAGGAGTCCCTTGATAAAGCAACTAGGACGGGAATGTACCCTGGACAGAATCTTGAAAGAAAGTTGTTTCTGGCCATTGGCAGAGTGTGTGTATAGGAGACATCGAGCCATCGAGGCCAACCTTGGAAGCTCGTAATAAGAAGTAAGAAGTAAGTAAGTAAGTAAAATCAGTCGTTTTTAAACTATAGTCCCTATCCTTAAACTTATAATAATAGGTATACGCTATTCATTAAAACAATATATAGAGTATATTATATTTGTATCTTATATATATATATATATATATATATATATATATATATATATATATATATATATATATATCGTTTTTACGATTAAGACTAACCTTATGTGTTTATTATATATGAGTCGAAAGAATTTTTGGTTGAAAATTTTATATCGGTAAAAATTAAAACAGTACTGTAAATCTCACTTTAAATTAGTTTATTAAAATAAACACACTATTTTATTAAAACAAACAGACTTGTTTCGACGACGATGTTGCCCTCATTAGTGCTTGACTAAGGTTAGTAGCCAAGCACTGACCTCACTAGCTACAGATAGTTCTCGCTCTCAAGCTAAGCTCTAATTAACTTAATATGAAAATTATGTAACGAAATATATTTATCTTTTGTAGTCTGTTTATCTTCAATACTGAATTTGTTCAATATTTGTATAATTGTTATCCTTCAATAGTTATATAATTTTCAAGATTATCAATTTCTTAAACACTTTTTGCGAACACAAGTCACAGGCGTGCACTCTGTAGTCAATATACATGAGAGTATTAAGTAACAACCATTATTTACCTTTCTTAACAAAACAATACTACAAAGTTGTAATAATTACACGCAATGAATGTAAATATGACATTATTAAATTGGTCGGACGCAGAAATATAATAATTATTAGTTTAAACTTTGTTTTGAAACAATTTTGTGTAGACGCGCGCTGCGCATGTGCAGCACAGTTACGTTCACACAGTGTCGTTTCCGAAATCCCAGACTGTCTCGAGTCTCGGCCAATCGTAGAAGTTCTTACAAGTTACGTTGTCCTCGTTACCTTTTACGGCATTGCCAACCATTCGGGCCGCAGAGTTCGTCTGTTTAACATTGTTGTTTAGTTACTGAAAGAGTTCGCTTTGACGTTACAACGTGTGTCGATAAGGAAATATTTGCTTTTAAATAACAAAAGCCTAGTAGTTCGGGAAATTGTGGTTTCAAATGAGCGGAAGGAAATGGTTGAAGTTTACTTGACATAACTTTCTTCGAATTATTTAAGCAGGAAGAGAATTTTTACGTGACTAGACTGCCATGCAAGTGTTACAAATTTTATAGTGTATTGTCACATCTTTTAAGCCGTTGTTAACGATAACAGTTTGTCCAGGCCGTGGTTATCTTATCAATACTTTAAACAGTGTAATTTGTCACAAAGCGTATACGGATAATAGTAGACTTACCATTTCAAATTTTGGTTTTGTATAAGAAAATGAAATTTAATATTGAACAATTTTAGTGTCGTTAATTTTACTTGAGTGAAGTGTATTTTAACCGCAGTCAAAATGATGTCTGATGGATACCTTATCGGGGACGGATCCTGGAATCTCCGGGTGTACGTCACTGACCTGCAAGTTGAGAGATCTCTCCGAGTTAAAGGCGATCTGCACATCGGTGGTGTGATGCTGAGGCTCGTCGAAGATCTAGGTTAGTTATTTTGTTCACAAGGCCTTTTATGTGGTTGGTTTTGACATTTAAAAAAGCATCAATTTTAATTAGGGTGTGGATATCGTACCTTTTCGTGCTTTGAACAATAGTCCAAAATATCGTATGGGGCCGCTCCAGTAAAAAATTACCCAAATATTTATAAATTTCAAAACTATTATTGTCGATTTAAGAGAATAATTATTTTGATGGAAAGTGAAGTTTGTTGCACAACATTTCCAAGATATAACAGAGTCATTATTTAAAATCAAGGTTAACATCTTGTGAGATTATCGTATACACCATAATTCACTTCCGGTGTAAATCAAAATTAAATTTTGAGTTTTAAGCAACTATAATCTATTGTTTTTCGCCCTAAAAAAATCTGCCTGCTACAAATACATCTCGAGTCCCTCCTACAAATACAAAATTTATATTTTCTAGGCTACAAGCATAAAATTTGATTGTGAAATCCCCTTCATTCTTAGTAATGTGGAAAATTTGTCCTTTTTGCCCATGAAAAATGTACATATGTCGATGCTGTAGCTTCCTACATTTGCAGAAAAGCGATTATTATGTTCTTCATTAGTCCTGCCTAATGTCATCTAACCTTCCTTATTCTTACAAGGTTAAGTAGGCACCTATTTCTATCCCCAATAAGGGCCTACTTTTAAGTATCATGTTACCCTTTTCACATTATAATTTTTTTTTTAATTTAAGATCTGGGAAAATACGATCCTTATCATAATTAGTTATCATTCATTGTCCTTTACTTCGCAGGTGACAGTATTTAGATTAATTTATTTTACCTTGAAACCTCTAAAAACACATTTTATACCCTTATAGTTAACGTGATGATTATAGTAGATTGTGTCACAATTTAATTAAAAACTTGAAAAATATACCTTTTTATTTTCAGGATCAAAACTTTTTAATTTGTACAATAACTGTCAGAATTGTCGAAATATTAATTTAAGAAAGGAGATATTTCTTAAGTGAAATTGTGCTTACACTCACATATTTTCACCCATCTTCATATGAAAATGTTTTCAGGTAGCCTATGTAGACATAGTGCATTTTACTTTTATCTGTATGCACTATATGATATATGTTATTGTTGGATTCATAAAAATATGGTCAATTATAGTTTTCTCCAGACCCAATTAGTTGGAACATTTAGATACAAACTGAATGATTCCTTCTTCATTGTTGTTATAAATGAACATGAAGATAAAAGTAAAATAATTTTTATGAACTTAATTTTTTTTTTTTTAAAAAACGCTTTTTATTAAGTGTGATTAATTTGGTTTAATGTTGAACTGATATTAAAATTTATCTGTACATCCATTTGTGTAACCTAAAAGAAGGAAGACACAAACTGTCATTAGAGATTAATTAACACCTGCAGTTTAATAGTCGATATCAAAACTTTTAAATTTACAAAGGTTTTAAATAACTAAGCAATATTACAAAACATAAATAATGTTATAATTCGCATTAAACCTTTTGAAAGAGCTAGAACTAAATACTGAAATTGACCAATACATTGTAATCCAAGATTCAACAGTTCAAACTCACCCATTTCTAATCAACTTCTAAGGCAAAATTATTATAATTAATTGAGAGCAAAGGGGGTAATAATCGATTAATTATTAAATTAGGTTGTAAGCTTTTTGCACCTTATTTTTTTAGTTACTTGAAATGGTTTTTATCAGCTATAATAATTGCTTGATAATGGTCATAAATTTACCTTTTTTGTAATTAGAAAAAATAATTTCTTATAACGCAATTTTTTCAGAAAATGCTGAGTGCATAGTAGACTATTTTTGTTTAATAAATCAGGTTTTCTCTTAAAATCTAAAGAAGATTATATTTCTTTTAAATTATTGTTCAAAAATTGGTTACCATGTTTATAATAAAAAATATCCTTGTTAAGAATTCATCCTAAAAA
The DNA here is from genome assembly GCA_036971475.1 of Prosapia bicincta. Lineage (NCBI taxonomy): Eukaryota > Metazoa > Arthropoda > Insecta > Hemiptera > Cercopidae > Prosapia > Prosapia bicincta. The sequence continues at coordinate 8,927,653 of JBAIZL010000008.1, forward strand.
CTTTAGAACGACAATTAAATCTGTCACATTGAATAGTAGTTCTTCAATTCTGGTATAGAGAGTTATATTTTTATTTTTAATGATAATAAATATTCAGTCTAATGCATGTAATAATAGAAAATTTGATGCCCTCCGGTTTTGGCAACCATAACGATTAAGTAAGTTTAAAAGATTTATGACTATCTTGAAAACGTGTACGATTGTTCCAGCCGATCATCTACTCAAAAAATGATTACTAGTTAGGTTTCAAAATTTATGTTTTAGATTCAGACTCTTTAAAATGGTTATTATTTAAATTAAATATAACTCTTTAAATATTTTAATATTTTGAATAAATAAAATCTCTTAACCACAAACAAAACTTTATATTTAAACCCTTTATGTACATTTAAATTGGAAAATCTCAAGAGGAAATTATTCCAAAAATAAATCAACTAATTGTAATAGGTATTTTTGTAATAATTTTCTCTGAAGATAACTGTTTTGCAATTGAAATATACATAAGGGTTAAATTAAAACGTTTTGTTTGTAGTTGTTTGAAATTTTAAAAAAAATAGTAGCTTCAAGTCTTAACCCTACAACTGGCAATCGCCGCATTAGACGGCGACAGACGCTTTACGTGGAGTGGCATCGCCGTCTTACACAGCGACCGAACGGTTGCTTTATAATCGATGTTTTTCTCGGCATCTAATAATCAGTTTGCGTAGTACATTACACAGTTAGTTTCAAAAGGATGTGGACTTTCATTTTATGTTCACCCAGATTATTTTTACGTCTATGGCCTTGCTAAATATCTCCCGACAAACAGACAGCTGTGAGCTGACGTAATGTTTACGTTTTTGACGTATATGCTCCCGTCTTTGTTGCTTGTTGTGCACTAAGGTTGTTGATCTGTTTTATTGTAATATAATCATGGACAACTTACTTCAAGTGACATTAGGGAACTATTAGAATGTGATAGTGATGATGCTGATAGTTGGAGTGACATTTCAGACGTAGAAAAAATACCGGAAGACGTCGGGGTCAACCGGGCTACGATCCCTGGCAAAAGGTTAGGCCTCTTCTTGATCATATGAATGCTGCAATGAAAAATTATTTCATACCCAAACAAAACATTTCGATAGATGGAAGTTTGATAGGCATGAAGAACCGCTGCAAATTTATACAGTACCTACCTAAGAAAAAACAGCAGATTCGGTATAAAAAAATTTGAGACATGTGATAGTGACTCTAGTTATATACTAAATGTTTCACTATACAGTGGGAAAGATTTTTTGGCTAATGGAGATGATCCTTTTACACAAAAAGTTGTTGTCAATGGGTTGCAAATTTGTCAACTCCTTGATAAGGGATACCATGTTTTTACTGATAACTGGTATACAAAAACTGCCTCTTGCCCAAGAACTAGCTTCAAGAAATACTTTTTGACAGGAACTGTCAATAAAAATACTAAAGATCTGCCTGTAAATGTAAAGAATGTGAATTTAGGAATTGAAAAAAGTGTTTATTACCGGTATAGGCCCTACAGAGGCAAAGTTTCATTGGTCAAATATAAACAGAAGAAAAGCCGTAAACCAGTTTACTTGATTAGTACCGGCTGTCATGCTGAGGATAAGATGATAAGAAGCAAGCATTGGTCTTCAGGCAGTGAAACAAATCATGATTGACAGATATAATCACAATATGGGAGGGGTAGACAATAGTGCAAGTCCATCTATCATTTGTCTGTAAGTAGGCCTACCAAAAAATACTAGTAATAGGGAACATTTCTTGGAGCACTTACCCGTACGCAAATACCGTGTTTGTGCAGTTTGTGTAGATAAAAAAGATGTAAAGAGGGTCAAAAGTGTATACTGGTGCCCTGGATGCAATGTAGGCATACACCCAATTTGTTACAAAACACTGAAGCACTTTTACAGGCCTACTAAGTCTGTAAAAAAAGGAAAGTCTCTGAATCCGACTAAACTGACCGTTTTTTCGGTGTTGTTTTGGATATATGTTTGTGAATATAACTTTTTACCCGTTAGAAATAAGTGTACACATGACTGGAACCTTTTTTTTCTACATAAAGTTAGCTTTATTTTGTATATGTTAAGTTTTGTGTATTCTTTTGTGATTCTTAGTGATAGACTGTCAAAAACCAAAATTTGTGCTTTCAAAATATGAATTTTTTTTTCTAGAGCTGTAACCATGGAAATAAAATGTTGAGTCACATATTTCCTTATGATAGTTTTATTCTGTGCATTTTTGTGATTAATTTGATATATTATACATCACTATAATTATTTAACTTTTTTTTTGACGTATTTTAAAAAAAAGCTACTACGGTGGGGTAAAAACACCGCGCCACTACAGGATTTTTGACTGCCAGTTGTAGGGTTAATATTTACGTTTTTACAAATATTTTACGTTTTTCACACTAGAAATCTGGCAGCTTTTTATGGTAAAACGTCTGTTGTTTTATACTTGTATGTTAAATTTCACCTAATTAATAAGTAAATTTGCAGTATTAAATTTCACAAATGTTAATTGCGTAATATTTCAATTTTTTCTCGTCCATAATGCACAGTCTGGCAACACCGCAAAAGTCGTTGCTGTGAAGTCATGAAGGCCGCCAGTTCAGTTTGTGTCTAGTGATGTAGTGAATGACCTTTGTCTCGAAATGATCGTCCTCACTTCTTCACGTCTCTTGCATTACTGGTCTTGCTAATATTAGGCGCCCTTATTTTCACCAAAAAGTAAACCCATTTACCCTTTTTTCCTTTATGCTGTACATTTTTGTTTCATTTTGAAACTTAGGTTATATTTAACATTTGATTCGGATGTCCCAACACGTAGAATAAAATTTAATTTATCTGCACCTTATCATAATTTCTATTTAAATGCATTTTATGATGCCGTAGTCGACTTTGGCCTTCGAAAGTATCAAAATTAATGTCAGGCTATTTGAGCTACTCAAACAATTCCACATAGAAAAATTTAACAATTACAAAATTTAAAATTGAGTAATTTAATAAGTGGTTTATAAGTATAAATTATTATCAAGGTACAGTACTAAAGTATCATTTCTTATATGATGTTTTTTATAAGGCTTAATTTATTTTTCTATGCATAAATAGATCGAAGGGGATTTACATTTAGACTTCTTTAAAGGTTAAATAAACACCTCTGAAATAAATTGTTTTACCAATGTATGTCTATCTAGATATATTGCTGTTCCATCATATTAGTTAATTCAAAAAGTTTTATTATTATTTACTTTTAATAACTTTAAATCAAACAAGCCACTTCTATTTGACCTAATAATTAATTATTCATAAAAGCCTTCCATGTTCTGTGATAAGCTAGCAAGATATTTCTCTTACACTTTTAAAATGTTTTAAACTTGCCTATAGTAGCACTTACTTTGCTTGTTGAGGACGGCCGTTTCATTTGATTCCATCTTCACGTGAACTACTAGTAATCACTAAACACTTTTAAATGTTTTAAACTTTTAACTCAAGTTACGGTCTGAGTTGACAAAGGGACACATCTCCCGAAACGGCCGTCCTCAACAAGCAAAGTAAGTGCTACTATAGGCAAGTTTAAAACATTTTAAAAGTGTAAGTGATTACTAGTAGCTCACGCGAAGATGGAATCAACAAATGAAGATATTTCTATTATAGCCTACCCTATTATACACCATTTAAATTTTACTTTAAAATAAAAAGTCAATATATGAATTTTTCCATTAAATATTTTCTCACTGTATGTCAGATTGAAAGAAATAGTTATCTTTTTACGTAAGATTTAAAAGGTCTCATTACATTGTAGGAGCATTGCAGACTTTGTGTCGGTTCTTAGCAGCAGGTAAGGACGGCTTGACCAAGCAACAGGCTGCCGCATTCCTTCAGCTATTGTTTCCAAGAAGTAGGAAGAGCTTCCTCTGCCCCCTCCCTCTTTGCACAGCTTAGGCTTAGAAAATTGCCAGAAATATCAGATTTACAAAAACCCAGTTATTAAATGCATTGATTTCAACTCGATGATAAATATTTAAATCTGTAAACGTGTTTCAAAAGTGAAAATATTTTTATTCTAAGTTTGTTTTTTTAATAATAGGTTTATCGTGGACATCACAAATATGAATTTACAGTTGAATATGACATTTCAATTCAAGGCATTGAAGGCATTTTTCAATTCCTTCTATTAATTAACACTCCTTTTATATATCTTGCTCAAATTTTCAATCGTTAATAAAATACGTTTGATTCATTTATTCAAGTTCAAACAATTTTTTTACAGTTGTATTGGACGACTCTTGATGTTAATAGTTTTTCCAAATATTAATTCATGAATTAAATTTAATGAATGAATTTTAGTTTAGTAAGGAAAACTCTTTTTACAAAAGAGGCAGGTTATGCAATATAGCTATTTCCTCTCACTTGGCTTTAAATAAGTAATAGGATATGATTTCATAAAACAGCTGGTTTCATTTTATAGGTTATCTGATAAAACAGCTGTTTTAACGCGTAGGATATGTTAATTTATTTATATTAATTGAAATTATTTAATAAAAGGTAACTAAAATAAAATTTCTCACGGTTGACCTAAGTCAATTGGCTTGAAAATTTTCTGTTGAAAGCCGAATAACATAAGCGGTTAATTACATTTAAAGTATAATTATTCGTGCATAACTGAACAGCGATAGCACTAAGCAAGCCACCGTGTGATTACGCACTGCACTTTGTAAAGTTTTCTCAGCAGGTGTCCGAATGGGCGGTGTCCTTGCAGTAACCTTGTCGGAATCTGAGCAGAGCCATGTTTGGGCATCCTCTGCGGGGAATTAACGGCACATGCATACCTCACTAGATCTGTACCATTTGCTTTGCCTCGCCAAAATCTAACAGTATCTCACAATTGTAACCTTTAAACACACTTTGAAAGTTTTTTTTTTTTTATAATTCTTATTTCAGCTTTCGTAATGTCTGGAAATAATAATTTTGTTCATATTGTTGTACAGTTAGTACATCCTTGTAGTTTATAAACAAATCTAGTTTTGGTTAAGTAAACGAATATCACTTGGAACGTAGTACAAAGAACACCACTTGAGTGATCCAAAAATACAGCAGGGCTCTTATAAATGTCCTCGTGTCTTTTGTAATCTATTGCTATCTATAGCTGCTACAGCAAAGAAATCGGCATTGATAGAAATATGAGCTTCTTTTCAGTTTACGAACAAAATAGAGGGGACGAAAAAAAGATGTCAGCGAGAGGAAAATATAATTCTTGATTGTCTTACAAAACAGAATGTGCCAGGATAGAACATTGAACACACATTTTGCTAGGCTGTTTGAATCAGACACGGTATCCCTTTGAAGTTATCCAGGCAGAAAAGCTTTTTGTAGGAAGGTTTCTGGCGCGACAAGTAATATCTTCTCGTTCCCAGGGTAAAATATTGGCGCTTAAGGTTTGTTAAGTTAATAACTTGTAATTTTAGTAAAATTTCGTTAACTTTCCATTTTATCTAACTCTTGAAGCTTCAATGATAGTGTTTTCTCTGACCAAAATTTAATGTAGGCCCTAGAACTACCTGTATGTTAACTTAATTATATGTCCAAAAATTTGAGGACACAGGTATGTTGATGGATTAGAAAACAGTGAACAAAATTTTGTGTTGTACTTTTTTTCTTTTAGTAGTTTTTATTCAGCTCTAGACATAAAATGATATGTAGTAAAAATATTAGAAAAAATTCGCATATCGCCATCTTGTTGAAATTAAAAGTACATCCAACGTCGGATTGGAGGAAGATCTTAAAGTAATGTTTGAAATTGTTCATGAAGATATGTAAGTATCCCTGACCTGTTGAGCGTTCTTGGAAAATAAGCTCACACCAAACATTTATGCTATTAAAAGTTACGTTCTACCTTTATGCACGTGTGTTGGTAGGCTACAGCATGTAACAGAACCTGCGCCCTACGCTGTAGGGTCATGACGTACTCCATGAAATAATTAATTTATTTAAAAACATTTATAGTATACATTTTTACCGGTATGTTGCCAAACTAAGAAGGCATTTTTCCGTTTGTAAATGTAAAAAATGTTATTTTGATTCGCACTGCTTCAAATAAAAGTTCATTTAACATTTATTTTACTTGTTTATACGATTTGTTTTCAGAATCCATTTTGTACAAGTTTTATTAAAAACCATTATTTATTTTTTGCCCAAGTTAATGTACAACAAAGATTTTTTTAAAAAACATCGAATTAGTGCTAATAATTTTTACTCCATGAATCTGGGAAAGATTTTATTCGCTTTGTCAGATGAAAAAAACTTAAGAAACCATTAACTTTCACTCTTAACTAAAGCCCTAAAAATTTAGTTAGGATTTTATTTCATGGGATGAGCCGAAATATTTAGTAAATCGCTAACTAAGCTCTACCAAGTCTGAATTGAGCTCCCAAAGCACTGCCATAAGTTCGTGAATCATTCTGTGTAAGATATGCTATTACTTTTACGCACAGAGGTTGCTGTAACCTCTAAAAAAGTAGCCGTGCATTGGTTAGTTCAACTAAGAATTGAATGTAAATTAAACTCGTTAAAAAAACATCTGGTATCAAATGGAGAATAACAGGTACTGTACAATAAGCGTCTTGGTAATGCCCATTGAAATCTGGCTCTGGTTTGAGGTGAGAATCTGTCACGGGTTGGTAGTTACGCCCTTGACGGGTCTTCTTTGTTGCTAAAAGTGTATGGAACCCTCTTCATGCCAAAATACTAACGTCATTGTAAAGCTTGATTATTTATAATCCATTATATGACAATCGCCTTAACGTTTGGGAGCCGGGGGACCATGTTTTAGGGTTACTAGGCCATATATCCTCACATTTTAGAAGTGGTTTCAGTCAAATTTACGTGACATAGTTTAGCCAACACCCATTCTTGGCATATCAACCATTTGACGTCCCGAATCTCAGTAGCGGTCAATGGGGTCCTCAGGGGAGCCAGAGAAACCTGGACAAGAGTTAAGGTGTTTGCCGTTCATTTTGCCTTTGTGGGAGAGGAGGCAGGTGAGGTCTTCCACAACGCCGATCCGGTGGAGATGGTTCTGGAGATAGTAGTCATGGCCAGTCGGTAGACGAAATTTAACGAAATACGAGGAAGGGTTCTGGGTTCCGAGACCTTGGAAGCTAGAAGCTCTCATTTCTTATTTTAGGCCAGATCCGCCATTTTAGTAAGAGTATGGGCGTTGACAACACCGTCGAGTTTAGGAATGATGGGGCAGTTGGTTATTCAGTTTATGCATTCCTTTTTCACCAGTTAATCTGCCAGTTCGATCCTTACTGCTTACAAGGCTAGGTACCTATTGTAATATTTCTTGACATAAAAAAGTGTCCTAAAGATTTTTTAAAACTAAGTATACTCGTATCTGTAGTTAATGCTAAGAGATTTTTTCGTCTACTCATAGTGGTTATTTGAAGGTTATGTTTATTCAATATTAAAAAGAATTTCCGATGTATTGTATCATGTTTTGATATGTGATTAAATTTAAAAGTAAAATGTATAAATATGGTAAATTGGAAAATTGAAATATGTAAAGTTGAAAAAAAGAAAAGAAAAATAGAGTTAGGTTTTTAATTTTAAACAACACATTTTAAGCGTCGGTAAAAATAAATATATTCTGCTAACAATAATACTATGCGGGATTGTTTTTCTTAGTGGACGATTTGACGTAAACAATACTTATATATTGGTTATTTTTAAATAATAAATATAAAGTATGAAGTTATTTTTTCAAAAATGTGGAAAGGTTGTACCAGTGTAGCCTTTTTCGTTAAAATAAATATATCTTGTATTGTACCCCAATTAGGCGAAATTTCGGACACTTTTTAATACCGAAATATACCCCTAAAGTATTAGACTATATGATGTATAATGTTAACGTGTCTCCATCGTCACAAAACATGTTCCCAGCTCTATACGTTCTAGTGCTCAAACTTTACACAAATACAAATACAGCAACACAAAAGCTACACAGAGGCTTGAATCGCAGATTAACATTTCTAAAACTAATTTGTTGTTTAATAATATTCGTAGCGACTGTCACTAACTACGGGTTACTTGTTCACTATACATATGCTCTTATTTGCATTGTATTTATGTTTAGATTCCCCATACGTTTGTTAAATATTACGTAAAGTATTTACGCAGTGTTTGTTGTATTTTAGGTTCATATTACAATTCCGCACTCCTTCACTGTTATAGAGTAGTCACAAATAAAAGTCTTCCAAGCTCTGTTGAGTTTTTCATTTGGAACGTTGTGTTCTCACGTAATGGCTGACGTGTATGTTTAGATTAGAATGAATGACTTGTTTATTACCTTTATAAACATGTATTTGCCATGGCTCTCTGAATACAAAGTGATAAATCCAAGTCCCAGAGAATTAAACACAACCGGCTGAATATTTGCGCCCATGCTATTCACTGTAGTTATTTCATTCCTTAAGGCAAAAATCTTACAGTTCGTATTAATGGGCGCATTGATAATTTATTACCGCCATTTGAATAATTGCCTACACTTAGCTGTCATTAAGTGAGGATTAATGTGGACAAACCATCTTGGCGTCTTGGCACACATGTACTCGACCCAACTCAGTTTGTCAGGAACTGACAAGATTGTTATGTACAAGAGTACATTCTACTGCTGAAAGTTAAAGGACTTAATCCTTACCTACTTCAATTTTAGTCTCTATTTCACTTTCGTTAATAAAAGTCGATGAAATGTTTGTAAATCATTACAGCAGTAGGCTTATCAACAAATTACTCTTGATAAAATATTTGTAAATTTATACCACAGAAGGCTTGGTAAAACGTTACTCTTGATAAAATGTTTGTAAGTTTGCAAGTTTTCTTGTTTGTTACGAAAATTGCCAATCAACCCAATCAAGGCTGTATCTTCGTGACTGCTGATCTAGATAGCCGTTATCACAGTTGAACCGATAACAGCTGTGAATATCTTCTCTTTTATTGCATTATACTTTGGAGCAGCTGGTATTTTCCTCCTGCCCAGGAGATTCTCAATATTCACTAACATATCAAACAGAGACGGCTCGTGGGTAGGATACAAGGTTGCGCAACCCCCAAATCAGATACCAATAGCAAAAACAAAGCAATTAATTTATTATGTACATTATTATGAGTGATTATTCATCATGTAACATGATCCATCATAAATAACAGTAAAAACTTCAGAACTGCAACGACTCTGTGACCGATTCCTCAGTCGCAGATAGTTTGATTTTGTCACCCATTGACGTCACTCCTAATGGAGAAATAGCATTGGAAGGTTCAGACAGCCTGAAACAGCAAGGCAGAACTTAAGGCTCTTTAGGTTGCACACTGCCTGCAACCTCGAGAGTGTTCCGTCCGAAGAGACGGATCTCCGCTCCGCTCCGAGTTTAACATTCACAGCGAATGAATTGAGATTGGTTTATTAAGTAATAAACCCAAGACTTGAAATCTGGTGTGTTAAATAAAAATAAAATAAAAAATGTAAATATATATTTCCTTCAATAGAATAAATGACAAAGTATCAAGCAGTATCTATATATTTTCCCTATAAGATCTTCTTATGCTTTTATGAATAAGATTACTTTGCCTTAAAAAAACTAAAACTTTTACTGTCTGCAACCCCGTAGGTTTTAGGCACCAGCCGCTACTATTATCCATAGTTCCAAGAACCCTACTACATTTATTGTCCACGGCTCCATGCCAAATTATAATACTGATAGGGGCGAACGTTTAAGCCAAAGACTTGAATCGTTACTGCGAAATAACTAGTAACATACTAAGAAAAAATATTGGGCAAATAGTTGAAGCGGTGAAATTGTGGTGCCTATGAGGGGAGGTAAATCTTTATTACCATTAGAAAACTAATTTTTTATCTGTAATAAAAGATAAAAACAATTAACTCTTAGTTCATATAGCTAACTAGAAACAGACTTGAAAACATTGAAACTGATGACGATTAGAAATGACTAATTTAAACGAGAAAGATCAATACTGCTAACTTTAATGGACTAAACAGGTTATGCTGGTGCAAAATATAAGAAAAATATAAATCGGTGTTTAAAACAGTTCGATTTCCTCAGTCTCCAAAAAGTAAAAAAATGGAAATTTTAAAAATGCAATAATTTTAATTAACAATGACGATAAAAAACTCGTTAACGTAAACCTAGTATTTGTTCTAATACATTCTGTATTTATATTTTCATTATAAATAGTGTGTAATTTATAAGACAACAGTGAAAAAGGGTTTTGTGAAGATTCTGTTCCCAAGAAAGAGAAAATGTGTTCGACAACCCCTCGCAATCATGCAGCGTTGCATTAATCAAATAACAGACATTAGGGTGTCACGTGGTATATTCTATTAATGATTAATTTGTGGCTAAACTAACCACAATAAGAGATCACAAGACCCTCGTTACAGCGTATTATATATGTCTACCACAGCATGACTGGTGTTGGTGATAGTGGGGGTATTACTTTTAGCAAACGACGCCGAAATATAAAATCCATTGAATTACGTATGAAAAGAGATTTCCAACACTACAAAAACATTTCTCCCCTATTCAGAATTGTATTAAAAAGTGATACAAACAAACTACCCTCGTTCAGTAGGTCTCCCTCCAAACGAACGCGTGACCAAGTAATGGAACTCCTGTAATGCTATGATAATCAGAATCATAGAGTTGGAATCAATGACTTGAAGATAGAATTAACTGAGTCGGCTCCCTCCTCGTGACTCACGGAAAACTTTGGACAATCTTCCGCACGGGTAAGCAGTTTTTAGGCTGCGACATATAACAATTACTACTATTAGGTATCTGACAAAGGATACCAACCAAATACTCAAGAATATATAAAAGACTATGAGCACGTTTTCGGATTAAAATATAAAAAATAAGTAATATAAACAAAAAAAAATTTAAGTAAATTCCTACTTAGGTCAACAAAGAAAAAAATTATATTTTGGTTAAGCTGTATAACTTGTTCGCTCAAATAGTTTGTGAACAGGCATTTTTGTAGTAGACGTCTTGCGTATTTTTCGTTTAAATGGATAAACTTGAATATCGTGTGGAGATAAAAGTTTTCGTTTTGGATGGATTAACCCCTGAGGAATCTTTTATCCGAAGTTCGAAAAAAGTGTACTCTGCTCCTTCAATGTTAACAGTTAAATATTGGGCAACTGAATTGGAACGTAGTCGCACGTCGCTGGAAGATGGCCACACCGGAAACTATGGAAAGTAGGTGGGATTAAGATAGGTACTTGAACCTTCTGTTAGAGGATACAGGTGGCAAGTACATGGCCAAGTACTAGAAGCAGATCTATTCTGAAGTCATCGAAGTTATAAAGAAATGTGTAAGACGAAGATACAGCCAATACCAAACGATAAAAAGACGGCAAGGAAGGGTAGACGGACTAAGGGGAAGGTATAATGATCCCCGGGTATTGAAGATTTCTTTGAAATAGGAAGAAATTATGGTATTACGTGCGCGGTTACGTTTTTAAAGTAGGTCAACCATATCGGAGGTATAAAGACGGGTATATTGGTTACACCCCTTGTAACAAATGGTATAGTCAATGCAAAACTGTAGGAAAGGGAACCCTTTCCTTGCAACCTTATAATGATCCCCCCGATACCTTAGGATGGTACGGCCTGGACAGCGTAGCTTACCTTCAGCTCTCAACAAGAAGCATTATGTAGAGGAGAAGTTGCGCTGCTTGCTATAAATGTGATTAGCGTGTGTGAAACACAAGATTTTATTTTCAGCCCAAGAAAATATTAGGTAAGAAATGTATAAGTCGCAAGATATAGAAAGAGACTTGGCCAGCCGGTGCAGAGTGGCCTACTTGACATTTAGAGTGGGGGAGGAGCCCGCAAATTGTTTACCGATCTTCGCTACTATAATTATCGGTTCACCACAACCTCTGTGTCTTGTCTACCACTGTGCCTAGATACAAGTAGACAGCTACCTTGCTTACCACCTCCGCTTGTTAGCAAACTCCCCTTCCGCACATCTCAAGTCTCTTGCTATAGCTCGTGAATTATACCTTCATGAATTATATGTTTCCTCAACTTTTTATTCTTTATGTGATTCGAAATTCTGTGGACGACTTGAGTATATTGGTTTAAAAAAATTTTAATTTTCCATTTGTAAATAGAAAAGCTACTTAAAGGGGCACTTCTGTTGTTTTAAGGCAGTACGCGGTCATTAAATATAGGTTGTGTATGGCCACAGCTGCGAGGTGAATGCATCGAGCGTAATGACAATTTGAAATTCAATATGCGTGATAGAAATCGAAAATTTATATGCGTGTCTTCGTCAGCGTTAGACTTTGCCAACTTTCCATTGAAGGTTTACATGAGGTGCCCTGTTTTACACAGACCGTCCTTTTTTGGGCTAAACGTAGTAATTATCTAAAAATTGTTGCTTAAAATATATTCCTGAAAATAAAATTATAAACGTGGACAATGACACGCAACAAAAGTAATTCTATGAAAGCTTAAGCAGGGAGTTTCCGTTTAACACAACTCTGGTGTAATAGAAACGCTATTTCTGTTTGAGATACAGTGTAGGTTCAGTGATTAATATCCGAATTTTTTTTTTAAAAACACTAATTAATACTAACCTAGTATATTAAGTATATTTTAAGTTTTTAAATGAATGTAAATAAGGCAGAACAAATAATTGTCTGTGATTTGAAGACGATTAAACAAAATCAGTATTATCTACAAACGTATCGGTATCATCTACAAAATGTATCTCACATCACGCAGTGTCTCTCGGAACTCTCTCCCCCTGGATCCTCTCTTTGTTTCACGCACACACACCTGCACACACATTTCCATGTACAGTACTCATTTCCTCTTTTCCCCATACAAAAAAATATGTCTACACTCTCATTAACCATTTTTTATTTCCTCACACTAGTTTCGGAAATCATGTCGCTTTCATGATTGATAAAGGCACGTCATTAGTGTGTTAGCCGGTCAGTAATGAAGGCGACTCAATCGCTGAAACTAGAGTTTGAATATACAGTAGAGTCTCGAAAATCCGAATTCTAATTTTACGAGATTCCTGTAAAATCGAGCCTATTTCTATTTCAGACTGTTTTTTTTCTATTTAAAAAAAAAATTAAAATTAATAACTGTTAGACAATGCACTGTCGCATCCCAATGATGGTCTACTCCTGCAACTGTTATACCCCTAATCCCAGCCGATGGATGACGGCGTTCTTGAAAAAAATACAGACGTTACATTTTACTTTCTCTCTTGGAAGCGACTGAAAGGGAAGAAAGCATCCAAGCTTTCTAAAAAAATATACTCAAGTTAGTGGTTTACTGGATATCCGAATCATGGAACGAAATAAAAGAAGAAAAATTAGGTAAGTCGTGGAAAAAAGTCCTGAGTCATAACAAAACTGTTGACTATGTTATTGGTCCACAAGAAGAAACATATTTGACATTTATTATCAAGAAACTTTCAGGTTTTGCAAGTTCCGAAATGAACAATTTGGGATAACAGATGTTACGAATATTGAAATGGTACAAATAACTAAAGGCAGTGAGGTCAAAAATAAAGATGAAGGTTCGACCAAGGCAGTACAAGAAGGGATAATTAGTGACGTTGAAGGAACGGATGATTTGGGAACTGCACATGCCGTATTGTATAACATACCTGAGATGTGCTTCTGCTAAGACGTCTACGCGTCACCGCAGCTCGAAAACGATCTGATAAGCAGACGCAGAAGACACTTTAACTTTTTCCAAAAACTGCAGCAACCGTGAGGAACAGTGTATTCCAAAGCAAAATTAGTTTATGTAACTTCTGTAATCAATAAAGCTATATAAACGTATTTTGTGCATTTTTAATTATAGTGTTAGGAGGGTTCATTAGAAACCCTATTTTTATCTAACGTACAGGATCGTATTTCCGTTAATCCGAGCGGGTTTCGGTCCCATCTACCTCGAATTATTGAGAATTTAGTATTTATCTTGAATGTATGGTGCGTGCGCACACGCTGGTTTAATTGCACGTGCGCGCGTCCATGCAAGCATTTGTGTGTTCACGAGTGCCTGTGGGCGCGCGTGTATTTTGTAGTTAAATTTTAAAATATTTCTGTAACATCGCCAACTCAGGCAGACAACTCCGTATTGATACCGAGGAATGAGGAAGGTTACAGACCTGGTAAGCGCCAAGACAGCAAATACGTGACGGAGAAACACGAGATAACAGCGGAACTGAGCTTCCACAGAAACCCGGTGCTTGCTCAGCTGTCCACGTGATCCCGATAAGTATAGCTAATGAATTTTAATGGTTAACATGAACAAGAATTTGTGTACATGTTGCGGAGGAATGTAACAAAACAAACTGTTGTTGGATAAACAGTATACTCTGCGTCGGAAGTGTCGATTCCAATGTTTTGTAACATCAAACCCCAGCTGAGTAAACTCCCTTAACGATTGAGAATACACTCGGTTTGGTGTAAATCCCTACGTGAATAGGTTTACCTAGTGATATATTACGTCATCAGGGTACAGGCAAAATAACCTCATTTGCCTCTAAAAACACAAGGTGTCCTTATAAATCCGAGCACTATTTAATATTTAATGATATATCCGATTAGCTATGTATTGTTAGGGAACAAATACATAGAGTAAGCTAGCAGGTAGATGTGTGAAGTGGTAACAGCGTAAAGCACTGATGTCACCGACGCACTGCTGTCACAAGGAGGCGACTTCACACAACTGGAAACTTAATTTTTTTATAACCAAACCCACCCTGTCCTAACTCACTGCCCATCAACTCGCCACTACAGTGATCATGATCTTATCATTGTGAATCATGAGTTTATTTTTGCTCGTGTATTTTCATATCTCTGTATAGTGTTTCAATAAAATTAACATTATTAAACAGTATAATATAAAATAAACAAATATAGAGTAAAGTAATGATGTAAATAAATCCGCTGAACATTGAGAAATTATTCAATTCATACAAACATTATTCTTTTGATTTGAACAAATTTAGACAGTTTTGTAAACGCGTCTTATTTGTTCAGTTCCTTCAATTAGTTCATATTCTCCCTATATATATATATATATATATATATATATATATATATATATATATATATATCGTTTAAATTTTCAATCGTTAATAAAATAGTATAATTCATTCATCGAATTTCAAATACATTTTTTTAAAACTTGTGGATGACATTTGATGTTTATACAGTTTTTTCAAATAAATATTTTGTTTAATTAAATTTAAAAATTTCAGTTTTATATAGGAGAAAATCATTTTACAAAAGGGGCAAGGTATGCAATACAGTTATTTCGTCCATTTGGCTTAAAATAAGTGATAACGTATGATTTCATAGAACTACTGAGTTTATATTATATACTATGTGGTAGAACAGGTGTTTTAACCCACCTATTATTTTATTTATATTAATTGTAATTATTTAATCAAATGTAACTAAAATAAAATATTAATTTGTTGACCTAAGAAGGAATTGTTTTTAAACAATGTTTGTTTATAAATGTATTATTTACTTATGTGAAAATCTGTTTCTTTGAATTGAGGCTATTTATTAATACTTCCATGTTTTCCTAGATATGAAGGTAAATGTGCTTTCCGTACAAAAACTACTTTAATTGAAAAACACTTTGTTTGTTGCCTTTTATTTACCCTATCGTAAGCTTAAAAATATTCTTAAATAAATAAATTATATTTTTATTATTAAGTTGCAAATAATTCTATCACAAGCTTTGTAATAAAGGTTATTGAATAAGGATAGAGGGATGTTTAAATAATAAAAGTATTACTTTATTGAGGGATATAAAACAATTTGATTCGCCCGAGATATAAACAGCATACAACTTGATAAAACTATAAACCGAAATTATGTTACAAATACTACAGTCGAAAGCTCTGTAGTTTGGGGCAGACTTTTGAAGCCCAGAGCCCGGTTTAAATTTATAATACCTGTTTCGAGTATGGGATTATTCCGAAACGCGTCAACAAAAAAATATATTATAATGTTAGGTAAGGCAGAAAAATGTACACAAATGTACATTATTACATAGCTATTACATGTGTACATGTACACATAGCTATTTGTGTACAAATGTACTATAAGCGTTATAATAGTTTAGTTTTTAGAATTTAAAATTCGTGGAATTTTGCAAAATGGGTGCAAGGAGGGAGTTTAGGGTTAATCCGAGAAGGGTTAAAGCTCCTTCACTTTGAAATTTTAATCATGAGGAACTGGGACAGTTTTGTAATAAATTCTATATTAAGTTTAAACACTTGCAAGGATATTCAAATATTATAATTCCAAAATAATTTTCATATAAAACGAGGGGACGATGTATATATATATACTGTATATGGCATGAATATACTATGGGCCAAAGACTTTGTGTGCATGATTTGATGACGTCACTGTCGCTACTTCACCGCACTGGTAGATTATTAGAATGCATCTAACCCATTGGCCTACTGAAGTAGCTGAACAGGAACCTATTGTTGTTTGTCACGTGCTCATAGTGAGCATACACAAGGCACGTGTTCATTTCGAAGTGGATTATCACAGATCGTACGTGCTGTTATTTCTGTCCATCTAGAATCATAATTAATCTGATGGAAGAAAATCTACAAATTTTAAAACGTTTAATAAACTAAATTCAAGTAAAACCTAAATATAAAAAAGTAATATAATCAAATGTTTTAAAGCCAACTCCTACTTGGGTCATCAAGGAAAAGTTTTATTTTAGTTACTTTTTATTAAATAATTACAAATAATATAAATAAAGTAACATAGCCTTTGCGTTAAAACAACTATTCTACCACATAACACATGATTAAATAAAATCAGCTGTTTTATGAAATCATACGTTATTACTTATTTTAAACAAAATAGGACGAAGTAACTATACTTTGCATCTTTTCTCCATATAAACGTTTTTCTCCCATATAAAACTAACTTTAATTAAATTAATATTTGAAAAAACTATTGCGGATCTATAAAGTAAAGATAACTGGATCCATGTAAACACCGATGGGAAAGCGGTTAAGCATGCCTCTGATGCTGGCTTTTACAGTGACCACTCTGAGGGCTGCAGGACAGTTGGAATTAATGCCAACAACTTTGGTGAGATTGCGACTATAGTACAAGCTGCCGAAAAACTTAGTTCAATCTCCGGGTCACAGGCTGCTATAATTGCACTAACTAGTAATACCTCCACCGACTGTGTGCAAACAATGAATGGCAGGGATGATTGAAGAAGGATGGTACATTGTGCTGCAATGTCTCCATAGCGAAGAAAGGTAACAACTTGCCACAGCCTGACAATCCTATATATATATATTAAATATGGTGATATGTTTTCTTGTAATATAGTTAATGAATTAAAAATATTTCAAAAACAAGAATATTTTTAATGAATATATTTATTCAAAGCTTTTCGCCGATAAAATAATACCAGCATCTTCAGGAAAATAATTATCTAATATTTGGATATTATTAGATAAATATTAGATAATTATTTTCCTGAAGATGCTGGTACTATTTTATCGACGAAAAGCTTTAAATAAATATATTCATTAAAAGTATTCTTGTTTTTGAAATATTTTTAATTCATTAAATATATATATATATATATATATATATATATATATATATATATATATATATATATATTGACAGCAAGAAGCCTGGTTGAATCTACAATCAATGGAAAAAAAACAAGGGAAAGCCAAAATGAAATGAGCGCTGGAAAGATATGGAGGGGCCTGGCGTACACAGTGCTAATACAACATAACCTACCTAGAGTAAATTCAGCAGATTCAGAATGCTTACGGGCTATGACTATCTGCAAGCCCACCTATATAAAATAGGATTAGCAGCCTCAGATATTTGCCCTCTGTGCAACTGCCAAAAGATGGACGCTCCACATACAAGATGCACAGCGTTGCAAGATGTGGAAGACCGAAGCCAGCATTGTCTGTACTGGGAGGCTAGAAGGAGAGTGGCGGAAATGCCAACATCTGGCATTGAATAAAGTAAAGTAGTAAGTATAATTGAAAAAACAACTATTAATATCAAGTATTTTGCACTACAAGTTTAAAAAAGTGTATTTGAACTTGACTGGATGAATAAAAGTTATTTTTTTATCGATTGAAAATTTGAACAAGATATATATATATATATATATATATATATATATATATATATATATATATATATATATATATATATATATATAAAGAACTAAGTCAAAATACAAATTCAAGAATTATAATTCTTGTATTTGTATTTTGACTTAGTTCTTTATTAATACACAAGAATACATATTGCGATATATATATATATATATATATAAGGAGATTGTTAACTAATAGAAGGAATTGAAATAATGTATTTTAATAATGTATTCTTAATTAGTTATTCTCTGTATAACTCTCGTAGGCCTAGTTATACGACCTTGGGGTGAGACGTTTATACAACTATGAGAAGGCTTTAGTCTCATTAAACCATTGAAAGCCTGACTTTCCTTTATGACAGCTCAACTAAAACATATTAGAGAAGTGGTTTATATTGGCAGAACGAGAGAATATATTTCTTAAAGAGGAGACGACCAGGAGTACAAAATTAAAAGGAACATCTTTTTAAGGGAATTTAATATTTTAAAGTTTGCTTATTGACAGGTAAGCCTTGGACTCTAGTGGGCGGTATCGTTAATGAATGCTTTGGTAGCTTTATTGCAATCTACATAAACATCTTGCTTTGCATCTGAAGCGTCCATCGACACAGCAGAGGGTAAATAGCGTAATAATTACGGGAGGGAAAACAGGAAACATCATTCATTCTGCAATTAGTGTAGCATTCTTTGTTAACTAGGCTGTCGTGACAGTTAATTTGTTTACAAGGAGCAGGTATTTGTGGTGTATTGTAAACAGAACTAGACTTTGAAATTAACAGCATTGTGTGAGTTCAACCTAGCCATGGCGTTATACGATAAGTTAGGTGTGTGAGTGTTAGCCGCATCTAATTTACTCTTATGTTTTTCCTGTTGTGGATGAGACTTGATTGATGTTAATACAGTTTAAAAAAATATTCATTCAGTAACTAAACCTAATTAATTTATTATTATTTTTAATTTTTAATAAAATACTTTTTATTCATCCACTCAAGTTCAAATATATTTTTTGAAACTTGTAGTGGATGACAATTGATGGTAATACAATTTAAAAAAAAAATATCAATTCAATAATTAAATGTAATGAATTAATTTTATTAATTACTTTCGCTTTCTATATTGCTACTTAATATTGTGTATAATAATGTATATACATATTTTAATTGAAGTTGCTTGATGTAATCATCTTGAATTCACTGATTAAACTAACTTTAAAAATACTTAACTAAGTGAATACGTAATTGCTTACTTGCTGACGCGTTTCAAAACATTCGTTCCTTTTACGAAGCTAACCCTCTACGTAAAACGTACCCTCTGAGTACGTCACTTAGTTAAGTATTTTTAAAGTTAGTATATTTTAATTGTTAATAAAATACTTTTTATTCCTCCACTCAAGTTCAGATATATTTTTTGAAACTTGCAGTGGATGACACTTAATGTTAATACAGTTTTGTTTTCAAGTATTAAGTTCATTAATTAAACTTAATGAATTGATTTTGGCTTTATACGGGAGACAACGTTTCACAAAAGGGGCAATGTATGCAATATAGTTATTTCGTCCCATTTGGCTTAAAATAAATAATAACATGATTTCATTAGACAACAGATTTTTTGTTACGTGTTATGTAGTAGAACAGCTGATTTAACGCAAAGGTTATGTTACTTTATTTATATTAATTGTAATTATTTAATAAAAGTAACTATAATAAAATGTGTCTGTTTTGATTTAAGTAGGAATTTACATTAATTTTTTTTATATTACTTGTTACGTCTGAGTACTTACACACATCTGCACGCGCGCACACCCATAAACCTTGAAGAGAAATAATTTTGTATACGAATACATTTCTTATACGTCATCAGGGCCTTTATCACTTTTCTTAGTTTACATGTTTCGTCTCGTGGTGTAATGTGGCTTTATCGACAAGCGGTATCTACTACTTGAAGAAAGTACACCTCTTGCTGCGATGTTCTCCAATAAAGGGTTTTAAGCAATCTGCTTCAGCCAGTTTGGCTGCCATTGCTTACAAAGGAAAGGATAATGAAAATTAACGATTAAAGGATAGACATATAACATTCAATTACTAAATGTAGGGGAGACACGACCTCACGTGGGCAGGAAATCGCTTACCTGGAGTCATAGATAAGTCACTGAGAAAAGTCATTAAGATCTAGGTATCGTTGAATATAGAATAGAGGGCAGGATTGCTTACCTGGAGTCATAGATAATAGTCACTGAGAAAAGTCATTAAGATCTAGGTATCGTTGAATATAGAATAGAGGGCAGGAAATCGCTTACCTGGAGTCATAGATAATAGTCACTGAGAAAAGTCATTAAGATCTAGGTATCGTTGAATATAGACTAGAGGGCAGGATTGCTTACCTGAAGTCATAGATAAGTCACTGAGAAAAGTCATTAAGATCTAGGTATCGTTGAATATAGAATAGAGGGCAAGATTGCTTACCTGAAGTCATAGATAAGTCATTCAGAAAAGTCATTAAGATCTAGGTATCGCTGAATATAGAATAGAGGGCAGGATTGCTTACCTGGAGTCATAGATAATAGTCACTGAGAAAAGTCATTAAGATCTAGGTATCGTTGAATATAGAATAGAGGGCAGGAAATCGCTTACCTGGAGTCATAGATAATAGTCACTGAGAAAAGTCATTAAGATCTAGGTATCGTTGAATATAGAATAGAGGGCAGGAAATCGCTTACCTGGAGTCATAGATAATAGTCACTGAGAAAAGTCATTAAGATCTAGGTATCGTTGAATATAGAATAGAGGGCAGGAAATCGCTTACCTGGAGTCATAGATAATAGTCACTGAGAAAAGTCATTAAGATCTAGGTATCGTTGAATATAGAATAGAGGGCAGGAAATCGCTTACCTGGAGTCATAGATAATAGTCACTGAGAAAAGTCATTAAGATCTAGGTATCGTTGAATATAGAATAGAGGGCAGGAAATCGCTTACCTGGAGTCATAGATAATAGTCACTGAGAAAAGTCATTAAGATCTAGGTATCGTTGAATATAGAATAGAGGGCAGGAAATCGCTTACCTGGAGTCATAGATAATAGTCACTGAGAAAAGTCATTAAGATCTAGGTATCGTTGAATATAGAATAGAGGGCAGGAAATCGCTTACCTGGAGTCATAGATAATAGTCACTGAGAAAAGTCATTAAGATCTAGGTATCGTTGAATATAGAATAGAGGGCAGGAAATCGCTTACCTGGAGTCATAGATAATAGTCACTGAGAAAAGTCATTAAGATCTAGGTATCGTTGAATATAGAATAGAGGGCAGGAAATCGCTTACCTGGAGTCATAGATA
The DNA here is from genome assembly GCA_036971475.1 of Prosapia bicincta. Classification (NCBI taxonomy): domain Eukaryota; kingdom Metazoa; phylum Arthropoda; class Insecta; order Hemiptera; family Cercopidae; genus Prosapia; species Prosapia bicincta. The sequence goes on from JBAIZL010000008.1 coordinate 8,949,239, forward strand.
ATAGTCACTGAGAAAAGTCATTAAGATCTAGGTATCGTTGAATATAGAATAGAGGGCAGGAAATCGCTTACCTGAAGTCATAGATAATAGTCACTGAGAAAAGTCATTAAGATCTAGGTATCGTTGAATATAGAATAGAGGGCAGGATTGCTTACCTGAAGTCATAGATAATAGTCACTGAGAAAAGTCATTAAGATCTAGGTATCGTTGAATATAGAATAGAGGGCAGGATTGCTTACCTGAAGTCATAGATAATAGTCACTGAGAAAAGTCATTAAGATCTAGGTATCGTTGAATATAGAATAGAGGGCAGGATTGCTTACCTGAAGTCATAGATAATAGTCACTGAGAAAAGTCATTAAGATCTAGGTATCGTTGAATATAGAATAGAGGGCAGGATTGCTTACCTGAAGTCATAGATAATAGTCACTGAGAAAAGTCATTAAGATCTAGGTATCGTTGAATATAGAATAGAGGGCAGGAAATCGCTTACCTGAAGTCATAGATAATAGTCACTGAGAAAAGTCATTAAGATCTAGGTATCGTTGAATATAGAATAGAGGGCAGGATTGCTTACCTGAAGTCATAGATAATAGTCACTGAGAAAAGTCATTAAGATCTAGGTATCGTTGAATATAGAATAGAGGGCAGGATTGCTTACCTGAAGTCATAGATAATAGTCACTGAGAAAAGTCATTAAGATCTAGGTATCGTTGAATATAGAATAGAGGGCAGGAAATCGCTTACCTGAAGTCATAGATAATAGTCACTGAGAAAAGTCATTAAGATCTAGGTATCGTTGAATATAGAATAGAGGGCAGGATTGCTTACCTGAAGTCATAGATAATAGTCACTGAGAAAAGTCATTAAGATCTAGGTATCGTTGAATATAGAATAGAGGGCAGGATTGCTTACCTGAAGTCATAGATAATAGTCACTGAGAAAAGTCATTAAGATCTAGGTATCGTTGAATATAGAATAGAGGGCAGGATTGCTTACCTGAAGTCATAGATAATAGTCACTGAGAAAAGTCATTAAGATCTAGGTATCGTTGAATATAGAATAGAGGGCAGGAAATCGCTTACCTGAAGTCATAGATAATAGTCACTGAGAAAAGTCATTAAGATCTAGGTATCGTTGAATATAGAATAGAGGGCAGGAAATCGCTTACCTGAAGTCATAGATAATAGTCACTGAGAAAAGTCATTAAGATCTAGGTATCGTTGAATATAGAATAGAGGGCAGGAAATCGCTTACCTGAAGTCATAGATAATAGTCACTGAGAAAAGTCATTAAGATCTAGGTATCGTTGAATATAGAATAGAGGGCAGGAAATCGCTTACCTGAAGTCATAGATAATAGTCACTGAGAAAAGTCATTAAGATCTAGGTATCGTTGAATATAGAATAGAGGGCAGGAAATCGCTTACCTGAAGTCATAGATAATAGTCACTGAGAAAAGTACATTAAGATCTAGGTATCGTTGAATATAGAATAGAGGGCAGGATTGCTTACCTGAAGTCATAGATAATAGTCACTGAGAAAAGTCATTAAGATCTAGGTATCGTTGAATATAGAATAGAGGGCAGGAAATCGCTTACCTGAAGTCATAGATAATAGTCACTGAGAAAAGTCATTAAGATCTAGGTATCGTTGAATATAGAATAGAGGGCAGGAAATCGCTTACCTGAAGTCATAGATAATAGTCACTGAGAAAAGTCATTAAGATCTAGGTATCGTTGAATATAGAATAGAGGGCAGGAAATCGCTTACCTGAAGTCATAGATAATAGTCACTGAGAAAAGTCATTAAGATCTAGGTATCGTTGAATATAGAATAGAGGGCAGGAAATCGCTTACCTGAAGTCATAGATAATAGTCACTGAGAAAAGTCATTAAGATCTAGGTATCGTTGAATATAGAATAGAGGGCAGGAAATCGCTTACCTGAAGTCATAGATAATAGTCACTGAGAAAAGTCATTAAGATCTAGGTATCGTTGAATATAGAATAGAGGGCAGGAAATCGCTTACCTGAAGTCATAGATAATAGTCACTGAGAAAAGTCATTAAGATCTAGGTATCGTTGAATATAGAATAGAGGGCAGGAAATCGCTTACCTGAAGTCATAGATAATAGTCACTGAGAAAAGTCATTAAGATCTAGGTATCGTTGAATATAGAATAGAGGGCAGGAAATCGCTTACCTGAAGTCATAGATAATAGTCACTGAGAAAAGTACATTAAGATCTAGGTATCGTTGAATATAGAATAGAGGGCAGGATTGCTTACCTGAAGTCATAGATAAGTCACTGAGAAAAGTCATTAAGATCTAGGTATCGTTGAATATAGAATAGAGGGCAGGAAATCGCTTACCTGAAGTCATAGATAATAGTCACTGAGAAAAGTACATTAAGATCTAGGTATCGTTGAATATAGAATAGAGGGCAGGATTGCTTACCTGAAGTCATAGATAATAGTCACTGAGAAAAGTACATTAAGATCTAGGTATCGTTGAATATAGAATAGAGGGCAGGATTGCTTACCTGAAGTCATAGATAAGTCACTGAGAAAAGTCATTAAGATCTAGGTATCGTTGAATATAGAATAGAGGGCAGGATTGCTTACCTGAAGTCATAGATAATAGTCACTGAGAAAAGTACATTAAGATCTAGGTATCGTTGAATATAGAATAGAGGGCAGGATTGCTTACCTGAAGTCATAGATAAGTCACTGAGAAAAGTCATTAAGATCTAGGTATCGTTGAATATAGAATAGAGGGCAGGAAATCGCTTACCTGAAGTCATAGATAATAGTCACTGAGAAAAGTACATTAAGATCTAGGTATCGTTGAATATAGAATAGAGGGCAGGATTGCTTACCTGACGTCATAGATAAGTCACTGAGAAAAGTCATTAAGATCTAGGTATCGTTGAATATAGAATAGAGGGCAGGATTGCTTACCTGAAGTCATAGATAAGTCACTGAGAAAAGTCATTAAGATCTAGGTATCGTTGAATATAGAATAGAGGGCAGGATTGCATACCTGACGTCATAGATAAGTCACTGAGAAAAGTCATTAAGATCTAGGTATCGTTGAATATAGAATAGAGGGCAGGAAATCGCTTACCTGAAGTCATAGATAATAGTCACTGAGAAAAGTACATTAAGATCTAGGTATCGTTGAATATAGAATAGAGGGCAGGATTGCTTACCTGAAGTCATAGATAATAGTCACTGAGAAAAGTACATTAAGATCTAGGTATCGTTGAATATAGAATAGAGGGCAGGAAATCGCTTACCTGAAGTCATAGATAATAGTCACTGAGAAAAGTACATTAAGATCTAGGTATCGTTGAATATAGAATAGAGGGCAGGAAATCGCTTACCTGAAGTCATAGATAATAGTCACTGAGAAAAGTCATTAAGATCTAGGTATCGTTGAATATAGAATAGAGGGCAGGAAATCGCTTACCTGAAGTCATAGATAATAGTCACTGAGAAAAGTACATTAAGATCTAGGTATCGTTGAATATAGAATAGAGGGCAGGATTGCTTACCTGAAGTCATAGATAATAGTCACTGAGAAAAGTACATTAAGATCTAGGTATCGTTGAATATAGAATAGAGGGCAGGATTGCTTACCTGAAGTCATAGATAATAGTCACTGAGAAAAGTACATTAAGATCTAGGTATCGTTGAATATAGAATAGAGGGCAGGATTGCTTACCTGAAGTCATAGATAATAGTCACTGAGAAAAGTACATTAAGATCTAGGTATCGTTGAATATAGAATAGAGGGCAGGAAATCGCTTACCTGAAGTCATAGATAATAGTCACTGAGAAAAGTACATTAAGATCTAGGTATCGTTGAATATAGAATAGAGGGCAGGATTGCTTACCTGAAGTCATAGATAATAGTCACTGAGAAAAGTACATTAAGATCTAGGTATCGTTGAATATAGAATAGAGGGCAGGAAATCGCTTACCTGAAGTCATAGATAATAGTCACTGAGAAAAGTACATTAAGATCTAGGTATCGTTGAATATAGAATAGAGGGCAGGATTGCTTACCTGAAGTCATAGATAATAGTCACTGAGAAAAGTACATTAAGATCTAGGTATCGTTGAATATAGAATAGAGGGCAGGAAATCGCTTACCTGAAGTCATAGATAATAGTCACTGAGAAAAGTACATTAAGATCTAGGTATCGTTGAATATAGAATAGAGGGCAGGATTGCTTACCTGAAGTCATAGATAATAGTCACTGAGAAAAGTACATTAAGATCTAGGTATCGTTGAATATAGAATAGAGGGCAGGATTGCTTACCTGAAGTCATAGATAATAGTCACTGAGAAAAGTACATTAAGATCTAGGTATCGTTGAATATAGAATAGAGGGCAGGATTGCTTACCTGAAGTCATAGATAATAGTCGCTGAGAAAAGTCATTAAGATCTAGGTATCGTTGAATATAGAATAGAGGGCAGGATTGCTTACCTGAAATCATAGATAATAGTCACTGAGAAAAGTACATTAAGATCTAGGTATCGTTGAATATAGAATAGAGGGCAGGATTGCTTACCTGAAGTCATAGATAATAGTCACTGAGAAAAGTACATTAAGATCTAGGTATCGTTGAATATAGAATAGAGGGCAGGATTGCTTACCTGAAGTCATAGATAATAGTCACTGAGAAAAGTACATTAAGATCTAGGTATCGTTGAATATAGAATAGAGGGCAGGATTGCTTACCTGAAGTCATAGATAATAGTCGCTGAGAAAAGTCATTAAGATCTAGGTATCGTTGAATATAGAATAGAGGGCAGGATTGCTTACCTGAAATCATAGATAATAGTCACTGAGAAAAGTACATTAAGATCTAGGTATCGTTGAATATAGAATAGAGGGCAGGATTGCTTACCTGAAGTCATAGATAATAGTCACTGAGAAAAGTACATTAAGATCTAGTTATCGTTGAATATAGAATAGAGGGCAGGATTGCTTACCTGAAGTCATAGATAATAGTCACTGAGAAGAGTCATTAAGATCTAGGTATCATTGAATATAGAATAGAGGGCAGGATTGCTTACCTGAAGTCATAGATAATAGTCACTGAGAAGAGTCATTAAGATCTAGGTATCATTGAATATAGAATAGAGGGCAGGATTGCTTACCTGAAGTCATAGATAATAGTCACTGAGAAAAGTCATTAAGATCTAGGTATCGTTGAATATAGAATAGAGGGCAGGATTGCTTACCTGAAGTCATAGATAATAGTCACTGAGAAGAGTCATTAAGATCTAGGTATCATTGAATATAGAATAGAGGGCAGGATTGCTTACCTGAAGTCATAGATAATAGTCACTGAGAAAAGTACTTTAAGATCTAGGTATCGTTGAATATAGAATAGAGGGCAGGATTGCTTACCTGAAGTCATAGATAATAGTCACTGAGAAAAGTCATTAAGATCTAGGTATCGTTGAATATAGAATAGAGGGCAGGATTGCTTACCTGAAGTCATAGATAATAGTCACTGAGAAGAGTCATTAAGATCTAGGTATCGTTGAATATAGAATAGAGGGCAGGATTGCTTACCTGAAGTCATAGATAATAGTCACTGAGAAAAGTCATTAAGATCTAGGTATCGTTGAATATAGAATAGAGGGCAGGATTGCTTACCTGAAGTCATAGATAATAGTCACTGAGAAGAGTCATTAAGATCTAGGTATCGTTGAATATAGAATAGAGGGCAGGATTGCTTACCTGAAGTCATAGATAATAGTCACTGAGAAGAGTCATTAAGATCTAGGTATCATTGAATATAGAATAGAGGGCAGGATTGCTTACCTGAAGTCATAGATAATAGTCACTGAGAAGAGTCATTAAGATCTAGGTATCATTGAATATAGAATAGAGGGCAGGATTGCTTACCTGAAGTCATAGATAATAGTCACTGAGAAAAGTCATTAAGATCTAGGTATCGTTGAATATAGAATAGAGGGCAGGATTGCTTACCTGAAGTCATAGATAATAGTCACTGAGAAGAGTCATTAAGATCTAGGTATCGTTGAATATAGAATAGAGGGCAGGATTGCTTACCTGAAGTCATAGATAATAGTCACTGAGAAGAGTCATTAAGATCTAGGTATCGTTGAATATAGAATAGAGGGCAGGATTGCTTACCTGAAGTCATAGATAATAGTCACTGAGAAAAGTCATTAAGATCTAGGTATCGTTGAATATAGAATAGAGGGCAGGATTGCTTACCTGAAGTCATAGATAATAGTCACTGAGAAAAGTACATTAAGATCTAGGTATCGTTGAATATAGAATAGAGGGCAGGATTGCTTACCTGAAGTCATAGATAATAGTCACTGAGAAAAGTACTTTAAGATCTAGGTATCGTTGAATATAGAATAGAGGGCAGGATTGCTTACCTGAAGTCATAGATAATAGTCACTGAGAAAAGTACTTTAAGATCTAGGTATCGTTGAATATAGAATAGAGGGCAGGATTGCTTACCTGAAGTCATAGATAATAGTCACTGAGAAAAGTACATTAAGATCTAGGTATCGTTGAATATAGAATAGAGGGCAGGATTGCTTACCTGAAGTCATAGATAATAGTCACTGAGAAAAGTACATTAAGATCTAGGTATCGTTGAATATAGAATAGAGGGCAGGATTGCTTACCTGAAGTCATAGATAATAGTCACTGAGAAAAGTACATTAAGATCTAGGTATCGTTGAATATAGAATAGAGGGCAGGATTGCTTACCTGAAGTCATAGATAAGTCACTGAGAAAAGTCATTAAGATCTAGGTATCGTTGAATATAGAATAGAGGGCAGGATTGCTTACCTGAAGTCATAGATAAGTCACTCAGAAAAGTCATTAAGATCTAGGTATCGTTGAATATAGAATAGAGGGCAGGATTGCTTACCTGAAGTCATAGATAATAGTCACTGAGAAAAGTCATTAAGATCTAGGTATCGTTGAATATAGACTAGAGGGCAGGATTGCTTACCTGAAGTCATAGATAAGTCACTGAGAAAAGTCATTAAGATCTAGGTATCGTTGAATATAGAATAGAGGGCAGGATTGCTTACCTGAAGTCATAGATAAGTCATTCAGAAAAGGCATTAAGATCTAGGTATCGCTGAATATAGAATAGAGGGCAGGATTGCTTACCTGAAGTCATAGATAATAGTCACTGAGAAAAGTACTTTAAGATCTAGGTATCGTTGAATATAGAATAGAGGGCAGGATTGCTTACCTGAAGTCATAGATAATAGTCACTGAGAAAAGTCATTAAGATCTAGGTATCATTGAATATAGAATAGAGGGCAGGATTGCTTACCCGAAGTCATAGATAATAGTCACTGAGAAAAGTCATTAAGATCTAGGTATCATTGAATATAGAATAGAGGGCAGGATTGCTTACCTGAAGTCATAGATAATAGTCACTGAGAAAAGTCATTAAGATCTAGGTATCATTGAATATAGAATAGAGGGCAGGATTGCTTATCTGAAGTCATAGATAAGTCACTGAGAAAAGTCATTAAGATCTAGGTATCGTTGAATATAGAATAGAGGGCAGGATTGCTTACCTGAAGTCATAGATAAGTCACTGAGAAAAGTCATTAAGATCTAGGTACCATTGAATATAGAATAGAGGGCAGGATTGCTTACCTGAAGTCATAGATAATAGTCACTGAGAAAATTCATTAAGATCTAGGTATCGTTGAATATAGAATAGAGGGCAGGATTGCTTACCTGAAGTCATAGATAATAGTCACTGAGAAGAGTCATTAAGATCTAGGTATCGTTGAATATAGAATAGAGGGCAGGATTGCTTACCTGAAGTCATAGATAATAGTCACTGAGAAGAGTCATTAAGATCTAGGTATCATTGAATATAGAATAGAGGGCAGGATTGCTTACCTGAAGTCATAGATAAGTCACTGAGAAAAGTCATTAAGATCTAGGTATCATTGAATATAGAATAGAGGGCAGGATTGCTTACCTGAAGTCATAGATAATAGTCACTGAGAAAAGTCATTAAGATCTAGGTATCGTTGAATATAGAATAGAGGGCAGGATTGCATACCTGAAGTCATAGATAATAGTCACTGAGAAAAGTCATTAAGATCTAGGTATCATTGAATATAGAATAGAGGGCAGGATTGCTTACCTGAAGTCATAGATAATAGTCACTGAGAAAAGTCATTAAGATCTAGGTATCATTGAATATAGAATAGAGGGCAGGATTGCTTACCTGAAGTCATAGATAATAGTCACTGAGAAAAGTCATTAAGATCTAGGTATCATTGAATATAGAATAGAGGGCAGGATTGCTTACCTGAAGTCATAGATAATAGTCACTGAGAAAAGTCATTAAGATCTAGGTATCATTGAATATAGAATAGAGGGCAGGATTGCTTACCTGAAGTCATAGATAATAGTCACTGAGAAAAGTCATTAAGATCTAGGTATCATTGAATATAGAATAGAGGGCAGGATTGCTTACCTGAAGTCATAGATAATAGTCACTGAGAAAAGTCATTAAGATCTAGGTATCATTGAATATAGAATAGAGGGCAGGATTGCTTACCTGAAGTCATAGATAAGTCACTGAGAAAAGTCATTAAGATCTAGGTATCATTGAATATAGAATAGAGGGCAGGATTGCTTACCTGAAGTCATAGATAATAGTCACTGAGAAAAGTCATTAAGATCTAGGTATCGTTGAATATAGAATAGAGGGCAGGATTGCATACCTGAAGTCATAGATAATAGTCACTGAGAAAAGTCATTAAGATCTAGGTATCATTGAATATAGAATAGAGGGCAGGATTGCTTATCTGAAGTCATAGATAATAGTCACTGAGAAAAGTCATTAAGATCTAGGTATCATTGAATATAGAATAGAGGGCAGGATTGCTTACCTGAAGTCATAGATAAGTCACTGAGAAAATTCATTAAGATCTAGGTATCATTGAATATAGAATAGAGGGCAGGATTGCTTACCTGAAGTCATAGATAAGTCACTGAGAAAAGTCATTAAGATCTAGGTATCATTGAATATAGAATAGAGGGCAGGATTGCTTACCTGAAGTCATAGATAATAGTCACTGAGAAAAGTCATTAAGATCTAGGTATCATTGAATATAGAATAGAGGGCAGGATTGCTTACCTGAAGTCATAGATAATAGTCACTGAGAAAAGTCATTAAGATCTAGGTATCATTGAATATAGAATAGAGGGCAGGATTGCTTACCTGAAGTCATAGATAATAGTCACTGAGAAAAGTCATTAAGATCTAGGTATCATTGAATATAGAATAGAGGGCAGGATTGCTTACCTGAAGTCATAGATAATAGTCACTGAGAAAAGTCATTAAGATCTAGGTATCATTGAATATAGAATAGAGGGTAGGATTGCTTACCTGAAGTCATAGATAAGTCACTGAGAAAAGTCATTAAGATCTAGGTATCATTGAATATAGAATAGAGGGCAGGATTGCTTACCTGAAGTCATAGATAAGTCACTGAGAAAAGTCATTAAGATCTAGGTATCATTGAATATAGAATAGAGGGCAGGATTGCTTACCTGAAGTCATAGATAAGTCACTGAGAAAAGTCATTAAGATCTAGGTATCGTTGAATATAGAATAGAGGGCAGGATTGCTTACCTGAAGTCATAGATAATAGTCACTGAGAAAAGTCATTAAGATCTAGGTATCGTTGAATATAGAATAGAGGGCAGGATTGCTTACCTGAAGTCATAGATAAGTCACTGAGAAAAGTCATTAAGATCTAGGTATCGTTGAATATAGAATAGAGGGCAGGATTGCTTATCTGAAGTCATAGATAAGTCACTGAGAAAAGTCATTAAGATCTAGGTATCGTTGAATATAGAATAGAGGGCAGGATTGCTTACCTGAAGTCATAGATAATAGTCACTGAGAAAAGTACATTAAGATCTAGGTTTCATTGAATATAGAATAGAGGGCAGGATTGCTTATCTGAAGTCATAGATAAGTCACTCAGAAAAGTCATTAAGATCTAGGTATCATTGAATATAGAATAGAGGGCAGGATTGCTTACCTGAATTAGACTTCTATTTGTGCTCGAAACACAGCTGATTTTATGACTTTAAATGAAGTTGCCGAGGAGAGTTTTGTACAATTTTACAATACATTTATTGTATTGTAAAATTATTGAAAAATTATAAACTTGTTTGAATTTTGTTTACGCGAATCAAGCATATAGACAATAATTTTGCATAATAGAGTATGTCCATTTAGAACAAGTAATTTCAGGTCTTTATAAGGACATAGGTAAAACATTGAAGACCTGCAGTACATTAAACACGTCAATAGTCTACTTAGGCCAACCAAAGGTTTTAAATTTTAGTTACTTTGTATTAATTAATTACAAGTAACATAACCTACGCGTTAAAACAGCTGTTCTAACACCTATAACATTAATCAGCTGTTTTATGATATCATATGTTATCAGCTTTTTTATGATAACGGCTGTTGTATGAAATCATATGTTATCACTTATTTTGAGCCACATTTGGACGACATAACTATATTGTATACCTTGTCCTTTTTGTGAAAAGTTTTTCTTCCATATAAAATTAAATTATTTATATAGTTAATTATTAAAAAAAAAACTATAATGATATAGTGTTTTCTACTACATGTTTTAAAAAATGTATTTAACTTTGAGAGAATGAATAAAAACTATTTTATAAACGATTAAATATATATATATATATATATATATATATATATATATATATATATATATATGTACATATATATATATATATATATATATATATATATATATATATATATATAGGCCTATATATATTATATCGTACCTTTGCCATCCACGTTGGGCGACACTTGTTATATAACGAACCTTCACTTAATGCTTCTCTACAGGATAATTTTTACTCTTAGGAAATTAAATTAATAATCCAGCTACTTGCTTTTATAATTACAGATTTATTTTATCCTGAGATCAATATTGCATTTACAGGTAGTTCATAGAATTCTTTTACTAACTCTAATATTTGCCGATAGGCATCAAGACTCTTATTTAACTATTGATTTTTTTTTACAATTCTAAATTTACTTTCTTTAGCTATCTAAGGGCGTGTATAAGTAACTGCACTTGGTTTGATAAATTTTATATTTCAGTTAACTATGACTTTTTAATGAATTTATAAAAGTTTAAATGTTCTTAAATGTTTGGTTTTAAAGAGTTGGCTTTATAATGAAAATAAATTATTACTTATTACTTGCGTGGTTCCTTGCTTCACTTCACTTGACACAAATTCACTTAGTAATATTTTCCTATCAATTTCACTTTTCTTAATTTCTCGAAATGCTTCTATTCCTTAACTGACTTTATTAATCACTCCCTTATTTTAATTTCACTTGTTACCCTTTAATCTCCCTCGTTATACTTTACTTTCTATTTAATAATCTCCCTGGCTACCCTTTAATCTCCCTCTATTAATCTCCCTTACTTTAAATTTCCACGTTACTTTTTTGAATTTGATATTTCTTACTAAAAACTGAACATTACTTCTCCTTGAGTCCTACCACTTGACCCTTTCGAGTACTGAAAATTGACTGTCTTCCTCCTGTTTCCCTTGGTTGGTATCCGTATGGGTTTCATACCCTCTTCAAATTTGATTGGCTCCCACATGGCTCTCAAACTGTGGCCAGCCTATGAAATTTTGACACTTCCCTCACCCTTCCTTGGGCTTCGTGGGAATTTGTTGAACTTTCCCACAGGTGCATGGGTTTTTCTGTATTCTCAGGGATTCCTAGTCATAAATCTCCCTGGTCCGCGGATGTCTAGGTAAAGCTTCTCTCCCATGAACGAGGCACGTCTTGGTTTACTTACAATTAAACTTTTCAACGTTCATTAATATTTATGGCTCACCAGATGCGTGCAGTAACAGTTTTTGGCCGAAAGATATAACAATAGACTACCCCTTGCTAGATAGCGACCGTGTACTACGATCTAACAAGTTCAAATATTTAACCAACAGTTTTCTTAACTTAATGAATTTCGTTATAATATATATATATGGATATATATATATATATATATATATATATATATATATATATATATCCATATATATATATATATATATATATATATCCATATATATATATATATATATATATATATATATATATATATATATATATCCATATATATATATATATATATATATATATATATATATGGAGAGTGTGAAGTAATAAAAGGAATTGAATATTACGTAAAAACGCTCTCATCATAATTAATTGTTTTCTAACCTGATGTACATTTCGACTATCAAGTAACCATCCTCAGAGGCATAACACAACTTACCCAGATGTAATTACAGGGTAACAGAAATGTACATCAGGTTAGAATAGAAGTGTTTGTGGTTATAGTTTTTTGTGTATTATTTATTATTATTAAACCACAGCAAATTATTCCAAATAATTAGTGACCTTTACAAATGTCAATATTCTAAATAATTAAAAAAAATCTAACATCAGTTTAAGGGACAGTTTCTAGAAATGCTTTATAAAAAACAGATTTTAAAAATCTTTCTCGTAAATTAAATCGTGTTTGCTAATTCATTATGACGGTGGATCACCGTGGTGACATTTTTCTTGTTCATGTAAAGGTTAGGTCGGGAGCGTGGGAGGAGCGCTATTGACCCACATAAAAGCACAGTGGGATAGGGCTAAGCTGTCTGTCACTGACAAGATCAAAGTTTAATGCAACATCACGCCCTTAGTAAAGTGTCTGTTAATAAATTCACCTTAAAACACCGAGTCGACGGGAAGGGGGGAATAACTCGGCAGGATGCTGTGGTAAATCCACTTGGCACAGATTTTTGCCTTTTATTCACTTAAGGAGTAACAAGTAATAAAACAAAATTATTCAAAGTCAACTCCTACATAGGTCAACAGAGAAATATGTTATTTCAGTTACTTTTTATTCAATAATTACAATTAATGTAAACAAAGTAACAGCATATGCGTTAAAACAGCTGCCACATAACCTATAACATATAATTAATTGTTTTATGTAATCATATGTTATCACTTATTTTAAGCCAAATGGGACGTATTAACTAATTTACATACTTTGCGCTTTTTGGGAAAAATTTTAGTAGTAAGATTTATCGAAAGACTGTATAAATTAATTTATTAACAGTAAAAAGTACTTATTAACAACTAATTTTATAATATACAATAAATAAAGTAACATAATATATATGTTAAAACAGCTGTTCCATGACATAACTTACAACATAAAATCAGCTGTTGTATGACAACGATGCTCATGATGCATATTAACTGATCCTAGAAGGCGAAGCAATGTAAGGCAAATACTGCCTTTTCAAAAGATTTTTCTGTAGCTCCTCTCACTCCACCAACAACTGTCAACATTGTGAATCGTTGAAACATTGTGAAACCTGGCACACCAGGTTTTGAGTTGAATAGAAATACAAAACTACCTAGTTTTTAGCTTTAATAAATCTGGAGTATTTTTTAAAAAGTTTTAGCTACCAATATATTATATTCTATATACAGTATATGGATATATTTATTATTATATATATTTATTACAATGGATTGGAGTCAAGTTTTATTACTTTTAGAGAAAAGTGGTAATATTTTGGTATTTGTTAATGTCAAATATATTATATGTTTCACGTTATATTGTAATATCTCGTAGGTACCTATATCACAGGTATGGTAGTTATTGTTTAATTACTTAGTTCAATTCCCGAGTAAAGCAGGTAAGTACTTATTTGATTTGAAGATCTTGATTACCAAAGTAATTTATAAAATACCTACCCTGCCAGATAAATTTTAATAATTCTACCAAATGATATTAGTTGAAATCATAAACATTTGATGTTTAAGTACAAATACATATAATAATATTTTGGCGTGAATTAAATGCCCCAATGCTTAGGTCGGATAGACAAACTATTGTTTAAGTGTTAATATAAAAATATAAACATTTCATTTATTTGAGGCCCATGTAATTTATTTTGAGGCTTGCATGTCTGAGGCATAATAATTTTTTCCAAGGACTAATTTTGTCTAAAGGCTCTATGAGTTTGACAGTTGTTTTTGGTGGAGCGATAGGAGCTACAGACCAATCAAAAGACATCATTTGCCTTACATTGCTTCGCCTTCTGGGATCAGTTAATATGCGCTCATAATGGAATGAAGCGTGACAGTTTTGACCTTCGGAAATGATGAAGACGGTTAGTTCGCTGATGTTCTGAAATGTGACATGGAGTGAAACTGGTTCGTTAGAATTCCTAAGTTGTGACATCACGTTTCCAAGTCACTCCTTGTAATTTTTTTAATGTTGCGCCATGCGAAATTATACTTCAGTATAAGAAACGACCTTACAGAATCGTTCGTTTATGGCTGTTTAAAGATAACACATTTTTATTGTTATATTAAGCCATTCTAAAATCTCTCTGTTTTTTCTGCATTGAAGAAGCAGCTCTCGCTGCCATCTTGTGGAGAGTATTAGATGAGACCTCGATGTATGTCTACTGAATGATGGTATCTCAAACAGTTTAACGATATCTTCGATTTAAACGCTTTCTTGTGACTGGTTGGCAACTCTCGCTGCCATCTTGTGGAGAGTATTAGATGAGACCTCGATGTATGTCTACTGAATGATGGTATCTCAAACAGTTTAACGATATCTACATTGTCGGAAGTTGATTGGCCGATTTCCATTTTTGTTAAACTATTCCTATAACGATCTCTTTAGGTAAGCCATCGCGCTATTACATTCGAAACCGTGGTTCTAAAGGTTCAATGACAACCTATCACTGAACACATTTTCGGCTTTCGTTTATCAATATGCTCATATTTTCGTTACATATACATGGCGTATCAAAAGGAATCATCGTATTTGGCATATACTTTACATGTATATATATTTTGTTAACTAATACATATACATTTACTCATTTTCTTGGCTAAAAGAGAAATTCAAATAGTTTTTGGTTTTCAAACCTTTTCAAATGTGTTCTCTTTGAGATGCACGGTATGTGTCTATGCTGTATCAAATTCTACCACACTGCAACGAGCATGTCTTGTGTTACAGCTGTTATGTGATTCCTCAGAACATCCATTGTTGTTGGTAGTGGAGGCACATAAACTGTCTTTGATAAATCCCCACAAGAAACAAATCACACACAGTAAGCTCTGGTGACTTTAGAGGCCAGAAATGTAAGGCTGTATCATTCTGTCCAGTGCCGCCGATTCATCGGTCAAGAATAGTAAAACCAACTGTGACCATAGGCAGCATCAATGTAGTACAATGCAGCAGTGTAGAACTAATTATAGAACACAGTAACCCCCGTGGTACAGCGGAAAGGGCAAAACTATGTTATCGCATGAACGGGGTCAAGTACCTGTAATAGACCTACTCTCGACCGGTGTAGGGAAAGGTGTTCATAAGATGCACCACTCTTCTTTTAAGAATAAAGGTACGAATAGCTGAATGGAATTAGGTAGGAGTACATATACCTGGTATATTACTGGAATTAGGTAGGACACAACAATCCCCCTGGTATAGGGGAAAGGGCAAAACTATGTTATCGCATGAGCATGGTCAAGTACCTGTAATAGACCTACTCTCGACCGGTGTAGGGAAAGGTGTTATATATATAATTTTTTTTTATGCAGTAAAACATCTATCCGGCCTTCTCATATCCGGAACCTCCAATATTCGGACGTAACATGAAAATAAAGTTAGCGTCTTTATTCCGCGAATTATTGTATTATAGATTTAGTGATCGCACAGCCAGCACCTGCCAAATATGACGAATGAAAAGAAAACATGGCGCATAACAAAGCTTTCCTTGCCAGCTGATCGAGTACGACCAACAAGACGGAGCAAGATCAGACTATCTTCTACTCTTTCGCAGGTGGAGGTATATTTCATCAAAGAAACGTGTTTAACGAAACAAGCAAATCACCATTAAATTTTTATACCAAAACTGATAATTAATGTGCTGTCTATGTAAAGTACAGTATTAAGGAATTGTACAAACATTAGTTACCTTAATTGTAAGTTCATTTCTTATTGCTATTAACAATCTTCAATAAGCGTAACTTATTTACTTTAAACAATCGTACTTCCAATTGAAATGGTTGTGATTACGTAGTACAAACGTATATTATTATATAATTCTTCCCCTGTCCGGATTTTTCGTTATCTGGATCGGGCTGTCGCCACATTGATTCGGATATCAGAGGTTTTACTGAGTATCGAGTTCAAATTTTCAGTAGTTAATATAATACTTTTTATCATTCACTCATGTTTAAATACATCTTTTTAAACTTGTAGCGAATGGCACTACAGTCTTTTCGAATATTAATTAATTAATTAAATTTAATTATTTAATATTAATAATTATTTTCTATTTTACCACTAAATATTTTAAATCTGTGATATGTATATACATATTTATATTCATTGTAATTATGTAATGACAACTAACTTAAATGAATTTGTGTTTTTTGCCCTAAGTAGGAATTGGCTATAAAAAACTTGAAGGTTTTGTATTTTCAATTATTTCTAGGTGTTAAAGGATCTAGGCGACAACAATATTTTGATTTTAGTAAAAAGTATACAAAATAATTCTTTTTGTATTAATTCAATATACAGTACAGTACAGTACTCTATTTTCCTCTTTGCATAATGCTGGTATTTGAATTTAAATTGTTTCCAAGATATATAGCAAAATCACACTCATATTTGTATAACAATATGAACAATTCTTCATAATGTGTTGTTCCAAACAAATACTATATAAATAAAATTGCTATGTGAATAATAAACATTTTCTTCCATTAGACAATGCTGTTAAAATGAGTACAATTTGCACAATGCTGTATCTTATCAGAGACACTCATTAAGAGTGAACAAACCTGATAACTCTAATAAATAATTGTTATTTACAATAAGTTGTAATTCTGCCAGTTATTTAGAATTATGAGTATTATATTTTGTAAGTTAGCAGTGGTGTGGTTGTTGATAAGAGATAAGCAAATGTGTTATGATTTCGATTTAAATGAGTATTTTAGTGCTAATGAAATATGTATTTGGAAAAAGTGAATGCTCAGTTTTACCTCAGGGTTGGTTTTTCATGACAGTTTTTTATGTAAAGGAAAAATACTTCTAAATTTAAAGGAGAGTTCTAAATTTTATGGAATGTTCTTATTTCATATTTTCTTGCTATACAAATCTTTAAACAAATTTAAAAATTTAAAGTAGTAACAAAAGTTCTAGTAACCTTCATGAAACCAATAAATAAACTCTAAACCCCTATTTTATATAAACTTGATATTCAGCATTTTTAAAAGCTATTTATTGTTGTTACAATAGTTATAGCATTAGGCCTACATAGTTTAGCTGTATTATAAAAATAATCTTTTTTCTCTTTTCGTGTGAGATGCAAGTCCTTGGGCCTGAAACTATTCCGTTCTACAACGCGCTATTAGTTTCTGTTTAATATAACTACATTTTGTATGCGAGTTTTTATAAAGTATTGAAGTATTATCCTTGAACATAAAAATTATAATTTAAATTAGAATTGAAATATTCAATAAAGTTAAATCTGTGCAGAATATATATATATAATACGTTTTCTTGTGTAATAATTTAAAACAACATAGGCTATTCAAATACAGGAAGTTTTATTAATTTATATTCAAAGCTTTTCGTTGGCAAACAGTACCAACATCATCAGGAATGAAAATTACAATCTTCTTGTATTTGAATAACCTATGTTGGTTTAAAATATATATATATATATATATATATATATACACATACATATATACATATACATATTTGTATCTTTGCAACACTGTTATCTTATATTCACTTATCACTTTCACTATATGTACTTAAACAAGAATGTAATTTGGTATTTATGCGAGTTAACTTTCAAAGACTGGTCTTGTCTCCATCATCGGGCATACTCATATGACCGATGATGGAGACAAGACCAGTCTTTGAAAGTTAACTCGCATAAATACCAAGTAAGATTCTTGTTTCAGTACATATAGTGAAAGTGATATATACATATATATAATCTTTTATACACGCGATTTCTTGTTTGTCAGCAAATATCTCAAAAACCTACTTCACCGATTTTTTGAAATTTTAAATGAAGATCTACATGTGGAATGCAATAGGCTGTATAAAGTAATTTCTTTAAAAATAGATTGGGATAAAACATGGGACTACACTGTAATTACGTAGTACGGAACTACTTCGCATAGGAATGGCGTTCTGCGGCCGCCTTAAGGTGCACGCATAGCTTCGTGCAGTGGCCGATAGGCCGCGATTAATTTTTCCGTTGCCATAATAAAATCGTGCCGTTTTGTGTAGAAAAATGTGAAGTAGCTAAGATTTGGTGAACGATTATTCATTTGCTTTTGAGTTTTGCATTTGTATGTCATTGAGTGTAACAGAAATATTAACTGTCTAGAAATATCGTGATAACCAATTTTTATAGGCATAATTTCATTTGTTTGCTAGACCTAAGGCAATTGCTCGGCAAAATAAAAGCTTCGACGGACATGAATCTCGCTTTTCGCAAGTAAGATCAAATATTGCAAATAGTCAAGCGCGTGAAATAAGTCCAGTAAAGATGCGATTGTTACAACGCGAATCGTGAGTTGTACGTTTACAAAGGCTTGAGAGCAGCGTGTTCGGTCTATGCGTATTAGGCACGCTACTACGTTAAGAGCTGCATTTCAATATCATATTCATTTAGACCATATCAATTCAATGCATGTACATCGGCTCAATGAATAAAATATGCAGTCATTGCAATGCCAAAAATGGAAAGATGAAGCAACTTGGTATGTGCTGGGCAGGAGGGAAAATTTATTTGCCACAGCTTGATAAACCCCATAAACTTCTAAAAGAATTGATTTTATTAGGTTAAAATTCCTATCCCTTAGGCTGCGGACATACACGAAGGCAACTGGTGACGGCAACGTAACCGAAACTGAAGTCGCTTTTTTACTGCATACAGACTTGAATGCACATGTTTATAGTTAAGTGATAGCAACGCGACTAGCGAGTGACACAGAAACTAGTGTCGCTCCGGTCACGACATGCTGTAAACTCGTTGCTCAGTTTCTCAGTTGCCAGCAGTATTTGTTGTGTTGTGCGTGCGTTTCTCAAGAGTGCTATCGTATTTAAATAATAATTATTTTTATTTGTATTTTTTGTGTTTCTGTTTCTTTGAATAGTCCTTGATTATACTGCTATAGTACGTCAGAAAAACGGTTCTGGTCATGATTTGTGCACCCAACAAATTCAAGACGAATGATTACCAGCAATTTCAAAAATCAGCACGACCTATAAAATTTTGTATTGTTTAAAAACTAATTTTTATTTCATTGCAATGTAATGTTATTTTTAAGTTTTGCAGTTTTACATATAAAGAAATACATAAATGAGCAATTGACTTTAGATGAGTGTAATTGTTAATCCTTCTCCAACTGAAATCGGCTCACGCCAATTAGTTGTTTTTTTCTTGATGTTCTCAATACATGACGTTACAGGGGTGTACACTAACGTTTTGTAGCTTCTTTCTCAAGATATACACAAATACGGCATTATTCCCTGACGACCACATAACTAACAACTAAACTAGCAACTTTTCTGATAGCAACTCAAGTTTACGTTGCGTTGCGATCACCAGTTGCTTTCTGTATGTCCGCAGCCTTATTGCATCCCTCACCAAAACATTTTCTTGACAATTCTAGAAAATACAATACATATAGGTCACATGACTTCTTTTGGCTCTAAATAAGTTGTAGAAGATAATTTTATGCGAACATTTAAAATTCAAGGCCGATTCTACTACAGTAAAGGAAGTTTACTTCGTCATGTTAATATTAATAGATTTTTAAAAATATATTGTATTTTTTACGCTAATCACTCATTAATCCGCTCAAATACTATTCCTAATTTAAATAGAGAATTGATTGAAGTTTTACAAAATGTTTTGCAAAATAATAATAATTCTATAAAAAGTTTTAAATATAATTTGGGAGAAATGGGTAATACTAAGAACGATTCTGATTTTGAGCGTACATATCCACATAGAAGCCGTTATAATGAACCAATTTGTTAATGAAGTTGCTGTACTACAGGTAGAGGAAGGTAAATGTACTAGAGATATTATTTTACATTGCCGAGATAACAAAACAAGCAAGATTCAGGACTTCGCCGTTCATACAATTCTCTTCAATACCCTCCTATGTTTACAGGGCAAGATTGGTATTATGTTATTACAGTACAAAAGTCACATACTAATAGAAATATTTCTTGCATGCAGTTTCAACGCTTATAGATTTATAATCAGAATAAATACTGTAAACTATTTGCATTTTTCTAAATTATCTTATCATGCTGTTGATATATGAGCTAAAATGATTACTGAACGGATAGATTATATAAGACATAACCAAGCGAAGCTACGTGCTGATGGATATGTACAACCAAGAGATGCAATCAATCAAGCTGCCAATATGGGCCAATACGTTATACTACCATCGTCATCCATTGGCAAGATGACATCACACGGGCCTGCAAACATGGGCGACCAGATTTATTTATAACTTTTTATGCATCCCCCATTGGCCAGAAATTCAAAATTAATTACTTTCAGGTGTAAAATATCATATGACAGACATGATATTGTATCTTACCAAATGTATTTAGACAAAAAAATGGATGCTACTTTTTTTTAACGTATTATTTGAATGTAATAAATATAGATTAGTCTAAATTGTTTTGTTGTGAGAAAAATATAAACTAGTTTATTAGCTTTATGTTTAAATTCTAGAAACACTTATTGAAATTTAGTTAACTTTAATGCCGAATGATTCCATATACAATGGGCAGTGGCTATAGTGCTTTTTCAGTAATACTACGTGTAATATAGAATTCATTAATACAGTTCTTCGTTAAATTTAAGTGTTAGTAAGAAACGTATTGTGAAATGTAATTATCCCGAAGCACTCGAATAAATAAATAGAATGAAACAACATTTTAAAAATATCCCCTATGTAAATCATAGATTTTTATTAAAACGACAATTTAAATTCATTATTTTCATAACGAGCTTTGTTAAAGTTATGATATGCATAATTTAATGCATATAGTCGCATTTATTATTTTCGGATATCACAGCAACAAATGACGGGTAAGCTAACACACACACACACACACACACACACAAGAGAGGGAGAATTTTTTTAGCTTAAACATACACTTGTTCTACGTGCAATGTTTATTGCTTCTTTAAGTAAAGAAATAATTAATAACTTAAAACAACAGTGATGTTAATGTTTATTATAATTAAATTGTAACAAGAGTTGTCAGTCTTGTAGTAATTTCCTCAGAAGATTTCCAATCAAAATTTGCATCGATTGGAATAGGTTTTGTGGTTGATGGGTTTTATTGCTTTATAATAGAAAGAAATGATTCTTATTACATTTTGCCTATTCTTACTTTTTAGAATAGGTTCTGTTTAGAATTCTGTTCTTCTTTAGAGTTAGCACATTAAAACTATTGACGTAGACCTATCTGACAATGAACTTTCGACTTTTTTCATCAGTAGTGAAGTTCTTATAGTGTAATATAATCGCTTGTATTTTCCTAAAAATGTTACAGTAATACTTGACAACAATTGAAATCAGAAATATTTGTTTTCGCCAAACTAAACACTTTGTTTAGTACGACCTTTACGCGTGCTTTGAACAAGGTTCTGCTGAAAAATACATTGTTAGTTTTTTGTACGAGTGATGCGCGACGCCTCTGATCCCTCGACGACGCCATTTTGCCCAAGATAGCAGCGTATCGTGTTTACACTGTACAGCATGATGCTTTCATAACGTGCCCGTTTTAATTGATTGAACACGTCCAATAACTACAAGATTCCATCACACGCCCCACCAAAGTACAATTTTTCTTACAAATATCTCTTCAACATTAAATTTACTTGCATGTCCAGTTCAACGCTTAAAACAAGTA
This sequence comes from Prosapia bicincta, assembly GCA_036971475.1. Lineage (NCBI taxonomy): Eukaryota > Metazoa > Arthropoda > Insecta > Hemiptera > Cercopidae > Prosapia > Prosapia bicincta. The sequence goes on from JBAIZL010000008.1 coordinate 8,971,383, forward strand.
CTGTACTATAAATAATAAATTTTCAAGGTCAATACCTAATTAGGTTAACAAAGACAAATTTTATTTTAGTTTTTTTATTAAATAATTAAAATGCATATGAATAAAGAAACATAACCTTTGCGTTAAAACAGCTGTTTTATGAAATTCTGTGTTATCACTTATTTTAACCCAAATGGGACGAAATAACTATATTGCATACCTTACCCCTTTTGTTAAAGGATTTTCTCCTATGCAAAACCAAAATTAGTTCATTAAATTTAATTAATTCGTATTTGAAAAAAATGTATTAACATCAATTGTCATCCATTACATGTTTAAAAAATGTATTTGAACTTGAGTGGATAAATAAAAAGTATTTTATTAAACATTAAAATTTGAATTTCAGTATATATTAGAAGAGCGTGAACTAACAGAAGGAATTCAATAAAGGTCTGAACCTTTCAAAAAAATAATATCAAATAAGATTTTTGCCCAATACGTAAGTTATATATGTATAGGCTACATGTAAATAGCTTCATCCTTTTCTAAATTCTTGGAGACTAAAATGCTCTCGTAAAAATTAATGTATTTAAATTTTTGTAAATTTTTTACAAAGATAAAACCAAACTGTAATCTAAAGAAATGTATAAGAGTATTAACTAAGAAGATGTACTTCCAGCTACATAGAAATTGAATGCTTTAAGGCTCAAACTATTTCATAATTCTTACGGGAAATCAACAACAAATATTTTTGCAGTAAAAACTTTTAAAGCAACGCCTAAAAAAACTTATTTGATGGATATAAACGCACAATTTTGCGTCAGTATAATATCCGTCAGATTAATGTATAAGTTCCATCAGTTTACGCTATGCGTCACCTCAAAGTGAATTTAATGATAACATATGGTTTTATGCAACAGCTGATTTTGTGTTATAGGTTATGTTGTAAAGCAACTGTTGCAACTGCTACATTATTTATTAAACATTGTTTAGGTAAAATATTATTATTCAATAATTTTGATCAATTTATATATATATAGGCCTATATATATATATATATATATATATATATATATATATATATATATATATATATATATATATACACACATATATTTAAATTTGGATAAATCTCAATAAAAATAATTTAATATAACGACAATAATTAGTTATGTAATTTTAATCCTATTTTTTAAACGAAAATATTCTTATGCGTGTCTAATAAGAAATGTTAGGTAATTTATTTCTTACTACGCAAAATACACGGAACACTAAGGTAAGGAGGGCATTAGTGGAAGCATTGATGAAGACGATGTCCCTTAGTTGTGAGGAAGTCCTGTTTCTCTGTCGTAGACAGGTGTGTACCTGTTACCGGAAATATGCTTAGAAATATTATAGTAATTTTTGCGTATCTGAGTGAATACTTTTGAATTTGCTGACGCTTTACGAAATAATAATTTCATTAACGAAGCCGTCTCGGTACTGCCGGCGATCGCTTCGTATGATTTTTGAGGTTGTAAGGGGGGGGGGTTATGGTTTAAGCTGGCAGTTTACTATGTCAAGGAATGAAGGTGTTAGATTCGAAATGTGTGTGGTCGTATAAGAGATGTTGTGTGATGTTATAATATTTCAAATTTTTCTGTAATGGTTTGTTTTTTGCTATAGTTTTAATATGCGGAGAATATTTAAATTAGTATGGATGTTGATGTTATTATATATGTGTTGGGTGTTTTGTTTGTGTGTTGAGTAGCTGGATTTTGGATTTATGTTTTTTGTGTCGATGATGTTTTCTTTGAATCTTGTTTTAAATGATCTACCGGTTTAGCCAATGTAGAAGCTGGGGGAGTCGTTACATGTTATAAACATACGCCCAGCAACCTTGAGCGATCGCCGGCAGTAGAGGGTCGGCTTCGTCACTGAAATGATTATATCGAAACGCGCGAGCAAGTTAGTTAATAATTATTCACTCAGTTGTGGAGTAATTACTTTTAATTTAATTAGTGAATTCAAGATGATTAGAAATAAGCAACTTAGATATACTGTATTAAAATGATGAAGGTACATGAAGACCCTTTTTGTGCTGGGGATAGGAATAGCTCCTGAGGGAATTTTGTCCTAAGGGACGCTCGCTACATTCATCATCAAATACATAATTTGTTGCTCTTTTTTGAGTTGAGTAGTTTCTTGTACCTCAGTTTTTAGTTTTGTGTTTATCGAAAGTTCTATAATGTATCAGTATATTGTAAATCTGACAGTATTTGGTAGCGATGAAATACCATCTAAAGTTTGAATGTAAATTCAATATTCGCTATTATGTAAATCCTAACTTACAAATGCCATTTCACCAACGGAATTACGTTAATTTAACACTGCGTTTGCTAAATTAAAACTCCGCAAAGACCTAAAACGATTTTGGTCGTTCACCATAGAATCCAAAGGTTTCAGATTCCTTGTCAACTAACTATACATTTTACTTGTGAATCCTTTCTTTATTTTAACAACAAACGTTTATTTTGTGTATATGTTGTGATGTACAAGAGCAGTTGAATAACACTGCAAAGGACATTTCATAGCGGCCTAAATTCCTGCTTTTGTTTCAGTGTATACGTTCCAGTCTATTATTAACCCCTAGTGTCTGGTTTTTGTCCGAAACTTATGTAGGCTGTGCCGCTCCGAGAAGGTTGGAACTATGTCTCTGGAGAATAATAACACAGGAATCGACTCTTTGAAGAAACATATGTTCTTGTAAAAGTATCTGTGTTAGAAAAAAATGAGATTCACAGAAAAACCTTTGATTTATGAAACCCCCCCCACAAATTTGTTTTAGAGTACTATATAGAATATACTATAGGCTATAGCCTTTTAAAATATTCTTTTAGAGATGATGCTTCAACTTAACGGACGTTAGAAAAAAATGTAGTTGTCGTGGGACTATTAGACAAAAGTAAATATTTAAATAAAAACAAATACAATCCATTATCACTAAATTTAATTCTTTATAATAAGATTTACTGAAATGTAAATTAAGGTTTTCATGCGCACTTTTCAGTATTGCGTTATGACTTAAGCTTACATAATTAATGAATAGCTTTATTTAGTTAAAAAAATCTTTAAAGATTCTTTGATTGTTATGGACAGTAAAACCTACCCTGTTAAACATAACCTCCAAATAACCTTTAACTAAAACACAGCTTTCATCTTTAACAAACTTTATTATACATGGGATTGGGATAATGTCAGGACGGAAAAGTTCTTGAGACGCTAACTTTGCTCTATTCTAAGTTTCTGATGGGCTTTAAAAAATTTCATTAAACAAATTTAACGTTTCACTAAAAACAAATCCATTAAAATTAAGAGATTTTTCTGTAGTGGATTACTATACCAGATGAGTTACCTACATGTTTGTTTAAAATATTGAGAAATTTTTGGAAACTGTAAATTACGCTATTTTATTTGATACAGTGCGTAAAGAAAATGCTTAAATTAACAGAACTTTTACAAAAATAATTTGTTATTGTATAATAACTTAATGAAGTTATATAATTGCTTTTTTTCATTTCTACGAAACAAAACTGTCGTTTAGTAATAATACTAAGTGATGATACTGTAGCCCATCAAAACGTGTCTCGCATTAAAATAAAGAACAAAATTTATCCTTAGTCCGTATCTAGAAGTATTTAATAGAAATGTGCCGCAGGAGGCCTTAATTGAGACGCGGGAATAAATCAGTCAAGTTGGTTATGCATCATGCATGGTTGGCCTGTTTTAGGACCGTAGCTCAGTGTGGCATAAATATTAAGTCCGGCTCATGCCTAGAGTATGAATCCGACGATGATGTCATTCCAGAAAGCCAATGACGCAGAACCGACCTTTCACTTCCAAACGCGTTACAAGTTGTACAAACTGCAAGACCCGGGGATGTTTACCATCAAAACATTTGTTTTATAGCGGTTTTAAAAAATATGAAGGACACATTAAGAAAGTGAAAAATATTTTCTTTAATATTGCTCCAGTTTATGCACAGTTTCCTTTTTATGTACCAGGGTATCACTAGTAGGTTACTATACCCTTTCCTTAGACATCCTTCATCTTCTTACAGCGACAGCTCTTTATGACGCCGACAGAGTGTAAGTCTACGTCCAGGATGTTTGGTCATTACTTTATCCTTTACCTGGAGGTTTCATGTTCCCACCAATCCTATCTCATCCTTCATCTTCTTACAGCGACAGCTCTTTATGACGCCGACAGAGTGTAAGTCTACGTCCAGGATGTTTGGTCACTACTTTATCCTTTACCTGGAGGTTTCATGTTCCCACCAATCCTATCTCATCCTTCATCTTCTTACAGCGACAGCTCTTTATGACGCCGACAGAGTGTAAGTCTACGTCCAGGATGTTTGGTCACTACTTTATCCTTTACCTGGAGGTTTCATGTTCCTACCAATCCTATCTCATCCTTCATCTTCTTACAGCGACAGCTCTTTATGACGCCGACAGAGTGTAAGTCTACGTCCAGGATGTTTGGTCACTACTTTATCCTTTACCTGGAGGTTTCGTGTTCCCACCAATCCTATCTCATCCTTCATCTTCTTACAGCGACAGCTCTTTATGACGCCGACAGAGTGTAAGTCTACGTCCAGGATGTTTGGTCACTACTTTATCCTTTACCTGGAGGTTTCATGTTCCCACCAATCCTATCTCATCCTTCATCTTCTTACAGCGACAGCTCTTTATGACGCCGACAGAGTGTAAGTCTACGTCCAGGATGTTTGGTCACTACTTTATCCTTTACCTGGAGGTTTCATGTTCCCACCAATCCTATCTCATCCTTCATCTTCTTACAGCGACAGCTCTTTATGACGCCGACAGAGTGTAAGTCTACGTCCAGGATGTTTGGTCACTACTTTATCCTTTACCTGGAGGTTTCATGTTCCCACCAATCCTATCTCATCCTTCATCTTCTTACAGCGACAGCTCTTTATGACGCCGACAGAATGTAAGTCTACGTCCAGGATGTTTGGTCACTACTTTATCCTTTACCTGGAGGTTTCGTGTTCCCACCAATCCTATCTCATCCTTCATCTTCTTACAGCGACAGCTCTTTATGACGCCGACAGAGTGTAAGTCTACGTCCAGGATGTTTGGTCACTACTTTATCCTTTACCTGGAGGTTTCATGTTCCCACCAATCCTATCTCATCCTTCATCTTCTTACAGCGACAGCCTCTTTATGACGCCGACAGAGTGTAAGTCTACGTCCAGGATGTTTGGTCACTACTTTATCCTTTACCTGGAGGTTTCATGTTCCCACCAATCCTATCTCATCCTTCATCTTCTTACAGCGACAGCCTCTTTATGACGCCGACAGAGTGTAAGTCTACGTCCAGGATGTTTGGTCACTACTTTATCCTTTACCTGGAGGTTTCATGTTCCCACCAATCCTATCTCATCCTTCATCTTCTTACAGCGACAGCCTCTTTATGACGCCGACAGAGTGTAAGTCTACGTCCAGGATGTTTGGTCACTACTTTATCCTTTACCTGGAGGTTTCATGTTCCCACCAATCCTATCTCATCCTTCATCTTCTTACAGCGACAGCTCTTTATGACGCCGACAGAGTGTAAGTCTACGTCCAGGATGTTTGGTCACTACTTTATCCTTTACCTGGAGGTTTCATGTTCCCACCAATCCTATCTCATCCTTCATCTTCTTACAGCGACAGCCTCTTTATGACGCCGACAGAGTGTAAGTCTACGTCCAGGATGTTTGGTCACTACTTTATCCTTTACCTGGAGGTTTCATGTTCCCACCAATCCTATCTCATCCTTCATCTTCTTACAGCGACAGCCTCTTTATGACGCCGACAGAGTGTAAGTCTACGTCCAGGATGTTTGGTCACTACTTTATCCTTTACCTGGAGGTTTCATGTTCCCACCAATCCTATCTCATCCTTCATCTTCTTACAGCGACAGCTTTTTATGACGCCGACAGAGTGTAAGTCTACGTCCAGGATGTTTGGTCACTACTTTATCCTTTACCTGGAGGTTTCATGTTCCCACCAATCCTATCTCATCCTTCATCTTCTTACAGCGACAGCTTTTTATGACGCCGACAGAGTGTAAGTCTACGTCCAGGATGTTTGGTCACTACTTTATCCTTTACCTGGAGGTTTCATGTTCCCACCACTTGGTATTTATGCGAGTTAAGATTGATAGTATCTCCATTATCGAGCATCACTGACCGGGGGTTGTAGTAGACTGCGAGTTGTAGTCAGTCTACTACAACCCCCGGTCAGTGATGCTCGATAATGGAGATACTATCAATCTTTGAAAGTTAATTCGCATAAATACCAAGTAAGATTCTTGTTTAAGCACATATAGTGAAAGTGATATGTGAATACAAGAAAACAATGTTGAAAAGTGTATATATATATATATATATCACTTATACTGTAATGTAATGTACTTGAACAAGAATCTTACTTAGAATATTTGAAAGTATTAAAGTGTATTAAATAACGTGCTCTCACAAGTAAGAATCTTCTTTGTAAGTACGTTAAAATGTGAGTGATAAGTGAATACAAGAAAACAGTCATGTTAAGTTGAAATTAATATGGAAGTATATACTTATTTTGTGTCTATACTTTGTGCTGGGGAATAACAACAAACTGTTTAAAATTAATTTATATGCTTAAACATCAAAATTAATTATTCCAAGGGTTCTTCTTGTCTCGTGTTTACATATAAATAATTATATCCATTTACGCAGAAAAACGTTTCAAACAATATTTTATTGTTTCAACCAGAGTCCAATTAACGTATGAAAAATATAACACGCATAAACAAATGGAGACATTATTTTAAATTATTATTATGAAAAATGAAACCGTTGCGAATAGTGCGTTTTAAGTCTTTGTTTTTTAAATAATATTATAGTTTGATAAAACCTATAAAACTTGCATTGGATATAGTGAGTGCTTGTAAACGAGCGGGCGTAAGTTGAAGGTTTTAGGGAATTATTGTTATCCTTGAAGGAATAGTTCTATTTTCGCTGTATAAAGTTTCTCAATTTTCAACAAATTCTACAATTTTTTTTGAAGGAACATTTAAATCCGTTTCTGTAATGATTGTACTGAACTGTATAGTGTCGGCATTGACAGATTTATTGTTTAAATACTTTAATTAAAGAAGAGCTAATGTAAAAGGGCTGTCCTAAACACGCCCTGTCCTCGCAATTGCCCGCCTTTCATTAGGCTTAATTAAGTCTTTAGAGGTCGACTGATTCCCACGATTCAAAAACACGCCCTATGCGCTGGACTCCAATGAGTACAAACGCTTTATTATAAATTCTTATTTCAAATTTTAAATTACAATATCTCTAATATTTCTGTTTATTACATTGTGTGTATCATATTGTTTAAAGTGACGTATAATTTGTTGTATAATACACAAAGTACAACAAGAATAATATATCCCTTTAAAAAGTAATACAAATATAACTAATACTGTATTACCAGTTACATAACATTAAAACCTTATGCTCATTTCGATCACCAAGTCATCATCAGAGGGTCCTATTACAAAATTACAATCTAGAATACAATAATTTACAACTATTTTGTGATAGTGTCAGTCTAGTTTTAAAATGATTGTATTCTAGATTGTAATTTTGTAATAGACCCTCTGATGATGACTTGGTCATCGAAGTGTGCATAACGGTTTAATGTTAGGTAACTTGTAATATTAGTAATGTTTGATTATTTTGTGCTGTTGGTTTTTTACCTATATTTTTATTGTAATCAATTGTGCCACTGTGCTTTTGATATTGCATAAATATACCAAAATTTGAGGTTAGAAAGGCATATTAACTGATCCCAGGAGGCAACAGATTTCTAAGTTAATCAGAATTTCAAGTTAGAAACACTTACTTGTTACCTAACGCCCGCCCTTGGCAGTTAAGCCATTTGGTAACACACTGACTAGTAGAGATGTCCCTGAAGGTGGGACTCTCGTAATCCTGGGCCCGGTCCGGGGCTGTGCAACCCTGATGACTTCGACACAACACAGCAGCACTCTGGGACAGGCAGCGCATGAATAACGTGGAAGTAGTCATGACTCGTCTTCAGCAGTTAGAAACATCTGGAGATGGGTATTGGAATGAAAAATCCTAATAAAAAATAACAAATAATAGGTTTTGTGGTATATTTTGTATTTATAAATTTTATTAGTTTTGTTCTTGAGTTATTTAAAGTTTTTTGTATTATTTTGAAGTTTTATTATTTTTTTTATGCAGTAGTAATTTACGCTTATGACACTCGAAGGAAAGGAAAAAATATTTTTTACTAATACTTTTCAGTTATTGTGGAGTTTTCTACAACTAACGTTCCCCCGTCCCCAGCTCCATTTTGTTCTATCCAAAACAAATGGATAGAACAAAACTATCCATTGCTGTCATTACTTCCACGTTTCCCCCCAGATTCAACAGGATCGCTCTATTTTCAGTTTTTCAATTTATACCAATTCTAGAATCTTTCGAATTTATTTAAATCAGAATAATTACGAAAATTTGGATCAATTTATTAATATAAATATTAATGAAAATGTGAACGAAATTAATAGCAATCGTTCTTTTTCAGTTATAAAATTGGAACGACAGAAAGTTCACGTCCTGTAGTTTTCCCGTCGATAGTGCCACGGAACAAGGAAACGTTTTATCTCCGCTGTTATTTAATGTGTTCGGAAAAGTTCCAAATAGAAAGATAACATTTTTAGGCCAAAACATTTAGTTTCTCATTGTCTGATGTGGAAGTCTGTAGAGGAGGGAAGACTGCAATAAAGTTGGAATTAAGTTTGAATCATAAATTTCTTTTTATGCACTGTGAATGGGAATGGAACACTACCTTTACTAAAGAAAGAATGGCGTGTTTTTTCCATTTTAATATTCTAGATAAGAAATTCAATTACCGCTTTATGAATAATAATAACAAAATGTAAATTTAAATGTTTTAATTATGAAGATTTTAAGAGTTAAATATACAACCTTAAGCATCAACAGATGATTTTGCTTTTGAATGTATGATTGACAGACTATGCTGGTTTTGAACGATTGTTTGAAAGACTATGCTGGTTTTGGATGGTCTTTTGATAGATTATGCCACTTTTGGATGATTATTTGACATATTATTATGCCGCTTTTGGATGGTTGTTTGACAGATTATGCTGCTTTTTTATGGTTGTTTGACAGATTATGCTGCTTTTGGTTGTTTGACAGATTATGCTACTTTTAGATGGTTGTTTGACAGATTATATCCTGTTTTTAGATGGTTGTTTGACAGATTATGCTGCTGTTGGTTGTTTGACAGATATGCTGCTTTTTGATGGTTGTTATACAGATTATGATGCTTTTTGATGGTTGTTTGACAGATATGCTGCTTTTTGGATGGTTGTGTGACAGATTATGCTGATTTTTTATGTTTGTTTGACAGATTATGCTGTTTCAGTTATTTGACAGATATGCTGCTTTTTGGATGGTTGTGTGACAGATTATGCTGATTTTTTATGTTTGTTTGACAGATTATGCTGTTTCAGTTATTTGACAGATATGCTGCTTTTTGGATGGTTGTGTGACAGATTATGCTGCTTTTTGATGGTTGTTTGACAGATATACTGCTTTTTGGATGGTTGTGTGACAGATTATGTTGATTTTTTATGGTTATTTGACATATTATGATGCTTTTGGTTGTTTGACAGATTATGCTGTTTCAGTTATTTGACAGATATGCTGCTTTTTGGATGGTTGTGTGACAGATTATGCTGCTTTTTTATGGTTGTTTGACAGATATACTGCTTTTTGGATGGTTGTGTGACAGATTATGCTGATTTTTTATGGTTATTTGACATATTATGATGCTTTTGGTTGTTTGACAGATTATGCTGCTTTTAGATGGTTGTTTGACAGATTATGCTGCTGTTGGTTGTTTGACAGATTATGCTGCTTTTTGATGGTTGTTTGACAGATTATGCTGATTTTGGTTGTTTGACAGATTATACTGCTTTTAGATGGTTGTTTGACAGATTATGCTGCTGTTGGTTGTTTGACAAATTATGCTGCTGTTGGTTGTTTGACAGATATGCTGCTTTTTGATGGTTGTTATACAGATTATGCTGCTTTTGGTTGTGTGACAGATTATGCTGCTGTTGGTTGTTTGACAGATATGCTGCTTTTTGATGGTTGTTATACAGATTATGCTGCTTTTTGATGGTTGTTTGACAGATTATGTTGCTTTTGGTTGTGTGACAGATTATGTTGCTTTTAGATGGTTGTTTGACAGATTATGTTGCTTTTGGACTAAAGTTTCTTGATGAATGAGGCTGCCTGATAGATGTTGATGCCGGTTGATGAAGTTCTCAATCATCAAATTAAAATATCTCTCCAAGTCAATTACTCGGCTAAATCTTATCATAAGGACTTCTCTCTTCATATTTGGGTTGAATATATACACAATATTATCCACCAGGTACCATCATCCATCCTGCAAAATATTATCCACCAGCTACCATCATCCATCCTGCAAAATATTATCCACCAGCTACCATCATCCATCCTGCAAAATATTTTTACCACTTGAATTCAATGTGTTTTGCAATAGTGATTGCAGTCTGTTGGAACTTTAAAGTTCTCTTTCACATTGACGAGTTTTTTTTATTAAAGGAGGTAAAGGGAAAAATAAATGGAAAAATTAATTACTGAATGAAAAACCGTTGTACGGTGTATTTTCCCCGTTACTGAATGAAAAACCGTTGTACGGTGTATTTTTCCGACCGTTTAGGACGAACGTTGTGTTGTATATCAAAATGTCTTCCAACATTGAATAAATGTGAAGATAGAATAAAAAGAAGTATAGATGGAAGCGAATAAACCTGAAGAAGCTACTGTATTACAGAGAGTTTTGTTCTGTTATAGCAGTCTTACATAGTCTTGCACAATGGGATTTAAAGGCGTTGAACAAATTGTATATACTTCTACATTGTTTACAATTACGCCCATTCGCATACTGTATTTGCTTGATAAGATTATTTAGGAATGCTTTGTAGGTAGCGCCGTAGTTTATCTGTGGCCCTGATGCGATCGTCCGCCTAATTAATTGTCGGGCCCATCTATTTATAGGTAACCACTAATTGCTTAATACGGCTTTATTAGCCTACAAGGTTAGTCAGCTGTTTGGTGAACGTTGGCTTCCGAAGCTTTGTAGGTTGCGCCGTAGTTTATCTGTGGCCCTGATGCGATCGTCCACCTAATTAATTGTCGGGCCCATCTATTTATAGGTAACCACTAATTGCTTAATACGGCTTTATTAGCCTACAAGGTTAGTCAGCTGTTTGGTGAACGTTGGCTTCCGAAGCTTTATAGGTTGCGCCGTAGTTTATCTGTGGCCCTGATGCGATCGTCCGCCTAATTAATTGTCTATTTATAGGTAACCACTAATTGCTTAATACGGCTTTATTAGCCTACAAGGTTAGTCAGCTGTTTGGTGAACGTTGGCTTCCGAAGCTTTGTAGGTTGCGCCGTAGTTTATCTGTGGCCCTGATGCGATCGTCCGCCTAATTAATTGTCTATTTATAGGTAACCACTAATTGCTTAATACGGCTTTATTAGCCTACAAGGTTAGTCAGCTGTTTGGTGAACGTTGGCTTCCGAAGCTTTGTAGGTTGCGCCGTAGTTTATCTGTGGCCCTGATGCGATCGTCCGCCTAATTAATTGTCTATTTATAGGTAACCACTAATTGCTTAATACGGCTTTATTAGCCTACAAGGTTAGTCAGCTGTTTGGTGAACGTTGGCTTCCGAAGCTTTGTAGGTTGCGCCGTAGTTTATCTGTGGCCCTGATGCGATCGTCCGCCTAATTAATTGTCTATTTATAGGTAACCACTAATTGCTTAATACGGCTTTATTAGCCTACAAGGTTAGTCAGCTGTTTGGTGAACGTTGGCTTCCGAAGCTTTGTAGGTTGCGCCGTAGTTTATCTGTGGCCCTGATGCGATCGTCCACCTAATTAATTGTCTATTTATAGGTAACCACTAATTGCTTAACACGGCTTTATTAGCCTACAAGGTTAGTCAGCTGTTTGGTGAACGTTGGCTTCCGAAGCTTTGTATCAGAGCAATAGTTTCACCTTGAAGTACATTTAAAGTATAGATGACCATTGCGTACTGTTTATGTTGGATAAACACTATCCCGTCACTGTATAATTCACGACCATTGCGTACTGTTTATGTTGGATAAACACTATCCCGTCACTGTATACTTCACGACAATTGCGTACTGTTTATGTTGGATAAACACTATCCCGTCACTGTATACTTCACGACCATTGCGTACTGTTTATGTTGGATAAACACTATCCCGTCACTGTATACTTCACGACCATTGCGTACTGTTTATGTTGGATAAACACTATCCCGTCACTGTATACTTCACGACCATTGCGTACTGTTTATGTTGGATAAACACTATCCCGTCACTGTATACTTCACGACCATTGCGTACTGTTTATGTTGGATAAACACTATCCCGTCACTGTATAATTCACGACCATTGCGTACTGTTTATGTTGGATAAACACTATCCCGTCACTGTATACTTCACGACCATTGCGTACTGTTTATGTTGGATAAACACTATCCCGTCACTGTATACTTCACGACCATTGCGTACTGTTTATGTTGGATAAACACTATCCCGTCACTGTAAACTTCACGACCATTGCGTACTGTTTATGTTGGATAAACACTATCCCGTCACTGTATAATTCACGACCATTGCGTACTGTTTATGTTGGATAAACACTATCCCGTCACTGTATACTTCACGACCATTGCGTACTGTTTATGTTGGATAAACACTATCCCGTCACTGTATACTTCACGACCATTGCGTACTGTTTATGTTGGATAAACACTATCCCGTCACTGTATAATTCACGACCATTGCGTACTGTTTATGTTGGATAAACACTATCCCGTCACTGTATACTTCACGACCATTGCGTACTGTTTATGTTGGATAAACACTATCCCGTCACTGTATACTTCACGACCATTGCGTACTGTTTATGTTGGATAAACACTATCCCGTCACTGTATAATTCACGACCATTGCGTACTGTTTATGTTGGATAAACACTATCCCGTCACTGTATAATTCACGACCATTGCATACTGTTTATGTTGGATAAACACTATCCCGTCACTGTATAATTCACGACCATTGCGTACTGTTTATGTTGGATAAACACTATCCCGTCACTGTATAATTCACGACCATTGCGTACTGTTTATGTTGGATAAACACTATCCCGTCACTGTATACTTCACGACCATTGCGTACTGTTTATGTTGGATAAACACTATCCCGTCACTGTATAATTCACGAACAGGTTCAGGATAGAACTACAAGCTTTCCCCACAACCCTCTAAGGTGCTATCACTGGGTAGCTAGTAGATACCTCTTCATCCCGGTTGATAGCAGATAACTCAGTCAACCCTGGCATAATTTTCTCTTTCGCGCGATACCATAAATTAGACTTCAGTAAACAACGACTGGAGTTTCTCATTCCGCAAACACAACAGGGACTCCAGTAAACAGGGGCTGGAGTTTCTAATTCCACAACAGAGATTCCTGTTTCCTCTATTTTCAGTGTCAGGAATCATTGTCATCTCCTTAGCTATACCTAATTTCATCTATTTTTCTCTACCCTCTCTTTTACAAGGGTTGTAATGGTAGATGTTCCTTATGATCCCGTCTCCTGTCCACAAATATGCCTATTATAGGCTTGTTTCTGGTTGCGCAGTTTAGTTTGTTCATCTTTAAAAATAATATACATTACGTCAGAAAGTGTATGGAGAATAAACATTTGGCCGTATTAACTCAGATCTTAGTGTATTATCCTCACCACAAGCGGACTAATCATTGCTAGAAGTGGAGAGGAGAGTTATTTTATTGTAAATTTTAATTTTTGTTAGTCATGTAAAATATTTCTTTTATGAATAAGCATTTTGTTTTGATATATTACAGTGGACTTGATTAAATCTGTGAAATTTAATGACGACTTTATTGAATAAATTATATTCTTCAAATGAAACTATAAATTAAATTATAGAATCCAGAGCCCCTAAATTAAAATTGTTCTGCCAAAGCGAGCTCAAACACGCATTCTTGTCTAAAACAACTAATATAAAAAAATGAAGTCCTACTTAGGTTACTAAAAAAATAGTTACTTTATATTAAGTTATTGCAATTAATATAAATATATTTATACACAATATTAAGTCGCAAAATAAAAAGCGATAATAATTATTAAAACTGATTAATTATTATTTGAAGAAACTATATTAACTTCATGTGTCATCCACTACAAGTTTAAAAAAATATATTTGAATTTAAATGGATAAATAAACAGTATTCTATTAAAGTTTGAAAATTTGAACAAGATATCCAATTATATATAGAGGGAGTGTGAACAAATAAAAGGAATTGAATAACAAACAAAATCCCACACTGTTCAAAATGAATTTTCTGGCTAATGTTTGTTTAAGAAATAAAATATAAGATATGAGTAGTAGATCAAGAATACTAGAGCCCTACAATAAGTACATTTGAATGACGCTTAGAGACCAAATATAGCAGCTAAAAAGAAGGACATACAGGTTAAGCAAGGGCTACACTTTACTATGTGAGGAAATGTGTAAAATATGTTATTGATCTATACCTTTATATACAGACAGGATTTGTCGTAAGTACGTTTGTGTACTGGAGTCCTTCTTGTGTTTGTGGAGTTAGAAAGTCCAGAACTTGTTTACTGGAGGCCCTGCTGTGTCATGGCTTTAGAAACTCCAGCGCCCACCTGGTATTGCATTTCCTATAAAGTGTTGTAGGTTTGCTACTAATATATCTGGATGTTTGGTAAAATTGTGTTTAACAATTCTATTTTTTATTAAATTTCTATATTTTATGAATAATTTTCTTACCTAATTTTTAAATCACTAACGTGTTTTGACCCAAATTTTCATTTTCTTTTTGTTAAAATATTAAGAAGTACAGCCATATAAATACAAAGTAGTCGAATGGCAAATGTACTATAAAGAAAGAATATCAAAATTTCAGGAAGAAATATCATTTCATCTGCCCGATGAAGTCAATAATTTACGCACTTTTTTATCTGTACATCATTGGGTCATAAAAGTGACATCATTAGGTCATGTGTTATAAATATATATCTTCTTATCATCACAAACAGAAGAGAATATTGCAATAAATATGCCACAGATTAAATGGAGAGATAAAGTGTTCCTTTAAACGTGATATAAAAGGAGAATGTTTATAATTACGTACCAAGTGTTCAGCACCAAGGCGATGACGTATGCTGGTAGTGACACAAATTGAACCTGTCACCAGCTGTGAGATTATTTTCTTTTCTTATTTACTTCCGACGGATACTCTTTTGGGAACTAACGTACGTGCGTGAGGTTTAACGGTGTCCCTCGTTCTGCTCTAGCATTTGACTACTAGCCTAACTAAAAACATTATACAATACATATCTCGTCTCTTTCTTTGCAGAAGCAGAGCAACACTATTAAAGGTCATGTCTACATCAAACTATTATAGTATTATCATTTAGTTAATTAGAGCTGTTTACACCTTAAACACGGCACTGATGTTTTCTGGAGTGTTGGTTTTTGACCTCGCACTGCAACCCAGTCGAGCCTAGCTATCTCAAAGTCAGAGACACGGTTAAACCTCATTCACTGTAGCTATTTCGTAACATCAAATACACTTTCGTTCACTGGTAAATTCACTTCATTTATATTTGTACTTATATTTAGAATAGGACACTTAGGGCTTTCACTTTATATCGCGATACGTTAGTGCCAACACTTCAAAACCTTACTAAAGAAATGTCTGATAAACCCAAGCAACCGATGTTTGCCCTCACTATTAAACGCGGGTAAATCTTTTGTTTTCATCATGTGCCTAACCTTTTTTTTAAACACTCCTACAAAAACTTATACTATCCGTTAACATTTAACTTTCTATTTTTGGTGTGGTCGCCACACCCATATTCTGTAGAGCAACTTGGGACAATAGCATCCTTAATTTGTATTAAGTTATTCGCGCGGATGAATCTGCTGTCTTGCTTTATAGTTAAAAATAAATTGTCGAAAACTTTATAAATAGTTCTTATTATTACGGTTTTTGCATGGGTAAATTTAAATATTTTCACCAGAAGAAGGAGGAAAAGGTTATAATTACAGTGCTAACATTTTGATATATTCTAGTTTTCTTTATATACATTAGGCATATCTAGAGTCACTTAAGTATTGAAGCAACCTACATACATTCGTAGCAATAAAATTCAAGAAACAAATAAATCTATTCCGATACAATTTTTAGACCTACAGAACTGGTGTACATTTTGAAGAAGTGAATTTTTGCTAATGCACCTGGGTTTACCAACACTTCCCACCCAAGCGATTATCCCACGTCTTGCTGCTTTCTATTCCCACATACTTCGTGCCAGCACTTCCTAATGAGGTTGTGTGATGACGGTGTTGAAGCTGACCCTTATTGGCTTCACGAAGCATGTAATTACGCTTTAATATAAAGCTCGCGCATGAGCAGATTATATGGCCCGTTGGAAAGCAGTTAGCATAATAACTTTATTCAAACCTTATCTTTATAATTAACATGGCTTATTAATGTATTCAGCGCATATATTAACCTTATTTTCTGTTTGGTGAGTAACATCTATTTATCGTTTTATTTTTAAATGTTTTTTAAAAAATGTATAGCAAAAACCAACAACAATTAACCTTGCACTTAAATATATATTAATTAATTGTAAATTATGTAATATGAATAGTTTTCAAATGGAAAAGAAATTGCTTCTATGTTTGTAAAGCACAACGGAAACAAAATATATTAGGAATTTTTTATGGGAAGAAATAAGTTCAGAATCATGTTTTACCTAGTGTGTACACACACACATAAACGCCATAAAGTTTGTAGGTTAATTGTGTTCCAAACATTCTTCTTATAATACAGTATTTTTTCTCATACAATATTGGTTACCAATACATAACAGTATAACGTCTTGAGGTATATAAAACTATAAAGTTTGTAAGTTAGTTTTAATAAAATCATTCTTATTATAAACAGTCTTTTTATAATACAATATTCATTTTCTATTTATATAACATAGAGTTTATAGGTTAATTTTGGTAAAAACATTCTTTTAAATTTCAAACCAATATATAACGTTTGTAGATTAATGTTTGGAATAAACACTCTTGTTACAAAACAATATTTCTTACCAATATATATCACTATGAAGTTTGTAGGTTAATTTTGGTAAAAAATTCTTATAATAGAATATCTCTTACTAATGTATAACACTATAAGTTTTGTAGGTTACTCTTTGCTATAACAGAATATAAAACAATATTGGTTATAATACAATATTTCATACCAATCTATAACAAATTTAAACTCTTAAACAATTTAACGTTTTTAGTTTTTTGGTAAAAACAATCTTATAATACAATAAATGCCTCCTAACTATAAATTCAGGTACCTCTTCTTATTTTACAATACCTCTTATAACACTTTAAAGTTTGTAGGTTAATTTTAGTAAACACATTTTTATAATTCAATATATCTTACCAATATATAACACTATAAAGTTCGTAGAAGAATATTTCTTACCAATATATAACATTATAGATTTTATAGGTTAATTTTGGTAAAACCATCCTTAAAAAACAATAGTTCTATATATATA
Source organism: Prosapia bicincta (assembly GCA_036971475.1). NCBI lineage: Eukaryota > Metazoa > Arthropoda > Insecta > Hemiptera > Cercopidae > Prosapia > Prosapia bicincta. Next base: position 8,989,195 of record JBAIZL010000008.1, read on the forward strand.
TATATATATATATATATATATATATAACTATAACATTTATGAGTAATTAGGATATATATTATGTTTATAATACGATATGTTTATACGTAGAAATAAATACTGTCAAATTCATAGGTGATCCGAGAATAAAAATTATTTTTATAACACTATATTTCTTTTATAAATACACCCTACGAAATTGTTCGAAATTACAATAATTTTGAAACAATGTAAAATAAAACAGGTATGAAAGTTTTGCATCGGTAACTAGCTCGTAACAGAGCGGTGTTACTTTACTTAGTAGCATAGTAAAGGTGTTATGAAGTTGTTGCTGCAGCAAGTTTCACTCGGAAACTTTCCTTTCGTCAGTCTTTCTCCTTCAATATTGACGGCCATTATGGTTATTTTTATTTACATTCTTATGGTTGAGCCAAGCTAGTGGCAGTCTGTAGGTGTAAATAGGCCTATCAAGTAGGCTTAGGTGTGAAGCAATATGTAGGCTACTGCGCTTTGGGCATTCACTGTATTCCTGCGCGGTTTTAATGCTTTTTCATATAACGATTGTTTTTCCAGAGGCAATTTAAAGAACAAGAAATGGTACATCTGTTATATTTTAACTTTTTTCTATTAAACAGTTTTCCTGTGTTTATAATATTTTATGATAAATTAATGTTGTTTCTGACATTCTACTCACATTATTTTTTGATCACGTGGGGTAACTGTTTTCTCATTATCAGAATATTGATTACGTAACTCATTGATTCAGAAGATACGAATAATTAAAGCTGTCGAAAGTTTAGGAATATTAGTGTATTCTGGCAATGCGAGAACAGGAATCTCACGAAAGCGTGCACAATGCTATGTGAATTTCCTATGTTGTCGGGTTTCGGAATGACGCCATTTTCAAAACCTAAATAGTACTAGTAAGAGTACAATTTGGAGTAAAAATAGAGTCAGTACAAAGGAAAGTATTGTAATGTTAGGAAAGGCAGAAAAATGTACTCGAATTTATAGAAATATTCCTAACAAAAGTGAAGATGTGCATATCAAGAATAAATGTTATAATTTCATATAACAATTGATTAAACTAGAACAGGATTCTACAAGAGAGGATTATAGCTCATCACTGTATTGACAAATAGAAGGGCCTTTGTAGCCAATTGTCGCCAATTTGTAACTTTACTTACTCGTTTTACTCTTTATTAATTCATTGATTATTTTTACGACCTATAAACAGTTTTAATCAGGACTTAACTGTCCCTTTAAATGCCTGAAAACTGACATGGTCATTACTTGAGATCACTAGAAATCAATAAATTCAATTTCAAAACATTGGTTCTAAATATTTTAATTAAATTCGATTAAAAAACATCGGTTCTAAATATTTTCAATAAATTCTATTTAAAAACATCGGTTCTAAATATTTTAAATACATTCGATTTAAAAACATCGGTTGTAAATATTTTAATTAAAATAATAACAATAGGACCACTAAAAAGTATCCAAGGATATTGGTTTTATGTATTCCAGTCGAACATAATTTTTAAATATAGAATGATAGCCTTTCAGTATATAACCAACAATTAAGTTCAATGTATAAATGACAAATTTTTAAAATAGTTATTAAAAATTATTGTAGAGAAATGTATTGGTTTTTGCTAATAATCTAATTAACCTAGAATTATCTAGTGGATATGTGACAGGTGTTCCAACTGAAAACTTAGCCTCCCTTCTCTTCCGCAGTCTCAGTCATATTCTAGTTTTGTTGAGACAATAACACAACATTCCATTTCCCACTTGTGTGATCTGCATCAGTGTCAGATTGGACGGAGGGAATCGTTATTGAGATAGGTGTCAAAAAAAGCTATAAGTGTTCAATGTAGTAAAAACTCACCATTTGTATTAGGTTTGTTCATTATGTTAGGTTTTGGTATGCTTGTAAAACTCATATTGGTCTAGTGGTTGAGATTGTCTTTGTGGATTTCAAGAATTAATAAGTTGTATAAGTGTGGCTTGTATACGTTTGGCCAAACACGTCTTAGAAATATGCTATACTTATATAAATAACAACATAAAAATTATTCACAGATGAAAGAAAATACCACACATAAATACATTAGAGCAATATAAAGTTTACAAGCAACATTAACGAAATCCAACATGATTAAGTATTCAATGAAGGAACTGAAGGAAAATACCACACATAAATACATTAGAGCAATATAAAGTTTACAGCAACATTAACGAAATCCAACATGATTAAGTATTCAATGAAGGAACTGAAGGAAAATACCACACATAAATACATTAGAGCAATATAAAGTTTACAGCAACATTAACGAAATCCAACATGATTAAGTATTCAATGAAGGAACTGAAGGAAAATATGTAATATGAACAAAAAAAATTTCAAGTCAATTCCTACTTGGGTAAACAAAGAAACATTTTATTTTAGTTACTTTTTATTAAATAATATAAATGAAGTATGCGTTTAATGATATGCGTATTATAATAAAATATACTATATTATTATTATAAATTATAAATATATAATAAAACGTAACCTATTTATTACAACAAATGTTCTACTACACAACCTATAACATAAAATCAGCTGTTTTATGAAATATGTTTTCACTTATTTAGAGCCAAATACTTTGTTCCATTTGCGAAAAGTGTTTCTCCCATATAAAACTCAAATTAATTCGTTTTAAATTTAATTATTGAATTAATATTAAAAAAATCTACATATTTGAGTTTGAATGGATGAATAAAAACTATTTTATTAATGATTGAAAATTTTGCCAAGACATATATGAGAGTGAACCTAATATAATGAATTAAATAACAATTATAAAATTTCAAATTTAAATCTATGAAAACCAAGAGAGAATATTTTTTTTAATAATACATGATTTACACAAACATTTGTAATCACTGAAACTATTAGTCGTACTAATTGATTAAAGAAATTGTTGTAATTAATTTAGAGCTTATGATGATGGACAGTATTAAACCCTTATAAATGTAGTATTTTCTTGAGAAGCTTATTCTGTCAACAAGTCCGGTCGAGGCATGTAATAGCACAGTAGTTCATTCATAAGTCTCGGATAGTTCGATGAATGGAAATATCTAATCAGTGCGTCGTTACAGGCCAAACAGACATTTCCGGAGCAAATTGACTCCATTTATTTATTGGGAGTTAATCTTACCCCAGACAAGCCAAGGTTTTGGGAAGGTTACGTAATTAGTATACCTTCGGGAAATAAAACTAACATTTTGGTTTTATGTAGTGAGGGTAACCATAGAACTATAAGATTTCCTTTGTATTACAAATCTGTTTAAAAACTATACCAGCCATGTCACACCGTTTCAACGTACATTTAATGTTTGTTAGACTTTCTCAAGTTTTTTATAGAATTAAGTTTAAATTTTGGGGTTAATTTTTAAAGATGCATATGCTAGTGTTATTTTAATTATCTTAGTGGTATTTTATAAATGTTTTAGGGATTTTTTAAGGATTTTAAGGACTATAAATTGAGAAATAAAACGTAAGAGTTATAAGTAGACAAGGCATGATTAAGGATATAACATCTCTGGACTGGGATCTACGTGGTATACTTCCGTGTAGAATAGAGATAGATTGAGTTTTAACAGCTGTTTATTCGCTACAGTGTTATAGCCACTTGGAGTTAGATTGAGTTTTAACAGCTGTTTATTCGCTACAGTGTTATAGCCACTTGGAGTTAGATTGAGTTTTAACAGCTGTTTATTCGCTACAGTGTTATAGCCACTTGGAGTTAGATTGAGTTTTAACAGCTGTTTATTCGCTACAGTGTTATAGCCACTTGGAGTTAGATTGAGTTTTAACAGCTGTTTATTCGCTACAGTGTTATAGCCACTTGGAGTTAGATTGAGTTTTAACAGCTGTTTATTCGCTACAGTGTTATAGCCACTTGGAGTTAGATTGAGTTTTAACAGCTGTTTATTCGCTACAGTGTTATAGCCACTTGGAGTTAGATTGAGTTTTAACAGCTGTTTATTCGCTACAGTGGTATAGTCACAATTAATTACATAATCTTTATAATAATAGAGAGTTAGGTTTAACATCATTGTCAAATCAGTAGACATGTTTAATAAACAGTAGCGGTTATTTACATCCAGTCTGAAAAATTTCGCTTCAGATGTAATTTCTCTTGGATAATATAACAAATTGAATACTAGCCTAAACCTTACACAAAATCCCCTGCTTCCAGGTTTTACTATTTCTTCATTTGTTATTAGGATAATAAGTAGTATAATGTCTGAAAATATTATATTGTTGTCAATTTGTGATGTTTTTGCCGGTTTGACAAACGTAATTAAAAAAAAATAATAATCAGTCAAATGACCTATTAAGCGTTATTGCACATGTTAATTTCACCTGCGTGAAACCAGCTGGTCGCCGCCTACAGACTTCCTACTCACCTAGCAGCACCTACTCGCTACTTTCTTCGCTCCTTATTTGACTTTTCAGTCGTCACACAATCCGTGCCCTATTTGGAGTTGATTATATCTGCGTTGCGCCGACCATTGTGATAATCCTGGCATCGGGATTCCGGCGGTAAATCACTGACACGTCATTTGTCTAAGGATTTATCGTTTGGCAGCAGTAATTGGGGGAATCGCACGTTATCTCGTCGCGAAGCCACACTTGCGTGGGCGCAAGTCCTTCCTCCCATTCATTCAAAGTTCCTTCGCTCTACGTACCTCATCATCAGTGAAGTTTTACTGTTGCCTTTATCACCATGTTGTGCTATAAGACTAAGTGCTTACATTTAACCTTCAAATGGTGAAGTGTAAGAGGTTTGTTTTTTATTGCTCCTCACGTGACACATTTGAATGTTAAATGTAAGGACTTAGTATTTTATAGCACAACAGACTTGATAACGGCCAAGAACTGGTTGCCGATTACTATTGCACTATTAAAATAAATATCATTAACGTGATATTCAAGTTTATCATTTTTATTTAAAAAATTAATTTATTTTAAACGGTAAAAGATATTTGTACATGGTCAAACTTCATAATTTCTAGTGAATAATTTGACAGTAGTTCATTAAATAATTCATATTTTATCCCTTTCAATATATTGCTATAACAAATAAAAATGTAGACTTTTAAACTTAAAAGTCAAGTTTAGTGTTCTAACTGTACCTTAATTTCTCTGTTACAGGTAAATGGACTTCATTTGCTTGTTCAGTTATTTGCTTCAATTTTATCTTAAGGTAAGCACTTGTCATCTTCAATTTGGCTTTCGACTAAGCATTTAAAGAGTTTATCTGACTTCAATTTTCTCTATTACAAATAATTGTATTAATTATATTAATAGAAACATTATATTGATCTCATATCTTTCTCAATACAAAGCGAATTGCACCTTGTATGACAACCGGTAGATCTACTTCAGGTACGCTACCTGCACAGCTAACACCCTACTCTCCAGTGCCTGCCACCTCGATCTTATAACTTTCCCAGTACAAGGCGTATGGCACCGCTAGACCTACTTCAGGTGCGGCACCTGCACACCCAGTACCTGCCACCTTGATCTTATAACTTTCCCAGTACAAGGCGTATGGCACCGCTAGACCTACTTCATACACACATCTTGCACACCCAGTACCCATAACCTCCAGTACCTGCCACCTTGATCTTATAACTTTCCCAGTACAAGGCGTATGACATCTTGTATGACATCGGTATATCTACGTCAGATACGACCCTGCACACGTATGGTACATGTTTTCCGTTAACGTCCTTATATCTTCTGTCAGGAACATGTATGTCTCTGCCCTAACCTTGCATGTGTTTACAGCCCTTTCATACTCAGGCAAGTGATAACAGCTATACTACCAGATCGCATTATTTATAACTACCACTTTATACGTAGTATTTTAAAATATCTCTCCAAAGGATATGCGATGGGTAGGATATGGTAGTGATCTCGTGGTTAGTGTCTCTTTTTAAGTACGTATTCTCTGTTGTTAATATTAAAGCTTATTACTAAAAGTGTGCAAGCGGGAGGGTGTGGAAACGATACGATTCTCTCCTTGTTCCTTGAATGGCAAAAGTTATACTTCGGTACGCAGCCACCTTCCTCATGATGCCTACCTGTTACTCTGAAATATTTCAGTAAATATCTGATACATAATAGATGAGTAATTATAAGATATTTATGGTTGACATTAATGTACATGAACCATATCTGAGACAATGAAGAAATTTATGAGAATGGTTAAGTTTGAATTGAAAGTAGACAGAGGCAATTAATATAGTTTGCCCAATGTTGTGTAAGGACGCTTCGGAAAGTACTGTGCATATTAAGTGAGACCATAAATTTACACATGTAAGTAAATATATTTAACGAATAACTGTAATTCCAGCTTAAGGATTTAAGAAACCCTATCAATTACTGTTTAAATATTTTAATGGTCGGGAGTTTTTGTGTATTCTGTGTTATATCACATTTTGATGTTTAACAGCAGTAAATTGTCAGGCCAAAATAACGCGGTATAACGCTAACAGCTGTTTTCATCTTCACTGAAAGGTTATTTGGAGGTTATGTTAAAATAATTTTTAGAATTTCTATTCTTATGTGTTGGTGATACACATACTATTTCATGTAATAATTATTGCTTTTGTTACTTGTAGGTAATTTTTATGTTTAGTAATGATATTTAATAGTTTATACTTACTTTAAGCTAAAAATAGTTTTGTTGTTTTAAGAACAATTGGCGTATGTAAAATTAATTGTAAAATATATAAGGTGTAATAATAAATTAGGTTTTTTAAAATTTTTTAACCTAATTTCAAATATTTGTTAAACTATTGAACAAAAATTATGCTAACATTATAACTACAAGTGGTATGTTATTTCGTACAACCCTGATTGAACGTTATTTTTGAATATACTGTATGAAGTTAACACTTATTTCATGTAGGCCGTGCGAAGTTTTGGTACCAGAATCAGGGAAAAAGTCCCACTGCTGATTTAAAACACTACATTCTTACAAAGAATTTGATAGTTTGTTTATTAACGTACAGTTTTCATTCAATAAAGAAATATGTTTTTATAATGCTATATTCGTATTCATACACCGTACAGAATCTTCTGCGTCGAACATAGAAATTCAAATACAATTAAATACATTTCGTATCTAAAAGAGCCATGAAAATGCCTATTTATAAATTATTAAGTTATATAGTTTTGTTGTTTAAATTTGTTGGTCGGATAAATTCCTCAGAATTTTTAAAATTCCAGAATTCAATAAAAATATTAGCAAAAAACCCCCAATACCACAAAAACACTAATATTACACGTTACTTAAGAATACGCCCTTATGTAGCCTACATTTCTATCACCATTTCATCATCAGAGGATCTTATTAAAAAATTACAATCTAGAATATAATAATTTGCAAACTAGACTGACCTAGTCATTACATACTAGAAGGTCATTCTAGTTTATATATTATTGTATTCTAGATTGTAGTTTTGTAAATGGACTCTCTGATGATAATGTTATGGTCATCGAAATGTACACAAGGTTTCAATGTTAAGTAGCTTATAACAATAGTTATTTTTTTATATTGGGGTTTTTTGTCAATATGTTTATTGTAATATATTCTACCACCGGATTCGTGATATTTTAAAATTTCAGAATAATTAAATAATATGTTTGGCTTTTAGTTACTTTCCTACCAGTATATTACACATTATTTGTTTGATTAGCTTTCGTAACCATTCATTGTTATGAATTATTATTATGAAGTGTTATTTATTGTTATGAAGTAAAATTGCCTACATAGCGCCGTATTTTGTTTGAGTCTGCAATGTATATCTACATGTTGAACCACTTTCACATCTATGTTTTGTTCTGTTCAACAATGATTTTAATATAATGAATATTTGCAGTAAATAGGTTTAAAATACCCACATATAGAAATAAAACAAAATATTATGTGTGAGTTCAAGGGTTTACCATATGAAAACAAGTGGAAGTCGGTCATATGTTGTATATTTTGTTACAGTTAAGTCACCACAATTCAGTAAATATAGTATATTGTAATGTTATTATATCTCTCTATATGCCCTTCTTTGAATAGGATCTCGATTAAATGAACAATAGCCTATGAGCGTGTGCGCAAATTACTACTAGTCCGTCCAAGGCTACTACTACAATATTGACGGAAATGAGGGCACGCACTGGACTAGAAACAGGAAATATCCTAATTTCAGTTGTATTCATCGTGACGTCACTTTTAGAATGATATAATAGTACATTTGGACTGGCCTGTGATTATCTTTTTCCAGTAAATTCCAAAGTTCCATTTCTCTGGATTCATCTGTATCCGGTTCCGTTAGTTCCCCTCCGTTCACGCCCCTCCTCCCCGACGTCATCGCCATGATGTCATCTAGTCAAGCGGGAGGTGCTCTGTGTGGCGAATCGCCATGCTAATGTTTCTCACGATTATTCTCTTCAGTTGTGCTGGCTTTCTCAAGTATTTTTACTGTAAGGTCACTAAAACATTCTTCAAAGGATTATCTCTGAGAATGGCTCAGGTAAAATTTTGTTAAAAAAACAAAATTCGTTGTTTCGTTGTTTATCTGGTTGGCAATTACTGTATTATCCAATTTCCACATAATTGGCACACACACCCACACACGCACGCCCGCGCGCGCACACACACACACACGCACACACACACACACACACACACACACACACACCACACCACACCACCACCACCATTTGGAAGAAAATACTTGTTTTTAAGTTATTTATATGTAGTGACGTAATGTTTGCATAACCACATCCGACACCTACGTCTCCCAAATATATAGGCGTGAAGGAACGCAATAAATATCATGCGACGGTAAACAACTTCCGGGGGCAGGGCAGTGTGGGGATATCGCGGATTATAAATCACAGCTGGTAACAGCTTGCCAACCTAAGTGTAGTTGAACGATTACAGTTATCGATTCATAGACTTTGGGTGCGGTTTGACCCCCCCCCCCTCATTTCCACAAATACTTTTAGCCTTTTTCATGACACTCTGGACTGTATCCAATTTACGTTTCAATCCCTTAAATTAGTTTAGATAATCCTATAATCACAATATAAACATTAAAAAGAATTGGATGTTCATTTAGTGTTTCGACACGAAGAGCCATAATTTATGTAAATTAGGTAGATTGCTTTGATTTGGCACAAAAGTTCAAATCTGCTATTTAATAGTATGTTACACGTCTACTGTAACCGCCCAAAACATATTTCTGCTGTCTTTTTCGTTTTTTTTTCAGGTCAAGTTATGAATCGAAAGTCCGAAACAAAATACGGTGACGTAATATATTGAAATTCTTATCAAATTCATAAAACCAACTGCAAGTTACAAAGAACGAGCTTTGTTTTCTCCTTGATATAGGCCTACTCTTTAGAAAACAACTATCTCTACACACGTGACACCTACGGGACACCCACACTCTTGGGACTAGGATGTATGTCTCTAACTTGACCCTATTTTATGCCTAACCATTTTTAGAAATAACCATTTTACCTTAGAAAAGAAAAAAATAAAACTAATCTAATTGTAAAACAAATATAAAGAAAAAGAAATAAACAAAAAAAAATGTTATTCTAGTTTCGATTTATTAAATAATTACAATTCATATAAATAAAGTAACATTAACTATCCTTTAAAACAGCTGTTCTACCACATAACCTATAATATAGAATTTGCTTTTTTATGAAATCGTATGTTATTACTTATTTTAAGCCAAGTAAGAGGAATATTGCAGACCTTACCCTTGTTTTGAAAAGTTTTTCTCCCATATAATTCTAAAATTATTTCATTAAACTTAATTAATGAATTAATATCTGAAAAAACTGTATTAACATCAAGTTACAAAAAAAATTATTTGAAATTTACTGGATGAATAAACAGTATTTTATTAAGGAGGAATTGGACAACGAAGACGTAACTGCCTAGATTAATGTCTGTATTAAAAAGATTGTTATAAAAGTGTAAAAACGAAAACGAAAAAAATAGTTCCAATATTTTCAATTTTGGTTAATGAATGAGTTACTCATTGAAAACATAATGGCAGCAACAAAATGGCTTCTTGTAACTATATAAAACATATACTTCAAATTCAGTGGCTAATATCTGGACCTTACCCGCGTTCATTCGCGTTTAGAAATGTGACTAATTTGTGTAGTGCTTAGTCACGCCTACACCTTGGCAATACAAGCCAAAGATAATTAATTTGGCAAGACCAAGCGAACTGGGAAGTATTTGCGGCGAAAGATCACAATGTGTTTGAAATTTCAGCTGATACAAAAAAAACCCTTTCCTTCAATCGGGGAGCCTTCAAATAGAACAGAATTCGCTGCTATTTCTGTACCTCAGATACATTTAGAGTCGTGTTTATATAAAATTAATTGTTGACTTGTGTTTATTTGCGTTAAGTAGCGGGAGAGTTAAATGTATTCGCGTAAATCTGTTTGTTGATGGACTTTAGTGTACATTAAACATTACTGCAGTGGGAATAGCAAAGGCAAGAGTTACTACAAATAGCTGTGAGAGTCGAGGTGTGCACTCGATCCTACACAGTAAAGCAGTACGACTGGAACAAACCCAACCTAGCCTGGAGGAATTGCAAAATCTATAGGCCTTCGTATATTCGGACTCGTGAGCGGAAGCTACAACTATGTTTTGTAATGTAGAACAAGTTAATGTGCCTTACCGTCATTTTCTCTAATGTTCCAGGATAGTATGTCTCTCTTTCGTCCTTTTTTTAAAGGCTTCCCATAATTGACTTTTTAAAGATCCCTTTATGAAACATGCCCTGATTTTATCTTTCTTTTCTATATATATATATATTCAACACAGTTTTACTACACAGTCGCGCTTCCACACACACACACACACACACACACACACACACACACACACAAACGCGCGCGCGTGATTGTATATATATATATATATATATATATATATATATATATATATATATATGAAGTTGATATATTACTATTGTAAATACTTTTATCCACCACTAAGTGCAATAATTTTACCTTGTTGTGATGAGGCACCTTTCGGTCACTTGACCATCTACACCAGAAAAATCTTCTAGATTTGATGGTCAAGTGACCGGAAGACGCCTCATCACAAAGAGGTAAAATAATTGCACTTAGTGGTGGATAAAAGTATTTACAATAGTAATTTATCAACTTCATAAAGTCAGTGCAACGAAAAAATAATGGACAACGTAAAATATCAATATATATAGGCTATTGATATATAAATTATAAAATATGTTTTCCTGTGATAATCAAAACAACAGAAGGTATACAAATACAATAAATATTTCACAATATCAAGAGCACAGTGGTACAATATATTACAATAAAAATATTGAAAAGAACCCCAATACCACAAAAATAATCAAAAATAACAAATAAAACAAGTTACTTAAGATTATAACCCTAATAACAAATAAAACAAGTTACTTAAGATTAAACCCTCAAATAAAACAAGTTACTTAAGATTAAACCCTTATAACAAATAAAACAAGTTACTTAAGATTAAACCCGTTAACAAATAAAACAAGTTACTTAAGATTAAACCCTTAACAAATAAAACAAGTTACTTAAGATTAAACCCTATAACATATAAAACAAGTTACTTAAGATTAAACCCTCAAATAAAACAAGTTACTTAAGATTAAACCCTAACAAATAAAACAAGTGACTTAAGATTAAACCCTTAACAAATAAAACAAGTTACTTAAGATTAAACCCTAACAAATAAAACAAGTGACTTAAGATTAAACCCTAACAAATAAAACAAGTTACTTAAGATTAAACCCTTAACAAATAAAACAAGTGACTTAAGATTAAACCCTAACAAATAAAACAAGTTACTTAAGATTAAACCCTTCAAATAAAACAAGTTACTTAAGATTAAACCCTAACAAATAAAACAAGTTACTTAAGATTAAACCCTCAAATAAAACAAGTTACTTAAGATTAAACCCTAGGGTTTAATCTTAAGTAACTTGTTTTATTTGTTATTTTTGATTATTTTTGTGGTATTGGGGTTCTTTTCAATATTTTTATTGTACAATAAATATTTATTGTTTTTTATTACTCAAAGCTTTTCGTCGGCCAGCAAACAGTTCCACATCTTCAGGAATGAATGATTGAATAAATTCATCCCTTTATTCAATCGTCATGATGTTGGACCTGTTTGCCGACGAGTAGCTTTTACTAATAAAAAACAATAAATAATTCTTGTATTTGTTTATTCTCGGATACATAAGTATACGATGAATCCCGATTGTGTGTTCATCATTTATGGAATTTAATGTATATCAGTATTTTAATGAAGGCTGATTAAGTTAAATTGTCTCGTATGTATCTTTTGTAGCTATAAAACTAGTAGACATATTTCTTAAATTTATCGAAACAATATCTTTTGTAGCTATAAAACTAGTAGACCTACATATTTCTTAAATTTATCGAAACAATATCTTTTGTAGCTATAAAACTAGTACACCTACATATTTCTTAAATCTATCGAAACAATATCTTTTGTAGCTATAAAACTAGTACACCTACATGTTTCTTAAATTTATCGAAACAACATCTTTTGTAGCTATAAAACTAGTAGACCTGCATATTTCTTAAATTTATCGAAACAATATCTTTTGTAGTTATAAAACTAGTAGACCTACATATTTCTTAAATTTATCGAAACAATATCTTTTGTAGTTATAAAACTAGTAGACCTACACATTTCTTAAATTTATCGAAACAATATCTTTTGTAGTTATAAAACTAGTAGACCTACACATTTCTTAAATTTATCGAAACAATATCTTTTGTAGTTATAAAACTAGTAGACCTGCATATTTCTTAAATTTATCGAAACAATATCTTTTGTAGTTATAAAACTAGTAGACCTGCATATTTCTTAAATTTATCGAAACAATATCTTTTGTAGTTATAAAACTAGTAGACCTACATATTTCTTAAATTTATCGAAACAATATCTTTTGTAGTTATAAAACTAGTAGACCTACACATTTCTTAAATTTATCGAAACAATATCTTTTGTAGCTATAAAACTAGTAGACCTACATATTTCTTAAATTTATCGAAACAATATCTTTTGTAGCTATAAAACTAGTAGACCTACATGTTTCTTAAATTTATCGAAACAACATCTTTTGTAGCTATAAAACTAGTAGACCTGCATATTTCTTAAATTTATCGAAACAATATCTTTTGTAGCTATAAAACTAGTACACCTACATATTTCTTAAATCTATCGAAACAATATCTTTTGTAGCTATAAAACTAGTACACCTACATGTTTCTTAAATTTATCGAAACAACATCTTTTGTAGCTATAAAACTAGTAGACCTGCATATTTCTTAAATTTATCGAAACAATATCTTTTGTAGTTATAAAACTAGTAGACCTACATATTTCTTAAATTTATCGAAATAATATCTTTTGTAGCTATAAAACTAGTAGACCTACATATTTCTTAAATTTATCGAAACAATATCTTTTGTAGCTATAAAACTAGTAGACCTGCATATTTCTTAAATCTATCGAAACAATATCTTTTGTAGCTATAAAACTAGTGCACCTACACATTTCTTAAATTTATCGAAACAATATCTTTTGTAGCTATAAAACTAGTAGACCTACACATTTCTTAAATTTATCGAAACAATATCTTTTGCAGCTATAAAACTAGTAGATCTCCATATTTCTTAAATTTATCGAAACAATATCTTTTGTAGCTATAAAACTAGTAGACCTACACATTTCTTAAATTTATCGAAACAATATCTTTTGTAGCTATAAAACTAGTAGACCTACACATTTCTTAAATTTATCGAAACAATATCTTTTGTAGCTATAAAACTAGTAGACCTACATATTTCTTAAATTTATCGAAACAATATCTTTTGTAGCTATAAAACTAGTAGACCTACATGTTTCTTAAATTTATCGAAACAACATCTTTTGTAGCTATAAAACTAGTAGACCTGCATATTTCTTAAATTTATCGAAACAATATCTTTTGTAGCTATAAAACTAGTACACCTACATATTTCTTAAATCTATCGAAACAATATCTTTTGTAGCTATAAAACTAGTACACCTACATGTTTCTTAAATTTATCGAAACAACATCTTTTGTAGCTATAAAACTAGTAGACCTGCATATTTCTTAAATTTATCGAAACAATATCTTTTGTAGTTATAAAACTAGTAGACCTACATATTTCTTAAATTTATCGAAATAATATCTTTTGTAGCTATAAAACTAGTAGACCTACATATTTCTTAAATTTATCGAAACAATATCTTTTGTAGCTATAAAACTAGTAGACCTGCATATTTCTTAAATCTATCGAAACAATATCTTTTGTAGCTATAAAACTACTGCACCTACACATTTCTTAAATTTATCGAAACAATATCTTTTGTAGCTATAAAACTAGTAGACCTACACATTTCTTAAATTTATCGAAACAATATCTTTTGCAGCTATAAAACTAGTAGATCTCCATATTTCTTAAATTTATCGAAACAATATCTTTTGTAGCTATAAAACTAGTAGACCTACACATTTCTTAAATTTATCGAAACAATATCTTTTGTAGCTATAAAACTAGTAGACCTACATATTTCTTAAATTTATCGAAACAATATCTTTTGTAGCTATAAAACTAGTACACCTACATATTTCTTAAATTTATCGAAACAATATCTTTTGTAGCTATAAAACTAGTAGACCTGCATATTTCTTAAATTTAACGAAAGAATATCTCTTGTAGCTATAAAACTAGTAGACCTACATATTTCTTAAATTTATCGAAACAATATCTTTTGTAGCTATAAAACTGGTAGACCTACATATTTCTTAAATTTATCGAAACAATATCTTTTGTAGCTATAAAACTAGTAGACCTACATATTTCTTAAATTTATCGAAACAATATCTTTTGTAGCTATAAAACTAGTGCACCTACATATTTCTTAAATTTAACGAAAGAATATCTTTTGTAGCTATAAAACTAGTAGACCTGCATATTTCTTAAATCTATCGAAACAATATCTTTTGTAGCTATAAAACTAGTAGACCTACATATTTCTTAAATTTATCGAAACAATATCTTTTGTAGCTATAAAACTAGTAGACCTACATATTTCTTAAATTTATCGAAACAATATCTTTTGTAGCTATAAAACTAGTGCACCTACATATTTCTTAAATTTATCGAAACAATATCTTTTGTAGCTATAAAACTAGTGCACCTACATATTTCTTAAATTTAACGAAAGAATATCTTTTGTAGCTATAAAACTAGTAGACCTACATATTTCTTAAATTTATCGAAACAATATCTTTTGTAGCTATAAAACTAGTGCACCTACATATTTCTTAAATTTAACGAAAGAATATCTTTTGTAGCTATAAAACTAGTAGACCTGCATATTTCTTAAATCTATCGAAACAATATCTTTTGTAGCTATAAAACTAGTAGACCTACATATTTCTTAAATTTATCGAAACAATATCTTTTGTAGCTATAAAACTAGTGCACCTACATATTTCTTAAATTTAACGAAAGAATATCTTTTGTAGCTATAAAACTAGTAGACCTACATATTTCTTAAATTTATCGAAACAATATCTTTTGTAGCTATAAAACTAGTGCACCTACATATTTTTTAATTTAACGAAAGAATATCTTTTGTAGCTATAAAATTAGTAGACCTACATATTTCTTAAATTTATCGAAACAATATCTTTTGTAGCTATAAAACTAGTGCACCTACATATTTCTTAAATTTAACGAAAGAATATCTTTTGTAGCTATAAAACTAGTGCACCTACATATTTCTTAAATTTAACGAAAGAATATCTTTTGTAGCTATAAAACTAGTAGACCTGCATATTTCTTAAATCTATCGAAACAATATCTTTTGTAGCTATAAAACTAGTAGACCTACATATTTCTTAAATTTATCGAAACAATATCTTTTGTAGCTATAAAACTAGTACACCTACATATTTCTTAAATTTAACGAAATAATATCTTTTGTAGCTATAAAACTAGTAGACCTACATATTTCTTAAATTTATCGAAACAATATCTTTTGTAGCTATAAAACTAGTAGACCTGCATATTTCTTAAATCTATCGAAACAATATCTTTTGTAGCTATAAAACTAGTAGACCTACATATTTCTTAAATTTATCGAAACAATATCTTTTGTAGCTATAAAACTAGTGCACCTACATATTTCTTAAATTTAACGAAAGAATATCTTTTGTAGCTATAAAACTAGTAGACCTACATATTTCTTAAATTTATCGAAACAATATCTTTTGTAGCTATAAAACTAGTGCACCTACATATTTCTTAAATTTATCGAAACAATATCTTTTGTAGCTATAAAACTAGTGCACCTACATATTTCTTAAATTTAACGAAAGAATATCTTTTGTAGCTATAAAACTAGTAGACCTGCATATTTCTTAAATCTATCGAAACAATATCTTTTGTAGCTATAAAACTAGTAGACCTACATATTTCTTAAATTTATCGAAACAATATCTTTTGTAGCTATAAAACTAGTGCACCTACATATTTCTTAAATTTAACGAAAGAATATCTTTTGTAGCTATAAAACTAGTACACCTACATATTTCTTAAATTTATCGAAACAATATCTTTTGTAGCTATAAAACTAGTACACCTACATATTTCTTAAATTTAACGAAATAATATCTTTTGTAGCTATAAAACTAGTAGACCTACATATTTCTTAAATTTATCGAAACAATATCTTTTGTAGCTATAAAACTAGTAGACCTGCATATTTCTTAAATCTATCGAAACAATATCTTTTGTAGCTATAAAACTAGTAGACCTACATATTTCTTAAATTTATCGAAACAATATCTTTTGTAGCTATAAAACTAGTGCACCTACATATTTCTTAAATTTAACGAAAGAATATCTTTTGTAGCTATAAAACTAGTAGACCTACATATTTCTTAAATTTATCGAAACAATATCTTTTGTAGCTATAAAACTAGTGCACCTACATATTTCTTAAATTTATCGAAACAATATCTTTTGTAGCTATAAAACTAGTGCACCTACATATTTCTTAAATTTAATGAAAGAATATCTTTTGTAGCTATAAAACTAGTAGACCTGCATATTTCTTAAATCTATCGAAAGAATATCTTTTGTAGCTATAAAACTAGTAGACCTACATATTTCTTAAATTTATCGAAACAATATCTTTTGTAGCTATAAAACTAGTGCACCTACATATTTCTTAAATTTAACGAAAGAATATCTTTTGTAGCTATAAAACTAGTAGACCTACATATTTCTTAAATTTATCGAAACAATATCTTTTGTAGCTATAAAACTAGTGCACCTACATATTTCTTAAATTTAACGAAAGAATATCTTTTGTAGCTATAAAACTAGTAGACCTGCATATTTCTTAAATCTATCGAAACAATATCTTTTGTAGCTATAAAACTAGTAGACCTACATATTTCTTAAATTTATCGAAACAATATCTTTTGTAGCTATAAAACTAGTGCACCTACATATTTCTTAAATTTAACGAAAGAATATCTTTTGTAGCTATAAAACTAGTAGACCTACATATTTCTTAAATTTATCGAAACAATATCTTTTGTAGCTATAAAACTAGTAGACCTACATATTTCTTAAATTTAACGAAATAATATCTTTTGTAGCTATAAAACTAGTAGACCTACATATTTCTTAAATTTATCGAAACAATATCTTTTGTAGCTATAAAACTAGTAGACCTGCATATTTCTTAAATCTATCGAAACAATATCTTTTGTAGCTATAAAACTAGTGCACCTACATATTTCTTAAATTTATCGAAACAATATCTTTTGTAGCTATAAAACTAGTAGACCTACATATTTCTTAAATTTATCGAAACAATATCTTTTGTAGCTATAAAACTAGTGCACCTACATATTTCTTAAATTTATCGAAACAATATCTTTTGTAGCTATAAAACTAGTGCACCTACATATTTCTTAAATTTAATGAAAGAATATCTTTTGTAGCTATAAAACTAGTAGACCTGCATATTTCTTAAATCTATCGAAAGAATATCTTTTGTAGCTATAAAACTAGTAGACCTACATATTTCTTTAATTTATCGAAACAATATCTTTTGTAGCTATAAAACTAGTGCACCTACATATTTCTTAAATTTAACGAAAGAATATCTTTTGTAGCTATAAAACTAGTAGACCTACATATTTCTTAAATTTATCGAAACAATATCTTTTGTAGCTATAAAACTAGTGCACCTACATATTTCTTAAATTTAACGAAAGAATATCTTTTGTAGCTATAAAACTAGTAGACCTGCATATTTCTTAAATCTATCGAAACAATATCTTTTGTAGCTATAAAACTAGTAGACCTACATATTTCTTAAATTTATCGAAACAATATCTTTTGTAGCTATAAAACTAGTGCACCTACATATTTCTTAAATTTAACGAAAGAATATCTTTTGTAGCTATAAAACTAGTACACCTACATATTTCTTAAATTTAACGAAATAATATCTTTTGTAGCTATAAAACTAGTAGACCTACATATTTCTTAAATTTATCGAAACAATATCTTTTGTAGCTATAAAACTAGTAGACCTACATATTTCTTAAATTTAACGAAAGAATATCTTTTGTAGCTATAAAACTAGTAGACCTACATATTTCTTAAATTTATCGAAACAATATCTTTTGTAGCTATAAAACTAGTGCACCTACATATTTCTTAAATTTAACGAAAGAATATCTTTTGTAGCTATAAAACTAGTAGACCTACATATTTCTTAAATTTATCGAAACAATATCTTTTGTAGCTATAAAACTAGTGCACCTACATATTTCTTAAATTTAACGAAAGAATATCTTTTGTAGCTATAAAACTAGTAGACCTACATATTTCTTAAATTTATCGAAACAATATCTTTTGTAGCTATAAAACTAGTGCACCTACATATTTCTTAAATTTAACGAAACAATATCTTTTGTAGCTATAAAACTAGTAGACCTACATATTTCTTAAATTTAACGAAACAATATCTTTTGTAGCTATAAAACTAGTAGACCTACATATTTCTTAAATTTATCGAAACAATATCTTTTGTAGCTATAAAACTAGTAGACCTACATATTTCTTAAATTTAACGAAAGAATATCTTTTGTAGCTATAAAACTAGTAGACCTACATATTTCTTAAATTTATCGAAACAATATCTTTTGTAGCTATAAAACTAGTAGACCTACATATTTCTTAAATTTAACGAAAGAATATCTTTTGTAGCTATAAAACTAGTAGACCTACATATTTCTTAAATTTAACGAAACAATATCTTTTGTAGCTATAAAACTAGTAGACCTACATATTTCTTAAATTTAACGAAACAATATCTTTTGTAGCTATAAAACTAGTAGACCTACATATTTCTTAAATTTATCGAAACAATATCTTTTGTAGCTATAAAACTAGTAGACCTACATATTTCTTAAATTTAACGAAAGAATATCTTTTGTAGCTATAAAACTAGTAGACCTACATATTTCTTAAATTTATCGAAACAATATCTTTTGTAGCTATAAAACTAGTAGACCTACATATTTCTTAAATTTAACGAAAGAATATCTTTTGTAGCTATAAAACTAGTACACCTACATATTTCTTAAATTTAACGAAATAATATCTTTTGTAGCTATAAAACTAGTAGACCTACATATTTCTTAAATTTATCGAAACAATATCTTTTGTAGCTATAAAACTAGTAGACCTACATATTTCTTAAATTTAACGAAAGAATATCTTTTGTAGCTATAAAACTAGTAGACCTACATATTTCTTAAATTTATCGAAACAATATCTTTTGTAGCTATAAAACTAGTGCACCTACATATTTCTTAAATTTAACGAAAGAATATCTTTTGTAGCTATAAAACTAGTAGACCTACATATTTCTTAAATTTATCGAAACAATATCTTTTGTAGCTATAAAACTAGTGCACCTACATATTTCTTAAATTTAACGAAAGAATATCTTTTGTAGCTATAAAACTAGTAGACCTACATATTTCTTAAATTTATCGAAACAATATCTTTTGTAGCTATAAAACTAGTGCACCTACATATTTCTTAAATTTAACGAAACAATATCTTTTGTAGCTATAAAACTAGTAGACCTACATATTTCTTAAATTTAACGAAACAATATCTTTTGTAGCTATAAAACTAGTAGACCTACATATTTCTTAAATTTATCGAAACAATATCTTTTGTAGCTATAAAACTAGTAGACCTACATATTTCTTAAATTTAACGAAAGAATATCTTTTGTAGCTATAAAACTAGTAGACCTACATATTTCTTAAATTTATCGAAACAATATCTTTTGTAGCTATAAAACTAGTAGACCTACATATTTCTTAAATTTAACGAAAGAATATCTTTTGTAGCTATAAAACTAGTAGACCTACATATTTCTTAAATTTAACGAAACAATATCTTTTGTAGCTATAAAACTAGTAGACCTACATATTTCTTAAATTTAACGAAACAATATCTTTTGTAGCTATAAAACTAGTAGACCTACATATTTCTTAAATTTATCGAAACAATATCTTTTGTAGCTATAAAACTAGTAGACCTACATATTTCTTAAATTTAACGAAAGAATATCTTTTGTAGCTATAAAACTAGTAGACCTACATATTTCTTAAATTTATCGAAACAATATCTTTTGTAGCTATAAAACTAGTAGACCTACATATTTCTTAAATTTAACGAAAGAATATCTTTTGTAGCTATAAAACTAGTAGACCTACATATTTCTTAAATTTATCGAAACAATATCTTTTGTAGCTATAAAACTAGTAGACCTACATATTTCTTAAATTTATCGAAACAATATCTTTTGTAGCTATAAAACTAGTAGACCTACATATTTCTTAAATTTAACGAAAGAATATCTTTTGTAGCTATAAAACTAGTAGACCTACATATTTCTTAAATTTATCGAAACAATATCTTTTGTAGCTATAAAACTAGTGCACCTACATATTTCTTAAATTTATCGAAACAATATCTTTTGTAGCTATAAAACTAGTGCACCTACATATTTCTTAAATTTAACGAAACAATATCTTTTGTAGCTATAAAACTAGTAGACCTACATATTTCTTAAATTTATCGAAACAATATCTTTTGTAGCTATAAAACTAGTGCACCTACATATTTCTTAAATTTAACGAAACAATATCTTTTGTAGCTATAAAACTAGTGCACCTACATATTTCTTAAATTTATCGAAACAATATCTTTTGTAGCTATAAAACTAGTGCACCTACATATTTCTTAAATTTAACGAAACAATATCTTTTGTAGCTATAAAACTAGTAGACCTACATATTTCTTAAATTTATCGAAACAATATCTTTTGTAGCTATAAAACTAGTGCACCTACATATTTCTTAAATTTAACGAAACAATATCTTTTGTAGCTATAAAACTAGTGCACCTACATATTTCTTAAATTTAACGAAACAATATCTTTTGTAGCTATAAAACTAGTAGACCTACATATTTCTTAAATTTAACGAAACAATATCTTTTGTAGCTATAAAACTAGTAGACCTACATATTTCTTAAATTTATCGAAACAATATCTTTTGTAGCTATAAAACTAGTAGACCTACATATTTCTTAAATTTAACGAAAGAATATCTTTTGTAGCTATAAAACTAGTAGACCTACATATTTCTTAAATTTATCGAAACAATATCTTTTGTAGCTATAAAACTAGTGCACCTACATATTTCTTAAATTTATCGAAACAATATCTTTTGTAGCTATAAAACTAGTGCACCTACATATTTCTTAAATTTATCGAAACAATATCTTTTGTAGCTATAAAACTAGTAGACCTACATATTTCTTAAATTTAACGAAAGAATATCTTTTGTAGCTATAAAACTAGTAGACCTACATATTTCTTAAATTTATCGAAACAATATCTTTTGTAGCTATAAAACTAGTAGACCTACATATTTCTTAAATTTATCGAAACAATATCTTTTGTAGCTATAAAACTAGTAGACCTACATATTTCTTAAATTTATCGAAACAATATCTTTTGTAGCTATAAAACTAGTGCACCTACATATTTCTTAAATTTAACGAAACAATATCTTTTGTAGCTATAAAACTAGTAGACCTACATATTTCTTAAATTTAACGAAAGAATATCTTTTGTAGCTATAAAACTAGTAGACCTACATATTTCTTAAATTTAACGAAACAATATCTTTTGTAGCTATAAAACTAGTAGACCTACATATTTCTTAAATTTATCGAAACAATATCTTTTGTAGCTATAAAACTAGTAGACCTACATATTTCTTAAATTTAACGAAACAATATCTTTTGTAGCTATAAAACTAGTACACCTACATATTTCTTAAATTTAACGAAAGAATATCTTTTGTAGCTATAAAACTAGTAGACCTACATATTTCTTAAATTTATCGAAACAATATCTTTTGTAGCTATAAAACTAGTGCACCTACATATTTCTTAAATTTAACGAAACAATATCTTTTGTAGCTATAAAACTAGTAGACCTACATATTTCTTAAATTTATCGAAACAATATCTTTTGTAGCTATAAAACTAGTGCACCTACATATTTCTTAAATTTAACGAAAGAATATCTTTTGTAGCTATAAAACTAGTAGACCTACATATTTCTTAAATTTATCGAAACAATATCTTTTGTAGCTATAAAACTAGTGCACCTACATATTTCTTAAATTTAACGAAAGAATATCTTTTGTAGCTATAAAACTAGTAGACCTACATATTTCTTAAATTTATCGAAACAATATCTTTTGTAGCTATAAAACTAGTGCACCTACATATTTCTTAAATTTAACGAAACAATATCTTTTGTAGCTATAAAACTAGTGCACCTACATATTTCTTAAATTTATCGAAACAATATCTTTTGTAGCTATAAAACTAGTGCACCTACATATTTCTTAAATTTAACGAAACAATATCTTTTGTAGCTATAAAACTAGTACACCTACATATTTCTTAAATCTATCGAAACAAAACAAAATTGCCCGTTATAATCCAACAATAGCGGAAAAATTGTTTCCTATGTTTACAATTATATTCTAAAAAAAAACAAAATTAGGCATAATAATATATGTTTTGTTTATACAATACAATTAAATCATTTTAAAACAGTATTATTCTTAACCCAAGTGCATTTAAAGTGTTTTCAAATTGAACGCTAGGTTAATACCAAATCATACACAATCCAAATAACCCAACCATAATACTAATGTTTTCCTAATTGGACATAATTTGGTTAGTAATTGAATGAAATAACCCATCCATTAAGCCAAATAGCTACTTGTAAACATGCACATTAACAAGTTGTCAATTAATTTTGAAATAAAACTGCATAACCGATGATTAAGTAATTTGTGTTCTGTAGTGGTACCATCACGACGTAGGAATGTTAAGTAAGATAGCAGCATTATCTGTAGCAAGATTTATACGTGATCGCCCTTGGAAGGCCGACTTTCGTGTCGCCAAGCACAGGCCGTAAAAAGGCGAAATGATTCTGTTTTTATCATTTGGTTTTAGGGTTAAACACAGGCGTTTGCCAAAAGTTAGTTATTACGAGTTTTCAGTATTCTTGAATGTAAAAATTACTAAAAATACTTACTTACTTACTTACTTACTTACAAAAAGTTGAAAAATACAATATTACAAGCAATTGCAAAAGGTTGGATGTAAAAAATACAATATTACAAGCAATTGCAAAAGGTTGGATATAAAAAATACAATATTACAAGCAATTGCAAAAGGTTGGATATAAAAAGTACAATATTGCGAGCAGTTGCAAAAGGTTGGACATAAAAAATACAATATAGCGAGCAATTGCAAAAGGTTGGACATAAAAAATACAATATTACAAGCAATTGCAAAAGGTTGGACATAAAAAATACAATATTACAAGCAATTGCAAAAAGTTGGATGTAAAAAATAGTTTATTACAAGAAATTGCAAAAGGTTGGATATAAAAAATACAATATTACAAGCAATTGCAAAAGGTTGGATATAAAAAGTACAATATTGCGAGAAATTGCAAAAGGTTGGATATAAAAAATACAATATTACAAGCAATTGCAAAAGGTTGGGTGTAAAAAATACAATATTACAAGCAATGGCAAAAGGTTGGATATAAAAAGTACAATATTGCGAGCAATTGCAAAAGGTTGGACATAAAAAATACAATATTACAAGCAATTGCAAAAGGTTGGATGTAAAAAATACAATATTACAAGCAATTGCAAAAGGTTGGATGTAAAAAAATACAATATTACAAGCAATTGCAAAAGGTTGGATATAAAAAATACAATATTACAAGCAATTGCAAAAGGTTGGGTATAAAAAGTACAATATTGCGAGCAATTGCAAAAGGTTGGACATAAAAAATACAATATTACAAGCAATTGCAAAAGGTTGGATGTAAAAAATAATATATTACATGCAATTGCAAAAGGTTGGATGTAAAAAATACAATATTACAAGCAATTGCAAAAGGTTGGATGTAAAAAAATAAAATATTACAAGCAATTGCAAAAGGTTGGATGTAAAAAATACAATATTACAAGCAATTGCAAAAGGTTGGATTTAAAAAATAAAATATTGCGAGCAATTGCAAACGGTTGGACATAAAAATAGAATATTGCGAGCAATTGCAAAAAACTAGACATAAAAAATACAATGTTGGAAGCAATTGCAGTTAGTTATCACGAGTTTTCAGTATTCTTGAATGTAAAAATGACTAAAAATACAATATAGAGAGCAATTACAAAAAGGTTGGACATGAAAAATACAATATTGCGCGCAATTGCAAAAGGTTGGACATAATAAATACAATATTACAAGCAATTGCAAAAGGTTGGATATAAAAAATAAAATATTGCGAGCAATTGCAAAAGGTTGAATATAAAAAATACAATATTGCAAGCAATTGCAAAAGGTTGGACATAAAAAATACTATATTGCGCGCAATTGCAAAAGGTTGGACATAATGAATACAATATTACAAGCAATTGCAAAAGGTTGGATATAATAAATAAAATATTGCGAGCAATTGCAAAAGGTTGAATATAAAAAATACAATATTGCAAGCAATTGCAAAAGGTTGGACATAAAAAATACAATATTGCGCGCAATTGCAAAAGGTTGGATATAATAAATACAATATTACAAGCAATTGCAAAAGGTTGGATTTAAAAAATAAAATATTGCGAGCAATTGCAAACGGTTGGACATAAAAATAGAATATTGCGAGCAATTGCAAAAAACTAGACATAAAAAATACAATGTTGGAAGCAATTGCAGTTAGTTATCACGAGCTTTCAGTATTCTTGAATGTAAAAATGACTAAAAATACAATATAGCGAGCAATTACAAAAAGGTTGGATATAAAAAGTACAATATTGCGAGCAATTGCAAAAGGTGTAACATCTCCCCTATTATTATTTGTTTAAAAATTCTTTCTATTCACACTCTCCCTAAATATAGGTCCACCTTGTAGACATTTTCAATAGTTAATAAAATACCTAGGATTCATCCTCTCAAGTTTAAATACATTTTTTTAAACTTGTAATGGAGAACACTTTTGATGTTAATACTGTTTTTTCAAATATTAATCGATCAATTAAATTTTAAATGAATTATTCTTAGTTTTATATGGGAAAAACACTTTTCGCAAAAGGGACAAGTTTTGTAATATAGTTATTTCGTTCCATTTGGTTTAAAATAAGTAATAACATAATTTCATAAAACAGCTGATTTTATCTTATAGGTTATGTGATAGAACGGCTGTTTTAATGCATATGTTATGTTAATTTATTTATATTAATTGTAAATATTTAATAAAAAGTAACTGAAATATTTTTTTCACCTAAGTAGGAATTGACTTTGAAATTTTTTGTTATATTACTTGCTTTTTGTGGAATTAGTAAGTCAAGTTATAAATAAATTACTTATGTATTTAAAGTGAAATATTTTAATGAGACACTAACTTTATATAAATCTATCCCAAAAGAATACCTAAACTTTATTTGCAGTTTTTGTATTGTACATCTTGAGGTTTTTATAGAAACAAGTGTAATAAACTTTATTGTTAAACTACAGTAATAAAGTTAAGTTAATTAGAGCTTAGTTAGGGAGAAAAAATTCATAACGGTAAATTTTAAAATACTTTACTCACAATCTCACTACACACTGGTTTATTTGTATATACAGCTAGATTCGACGACGTACATCAGTGATTGGCATTACTGATGAAGACAACAAGCAGTAACCAATCACCAATGAGGGTTCCATCGTCGTCGAAACTAGTATGTATGAATTAATAAACTAGTATGTAGTGACATTGTGAGTATATTTTTAATTATTTGCAGTAATAAAGGCGGCCGAGATTATAACTTAAGTAAATCTTTGAAAAACCTCCTGAAACAAGACTGACGAATCTGTGGATAGATTATAAATTTACGTAATCTATACGTCCGTCAAGTCATTAATTTTATAAAGTTAGTTCACCAATTGCAATGGGCAATAAAAACCACGAGACTTCATACACTCCAATAAATTTGTCACCGACTTATCTTTTGATATTTATATAATAGAAACTGGCTGTACTTACATCGACATATTTTATAACCTAAGAATTCTCTACACCAACAAAGGATAGCCTCAACACAGTATAGCAATTGAAGTGTACAAACATGCCAAACAATAAAATGAAAACATTCACAGTAACAAATAACTACGTATAATACTATATATACCTTAGTCATAATATTCTATTTACATATTTTTAGAAACTCATACAAGTAAAATGAGGGTAAAACGTTTAAACTCGACTGTAAACATGCCATATATGACCTCCGTTCAATTTTAAGCAACACTCGTACTGTTCTTGAAAGTTTTGTATCATTCAAACGCAGCTGATTCAGTTTCAGTACTGTTTATTTTGGCGCATACGGTATTTCTTGTTCACATTGTAGAACAAGTATCATTAAACTGTGCTCCGCATCGCTTCCTAGTAGCCAACATAGAAACTGAAAATAGCTCAGGGCTATTGTCAACGTGATCTCAGTAAGTTTTCGGTAATTTTACTGAAATTGTATCTAAGGAAAGTGGTTATTATAGAGTTCTAACCTTAAAGTTTCAACGGTCTTCTTGAACAAAAAATTCAAGAAGTAAATATGTTACTACGAAAGCCAATAAATATGGTTTTTGGTTAATTAGTTCTCACTGTTAGACTAAAGAGTTTGTTAGTCTTTACTGCGCGAACAGACACACACACACACACACACACACACACACACACACACACACACACACACACACACACACACACACACACACACACACACACACACACACACACACACACACACACACACAACACACACAAACACCTCTCAAATAAAACCTCTTAAACCATTAAAACTTTTCTCCTGATGTACGTTTCTATTCCAAAGCAATCATCTTCAGGGTATGTTAGTAATGAGTCCTCTGATGATAATTGCTCTGCAACAAACTGTACATTAGGCCAAAAGTAAAAGTGTTTGTGGTTTCAAACGTTTTTTTTATTTATAATTAAAAATTACACCAGAGTTGCTCTAAGCTATTATGTAATATACACATAATCTTACTATCTATCAAAATGAATATGTAATAAAATTAGGTGGAACTGAGCAGGTGGAACTTTTATAATAAATAACCCGCATTAAATTCTACTCTATATATGCTGTACAGACAGCTACACGAAACAAAAGCCTGAACATATCTGATTAGTTCAACTTGAGTTATGGGTACAAAACATCCTAGTCGTATATGTTAATCTTTACACTATCATTTTTGTAACTTGTAGCTATTCTGTGTCCCTTACTTAGACTATCTAAATTGTTTTTCCATAGAAGGTAAACTGTTAAAAAAAAACTTTAAACCGATATTTCGCATTTCAATTCCAACTTATTGAAGTTTTAATAAAATCTAATTATAGGAAGATTAAAAATTTATCTTCGCAATTTTAATATATCAATACTGCTGATTTGGCAATGGATGTACAGGTCGTGCCTATAAATGATAACGCTCCAAAGCCAACCCTACCATAAGCACTGGATTACATTGCACAGTTGGTCAATTATCTGAGGTCACGGATTAATAGGCCGCAACTAGACCTTAACCCATTTACAGTAATAAACATTCCGAGAACAGATCCATTCCGCCGCAGAGAATTTATTACGCCACATTCTGCCAACTATTCGAAATATCCTTTAAAGAACAAAGGATATCCCAAGATTTAAAACCTCTTAACAACCTTTTGACGGGTTATTTTATAGCTCATCTGTTATACAGTAATAACATTGAAAAAAAATATAACTATCAAATTGACTAAAGAACAAGCAAGAATCCATTGATCTAATGTTTCTCAAATATACACATAATGAGATTAAGAATAAGTCCATAAATAAAAATTAGATTTTTTTTTGTAATACAAGCGCAGAGAATAGAAACAATAGACTGATATCGCAATGGTACTAAATGCCTTCTTTTTGACGGTAGCTCAATCACTAGATACTAGGGTCTCCACTGAC
The DNA here is from genome assembly GCA_036971475.1 of Prosapia bicincta. Lineage (NCBI taxonomy): Eukaryota > Metazoa > Arthropoda > Insecta > Hemiptera > Cercopidae > Prosapia > Prosapia bicincta. The sequence continues at coordinate 9,018,061 of JBAIZL010000008.1, forward strand.
GAGCTGTCAACCAAATCAGTAAATGTCATATTGTACTGGTATTTGAGGCCTTTCCGTTCCCCCGTAATCACTGTGTCAAACGGGAAAAGGAGAAACTGACTGCAGTAACTTGGCAACAGTTAGTGAATTGGGTTATTCCTCGATAGTAGCGATCCTAGGATCTAGTGATTGAACTAGTCACAACAATTTCCTTTTAATGTCATCGCGCTGACACTCTGAGGTATGAGCCTTGCCATAAAAGTGTACGATATGGACACGTATTTAGGCAGTCGTAACTTTAGTCTCTCTCCGATCTACCTTCCCTCTTGCCCATATATCTCTCACACACTCGTGTGCGCCGCGTCACAGTTTTAATGTCATCGCGCTGACACTCTGAGCTATGAGCCTTGCCATAAAAGTGTACGATATGGACACGTATTTTGGCAGTCGTAACTTTAGTCTCTCTCCGATCTACCTTCCCTCTTGCCCATATATCTCTCACACACTCGTGTGCGCCGCGTCACAGTTTTAATGTCATCGCGCTGACACTCTGAGGTATGAGCCTTGCCATAAAAGTGTACGATATGGACACGTATTTTGGCAGTCGTAACTTTAGTCTCTCTCCGATCTACCTTCCCTCTTGCCCATATCTCTCTCACACACTCGTGTGCGCCGCGTCACACTCTGAGGTATGAGCCTTGCCATAAAAGTGTACGATATGGACACGTATTTTGGCAGTCGTAACTTTAGTCTCTCTCCGATCTACCTTCCCTCTTGCCCATATCTCTCTCACACACTCGTGTGCGCCGCGTCTCAGTTTACGTTACAAATATTTTACTGAAGGGTAAAGAAATTGGTGAACGTAAATCCTGAAGTCTCTGTCAGCCTTATGTTTCATTAATTTGATCTCCCCATAAAAACGTTTTCAACTTTTCTGTAGAAAAGTCGATCCTAAAAGCCACTCTTAAAACCAGTGTACACACGGATTGTACAGGCATTGTTTCGCTTACAGACGTATGTATTTCGTTTGTTAGAATAATTGTTTTTCTCTTACTACTCCAACTTAGCGACAACAAAGAAGTGTTGTGGAATCGAGTTCCACCGTGGAAATAGCTTAAGGTAGAACGTTTTATTTAGAAACGTTAGACAGTAAAACGTATTATTCCAATAATTGCTTATTATGATTTTATTATTCCTGTCAGAATAGTCCCAGTGCAATATTCTGCTTCCATAGGGCCCAGTACTGATCTCACTTCACTATCTACTTTCCAAAACATAATTATACAAAAATTTGAGGTTATTCTATGAGCAGGGTGAATTGAATTAGGTGTTATTAAATATAATCTACGTAATACACAATATCAAGAGCACAGTGGTACAATATATTACAATAAAAATATTGAAAAGAACCCCAATACCACAAAAATAATCAAAAATAACAAATAAGACAAGTTACTTAAGATTAAACCCTATTAATCTAAGGGTAGACTAAGGGTTTAATCTTAAGTAACTTGTCTTATTTGTTATTTTTGATTATTTTTGTGGTATTGGGGTTCTTTTCAATATTTTTATTGTAATAATCTACGTAACTTGAGTTGTAATTCAGAATTTGCTAGATCGAACTCGCTGTTGATAATTGGCACTGAAACGCACAAGAAACATAAATTATAGAGTGTTTTGTTATTACAGTACTTGATTAACTACGTTAAACTGCCTTTTTAAAATTTAATTCTATTAGTTCACACTCTCCCCATTATATCTTGTTCAAATTCATAATCGTTAATAAAATGTTTTGTTCATCCACTCATGTTCAAATACATTTTCTTAAAACTTTAGTGGATAACACTTGGATGTTAATATAGTTTGTTCAAATAATAATTCATTAATTAATTTTTTGTATTACATGGGAGAAAAACGTTTCACAAAAGGGACAAGCAATATAGTTATTTCGTCCCATTTGGTTTAAAATAAGTGATAACATATAATTTCATAAAACAGATGATTTTGTTATAGGTTATGTATTAGATCAGCTGTTTTAACGAATAGGTTATGATACTTTATTTATGTAAATTGTAATTATTTAATAAAAAGTAACAAAAATTTTTAACAAAATTCTTGACTTGAGTAGGAATTGGCTTTAAAAAAATATTGTTTATATTATTTTTTAGAATGGACGCTTTGTTTATGGATTTATTAGGTTGGGAATTATGTAGTTTTCTGCTTCAGATAACCAAAGAAAATTAAATTAGGTTTAATTAAAACCAATGAAACTGCCTTTACAAATATAATCAGAGGAGGAGACGTAAAAAAGTAATTTTGCAGAAGTAATAGTAATAGGGCCTACATGTAAAAGAAGGTCACTATGCTTCAGCTGGAATTATGCATAACCAGAAAATTATTTCCCTCGCAGCGTAATTTTAATCACGTCTTGTCTTGCCTGTATTTGCTTTTATTTGTCTAGTTTCCATAATTTTCTTATTAAAAACCTCTCCTGTTTGTTGGTTAAAACGTACACTCTCAGTTTCACAGTACATCGCCTCCTGGCGTAACTTGACTGACGCCACAGTACAGCTGTTTTCTGTTGGCATTATTGGATAGCCATTATCCTTGATCAATTAAAAGTCGAGGGGCGTGTAAACAAAGCCTCCACATCTGCTCTAGTTTTATCGGCACATAGGCATTGCAAAATGCCGGGGGATCTAGTTACACTACCTGCCAGTGCCTATGTGATCACTTATCTTGGCATTTGGTTGTCTAAGTGAATATATTATGCAAACTTGCTCTTGTAAATAGGCTGCTTATTATTCGATTCCCTCTTAGGGTAGTAGAATAATAGGCGAATTCGTGTTCAATGATTATTTAACAGCCTACATTACACCGTAGTGTTTCTCTTTGTTAGGATTTCACGTTGATAAAGATCATCTCTGTTAAATTATTCCCATTTTATCTGTTAAGGTAGTAATGAAGATAGTTTGGTGCGATCAAAAACAGTTTTAAAGCGGTTAGTGTTAGTTCCAACGTAACTAGTCCGATAACCAAGAACAATAAATTTAACGGCTTACTTGTTCAATGTCTTCTATTAGTTCAAAAGTCGTTAATTTAAGTTCAAACGTATACTATGGGCAAAAGCCACATGACCAATAAATTCCACCGGTTAGTTGTTCAGTTCCTTCTATTAGCTCACTCACTCTCTCTCTCTCTCTCTCTCTCTCTCTCTCTCTCTCTCTCTACATATATATATATATATATATATATATATATATATATATATATATATATATATATATATATATGTATATGTATATATGTATATATGTATATTCTTAGTATTGTAATTCCTGAGGATGTTGGTAATGTCAACCAACGAAAAGCTTTGAATGTATTATTCAATAAATAATTCCTGTAATTAGTGTATATTATTTAATCTTAAAAATAATTCTAACAGGAAAACATATTTAATATTCTACATATATATATATACGATATATATATATCGTTCTATGGTTAATAAAATAGCTTTTGTTCATCCGTTCAAGTTCAAATAGATTTTTTTAAACTTGTAATGGTTGACACTTGATATTAATAGTTTTTTAAAATATTGATTTAATTTAAAATTAATTTAGTTTTATATGGGAGAAAAACTTTTCACAAAAGGGGCAGTGTATGCAATATAGGTATTTAGTCGCATTTGGCTTAAAATAAGTTATGAGATGTGACCATAAAACAGCTGATTTTATGTTATAGGTTATTTGGTAGAACAGCTGTTTTAACGCTATAAAGTTATGTTACTTTATATTAATTGTAATTATTTATTATAAAGTGACCACACAAATCTATTCAGAGCAAAGTAAAGCAACATGTTTGTAACCTTCTGATGATGCTAACCGTGTTAGCGAAATGTACATGAAGGTTGTTCAAATATTTGTAGCAAGGGTTATTATTGTTTAATTATTAAAAAGTAACTAAAATTGTTGACCTGAGTAGGAATTGACTTAAATTTTTTTTTTGTTAATACTACTTACTTTATTGTTGTAGAAGCACCAGTAATTCTTGTACAATGTTTACATTATAACTAATATTCTGGACATTAAAGTCGTCTCGGCGAAGGTGTAAATTATTAATTATTGACAATAAATAAACATTGTTTAACCTGTTTTATTGTAGAAGCGAGAGAAGTTATTCTTGTACAATGTTTACATTATAACTAATATTCTGGACATTAAAGTCGTCTCGGCGAAGGTGTAAATTATTAATTATTGACAATAAATAAACATTGTTTAACCTGTTTTATTGTAGAAGCGAGAGAAGTTATTCTTGTACAATGTTTACATTATAACTAATATTCTGGACATTAAAGTCGCCTCGGCGAAGGTGTAAATTATTAATTATTGACAATAAATAAACATTGTTTAACCTGTTTTATTGTAGAAGCGAGAGAAGTTATTCTTGTACAATGTTTACATTATAACTAATATTCTGGACATTAAAGTCGTCTCGGCGAAGGTGTAAATTATTAATTATTGACAATAAATAAACATTGTTTAACCTGTTTTATTGTAGAAGCGAGAGAAGTTATTCTTGTACAATGTTTACATTATAACTAATATTCTGGACATTAAAGTCGTCTCGGCGAAGGTGTAAATTATTAATTATTGACAATAAATAAACATTGTTTAACCTGTTTTATTGTAGAAGCGAGAGAAGTTATTCTTGTACAATGTTTACATTATAACTAATATTCTGGACATTAAAGTCGCCTCGGCGAAGGTGTAAATTATTAATTATTGACAATAAATAAACATTGTTTAACCTGTTTTATTGTAGAAGCGAGAGAAGTTATTCTTGTACAATGTTTACATTATAACTAATATTCTGGACATTAAAGTCGTCTCGGCGAAGGTGTAAATTATTAATTATTGACAATAAATAAACATTGTTTAACCTGTTTTATTGTAGAAGCGAGAGAAGTTATTCTTGTACAATGTTTACATTATAACTAATATTCTGGACATTAAAGTCGTCTCGGCGAAGGTGTAAATTATTAATTATTGACAATAAATAAACATTGTTTAACCTGTTTTATTGTAGAAGCGAGAGAAGTTATTCTTGTACAATGTTTACATTATAACTAATATTCTGGACATTAAAGTCGTCTCGGCGAAGGTGTAAATTATTAATTATTGACAATAAATAAACATTGTTTAACCTGTTTTATTGTAGAAGCGAGAGAAGTTATTCTTGTACAATGTTTACATTATAACTAATATTCTGGACATTAAAGTCGTCTCGGCGAAGGTGTAAATTATTAATTATTGACAATAAATAAACATTGTTTAAACAGTTTTATTGTAGAAGCGAGAGACGTTATTCTTGTATATTAGCAATGTAAAATTTAAACAAGAACTAGTAGTAATATAAAATGCCCTGAAATATTAGATTTCATGGATTATATTTCTAATTTAGTATATTTTATCACTCTACATTCTGTACATTTATAATTGGTTAAAAACATTTTTTGTTTGTGTAAATTCAAAACACTAAATACTTAGGTTATCATTGCCTGATAAACCCTTCGCAGAGATTAACCTTGTGGTTTCTCAATAAGTAGAAAACACCGAAGCAGATTATTTCACTGAAATAAACTCTCTGTTGTCGTTGACAAATGACGATAATGTACACTAAACAAGAGGTGTTTTGAAGTTAACGAATGACCGAAATGTCACGTCGAGGAACAAAAGGCAGGCGGAGTGGGATAGGCGACGTAGATCAATGATGAAACGTAATTCCGCCGAGTCTGGCAGCAAGTTGGATTGGAAAAATAATTTGAAGGTCAGGCCAAAGATCGCAGTGCTTCAGACTTGCTGGTAGTAAGTTTATTATTTTCTATGGTCTATGATTTTATCTGCCATTTACGCAATTGTTGCATAAGGTTCTGTGGAAATGCAATTGCACTGTGATTTAAACATAATTATGCCTTATAATTGGCATGCAACCTCACCTAGTAATGACCTTTTTATTATTTACAACTTTTTTTTAAAAATTAATTAACTTTAATAAATTAAATCGATGGATAACGAATCTAATAATATAAAATTCGCTAAGAACTTTTAATTTAAGTAATATTTTTTGACTTTTTCTTTAAACATTACTACACGTAAATTCAGTAATCGGATTTGTATATAAATTACTACTCAGGTTAGTTCCTGTTCCAAAATGGAGTAGCCTAACAAGCTGACAAGCAGTAAAACCTTTCTACTACCAAAGTAGTACTAAGAGGGTAATTCAATAATTAAAGAGACAAACTGATCTGAAGAAAAAACTTTATTTTTACAAAACAATACCTTTTCCTATTTTTCAACATTTATTTAACCGTCACAAGGGGATACTAGGTTTTTTTATATCGGCTGCAAAGAGATCTTTGTCTTGCCAATTTTCCACTAATTTCTTGACACCCTCGTTATTCTGGAACTTCTTCCCTAATAATACCTTCTTCAGTGGACCACAGAAATGTATATTGAGGGTGCTAAATCGGGGCTGTAAATGGAATGAGGTAATACCTCCCAGCTAATTTTATTAATGGTTTCAAGGATTAAGTGAGCGACGTGAAGACGTTTGTTGTCTTGCTGGAGAATCTGCCCTTAGGTCCTCGACGTTTCTCTCTCATGGCTGGCTTCAACTTGTTTAAAAACATATCTGAGTAGTATGACATGAATAATGTCATTAATCCGAGATCCAAGTGATGAAGTTTAGACTTCAACAGGCCTGCTAGTACCTTTGTTTCCGTTTCTCTCTCATGGCTGGCTTCAACTTGTTTAAAAAGATATCTGAGTAGTATGACATGAATAATGTCATTAATCCGAGTTCCAAGTGATGAAGTTTAGACTTCAACAGGCCTGCTAGTACCTTTGTTTCCGTTTCTCTCTCATGGCTGGCTTCAACTTGTTTAAAAAGATATCTGAGTAGTATGACATGAATAATGTCATTAATCCGAGTTCCAAGTGATAAAGTTTAGACTTCAACAGGCCTGCTAGTACCTTTGTTTCCGTTTCTCTCTCATGGCTGGCTTCAACTTGTTTAAAAAGATATCTGAGTAGTATGACATGAATAATGTCATTAATCCGAGTTCCAAGTGATGAAGTTTAAATTTCAACAGGCCTGCTAGTACCTTTGTTTCCGTTTCTCTCTCATGGCTGGCTTCAACTTGTTTAAAAACATATCTGAGTAGTATGACATGAATAATGTCATTAATCCGAGTTCCAAGTGATGAAGTTTAGACTTCAACAGGCCTGCTAGTACCTTTGTTTCCGTTTCTCTCTCATGGCTGGCTTCAACTTGTTTAAAAAGATATCTGAGTAGTATGACATGAATAATGTCATTAATCCGAGTTCCAAGTGATGAAGTTTAGACTTCAACAGGCCTGCTAGTACCTTTGTCTCCGTTTCTCTCTCATGGCTGGCTTCAACTTGTTTAAAAACATATCTGAGTAGTATGACATGAATAATGTCATTAATCCGAGTTCCAAGTGATGAAGTTTAAATTTCAACAGGCCTGCTAGTACCTTTGTTTCCGTTTCTCTCTCATGGCTGGCTTCAACTTGTTTAAAAACATATCTGAGTAGTATGACATGAATAATGTCATTAATCCGAGTTCCAAGTGATGAAGTTTAGACTTCAACAGGCCTGCTAGTACCTTTGTTTCCGTTTCTCTCTCATGGCTGGCTTCAACTTGTTTAAAAAGATATCTGAGTAGTATGACATGAATAATGTCATTAATCCGAGTTCCAAGTGATGAAGTTTAGACTTCAACAGGCCTGCTAGTACCTTTGTTTCCGTTTCTCTCTCATGGCTGGCTTCAACTTGTTTAAAAAGATATCTGAGTAGTATGACATGAATAATGTCATTAATCCGAGTTCCAAGTGATGAAGTTTAGACTTCAACAGGCCTGCTAGTACCTTTGTTTCCGTTTCTCTCTCATGGCTGACTTCAACTTGTTTAAAAAGATATCTGAGTAGTATGACATGAATAATGTCATTAATCCGAGTTCCAAGTGACGAAGTTTAGTCTTCAACAGGCCTGCTAGTACCTTTGTTTCCGTTTGTCTCTCATGGCTGGCTTCAACTTGTTTAAAAACATATCTGAGTAGTATGACATGAATAATGTCATTAATCCGAGTTCCAAGTGATGAAGTTTAGACTTCAACAGGCCTGCTAGTACCTTTGTTTCCGTTTCTCTCTCATGGCTGGCTTCAACTTGTTTAAAAACATATCTGAGTAGTATGACATGAATAATGTCATTAATCCGAGTTCCAAGTGACGAAGTTTAGACTTCAACAGACCTGCTAGTACCTTTGTTTCCGTTTCTCTCTCATGGCTGGCTTCAACTTGTTTAAAAACATATCTGAGTAGTATGACATGAATAATGTCATTAATCCGAGTTCCAAGTGACGAAGTTTAGACTTCAACAGGCCTGCTAGTACCTTTGTTTCCGTTTCTCTCTCATGGCTGGCTTCAACTTGTTTAAAAAGATATCTGAGTAGTATGACATGAATAATGTCATTAATCCGAGTTCCAAGTGATGAAGTTTAGACTTCAACAGGCCTGCTAGTACCTTTGTTTCCGTTTCTCTCTCATGGCTGGCTTCAACTTGTTTAAAAAGATATCTGAGTAGTATGACATGAATAATGTCATTAATCCGAGTTCCAAGTGATGAAGTTTAGACTTCAACAGGCCTGCTAGTACCTTTGTTTCCGTTTCTCTCTCATGGCTGGCTTCAACTTGTTTAAAAACATATCTGAGTAGTATGACATGAATAATGTCATTAATCCGAGTTCCAAGTGATGAAGTTTAGACTTCAACAGGCCTGCTAGTACCTTTGTTTCCGTTTCTCTCTCATGGCTGGCTTCAACTTGTTTAAAAACATATCTGAGTAGTATGACATGAATAATGTCATTAATCCGAGTTCCAAGTGATGAAGTTTAGACTTCAACAGGCCTGCTAGTACCTTTGTTTCCGTTTCTCTCTCATGGCTGGCTTCAACTTGTTTAAAAACATATCTGAGTAGTATGACATGAATAATGTCATTAATCCGAGTTCCAAGTGATGAAGTTTAGACTTCAACAGGCCTGCTAGTACCTTTGTTACCGTTTTTCAGATACTGTTCTAACCACTTGTAATAAGTAAAAGTTTCCACTGTTCATAGGATTTTCACCTTTAACAATAAAAAAAGAATCACATAACGTTGCCCAATTTATGCGGTGTTTTCAAGAAAATCCTACATAGTTCCACTTATTTTTGAGGTTATAAACAGAGCAATATTGATCTAACAGCTGATTAAAACCCAATGATGATATCTTAAAATCCCAAATATATCAAACTTGCACTACCAACCGTCTTTTCCCCAGACCAATTTGTCCTTTAATTGTTGAATGACCCTTAGTAGCTTGTGGTAGATATTTCAAAGTAATCTTGTTTACAGAATTAAAAATTATTTTAATGAAAAATGATAAATATTTCTGAAGTATTTTAATTCCGTTGACATCCTGCATTAATCTTTCTGCCAAGGGCATTAGGGATGGCTGCTACAACACCATTTCTCGCTAAACTGTTACATTAAATGTAACGTTGGAGGCAAGTAAGAGATGACTGAATATTGTCGTGGTTTTAGAGATAGGAAACAGACAATCTTCAAGAAAAGCAAAGAATTCATTCCCGCCTATGATCATAAGCTTTGCCATTTTAATACATCGAACATATTTTATTAGCTTATTTGTTTGCGTCCCCTTTAAAAGCAAAATGAACCTCACAATTTACCGCTAGCTTCAGTGTGTCGGAATCGCCATTAAGGGATGTAGAACGAGACCCAGGCTTAACGCAAGAGTGAAATAGGTTTCTGCATTCGGACGAAGGTCAGTTGCATTGATTGAACGTGATTCAATCCGACCCTCCAACAAGTCGTGGAGATATGGTGAATTAAGCCGATCTTGTTGGAGAGGGCGAGGGTGAGACGTTATCTTAATTTAGTGTGAAGACTTTACTTGACATCTGCGTTTACAACCAGATACTCGCCAAAACCATTACTCTTAGAGAATCCATTCAAGTTAGGTACTATAACAGCAAGTTGTATAACAAGTTACGAACTCTGTAAGTGGCATACACTTACGTCGAATTTCTCACAGATATAAAAATACTTTCTAGAAGAAGAAACAGAGTAATGAATTTTGCATTCAATTTAAAAACTTTAACTTTGTTTCTATACGAGTATGAGTAATAATTGAGCTGGCTGTTGAGTTGAGGTTATAAAAAATAAATAACTTTATACGATCTCACAAAACAATATACTTTATTGTCATACGCGTTTCAATGCTTGTGTCATCATCATTACTACAAATTTACAACTGGTTCGGTTGCAGTTATAAATTTGTAGTAGTATAACGAATGAATATGACACGAGTCATTGGCAAAAAAAAGTATATCGTTTTGTGAGTTCGTGTTCAGCTATATATTTATTTTTTCTTTACGAGTATGTTAACTATAATGGACAAAACGTGAAGCAAAATAAGATAAATGGGTTGCATCCCCATAATACATCTTGTCACAGTTTAAGCTCTTGCCTTGAGGGTATCGTGGGTATTAGAATTCCCTTAAATACAGGGTGTTCCAAAAACAATGCCGGGAGTTTGAAAGAGCTATACTGAAAAACTGTTCAAGATTACTAAACGATTGAAACATCAAACTGAAGTTGTAATAAGTAAGTTTTGTTCACCGTGGACTGAATTTGCCAGTTTCGTGCTCAATGAGATTGATGACAATCCCAATTTTCTTTAAAGAATGGTGTTTTAAGACTTGGATATATTTCACACGAATGGTGTGTGTTAATCTTTTAAATTGTCGGATTTGGAGTTGAGAACAACCTGACATTGGGAAGGAACATGTGCGCGGACATCGGGAAGGAACATGTGCGCGGACATCGGGAAGGAACATGTGCGCGGACATCGGGAAGGAACATGTGCGCGGACATCGGGAAGGAACATGTGCGCGGACATCGGGAAGGAACATGTGCGCGGACATCGGGAAGGAACATGTGCGCGGACATCGGGAAGGAACATGTGCGCGGACATCGGGAAGGAACATGTGCGCGGACATCGGGAAGGAACATGTGCGCGATTCGCCACTCGTGAACGTGTGGTGTGACCAAGTGATTAGCCCTAATTAATTTATAATTAATCTTGATTTGCTAGAACAATTTTTGTTGGCTCGAATCGAAGGCACTGAACGATATAACGTATGAAAAGAACTTTGTTCTCCTCCTTTCAATTTGGGATTTAAATTGTTTAGTTATCTTGAGCAGTCTTTCAGTGACGGCCGTTCTAAATCCTGGCATTATTTTGGAACACTCTCAGTAATAACAATTTTACATTTATTATTTACACTAATTGTAATTATTAAAAATAAAAATAATGAAGAAGGTATAATTTTGATGAATGTTCTGAACTACAAGCGATAAGGCAACTGCCGTGGCTGACTTTCAACACCTGACAGGACACGATTATCTAAAGGCCCACCTCTACCGTTTGGGCCTAGCAGAATCCGATTCTTGCCCGCTCTGTCTCGATGGTGTCATGAATGGGGACCACATTTCAACCTGCCCTGAGCTGGATGACCAGCTATCCAGAATCGGTCGTTACTGGGAGGCTCGACGCTAAATGCCTCAACAGCCAAGCGCGGGCATGGGATAAAAAAATATTTATTATTGACATTAATTGCATCTATTAAAATTAATAATGTTAAAGATACAATTTTGATGAATGTTCTGGACAGTGTTTGATGTGTTACCACTTTGACTTTATTTCTAATGGGAACTAAAATTCTGTGACTTGTATTTTCCGGCACAGACAAAGAATTCCAAGCCCACCATAAATACGTGGAAGTTGATGCTTCGTTGAATCTACGTTTGCATAAAAGCTTATTGCGAAACGCATTTTAACATGAGCAATATATTGCTTACTGTCACCAAATGAAGAAAACACTTTTACAGACCATTACAAAATAAAGATTTAATCATCGTTGCCATCTCCGATATTCGTTATATTTTAGTTTCTTCATACATTTTAAATACATAATATTCTCATGTAATTGATACCAACATTTTTTATCTCATTTATTTATTTATTTTAAAATGTTTAAAAATATTTTCGTACTTTTTTCGCATTTTGTTTTTAAACCCCTATAATTGGCTTCCATTTTCGTCTCTGCTTGTCCAATGCATTTAAATTTTTTTGTCTCTATAAGGTTTTTTTTGATTGTGCAACTGGCTACTTTCTCCATCGCCAAGGCATTTAACACAACCCCTCTGTTGGAGGAACGTTCGTAAAGTTGTGTTGCGACTGCTTCCTCCATGCCTCCGCTAGAGCATAAGTTTGCTACATAATTTCGCATGCCTTCATAAAATTTGCTACAAGGCTGAACCTAGATTCATTGTATATGAAAATTTTCAGAAGAAAAAAAAGTTGTACATTGCTATAATGCTTTGAAAAAATACAACAAAAGTTTTTGTATTATACGTCGAAAAATTCATTTTCAGTTTGAGTTTAATAACGATTAGATAAAATTTTAAAAAGTATAAAAGTGTAGACTATTTCTTGTGATATTTAAGCATCTTTGATATTTACATATTTGCCAGGTTGCCTATATATTCTCCACAGATTCGCAACATTGATATAGGTAAATACATTTGCAATTCGAACGTGGTCGAAGCTGTAGGGGAATGTTAGTTATCATAAAGACCCATTGAGTGAAACGTTTATTTGATTTTCTGCAGTACGTGGTTCTAACAATGACAGATGATTCACGCGGTATTTATCAGAGGAAGCGTTGAACCTTCGGCCACAAAGGAAGCGGTAGAATAATGCTTAAGGAAATGACGTAATCTATCGTCTCTTATTGTGCACTGCGTTGCTATTAATGTAATGATAAAATTAACGTCTGTTGTCTGAATGTTATCAAGTTTTTATATTAATTAAAGAAGGCACCTCTAAATCATACGTTCCAAAGCACGTTCTGTGGATTTAATGATTAGACAATCATGTTACCACTGTACTTTATACTTTTGACGACCATCAGTATTCACTTTCGATCATTGTGCCATAGTTGGTAATGTTTCTGACGATGAAAAAGAGTTTTTTTGAGAAGTTTGTTCAAGTTTCTAATTAAACTATAATTTTATGATTGTTTTAAAAATAATGTAGGCCTATATGTTACAATTTTTTTTTATTGATCATCTGTAATATTTAATCACATCCTTTAACATAAGTTGGGTATAATTTAAAATATGGGTAAATAGTGTTTAGACGTAATCTACTGCGGAAAGACCTGTTTAGAACTTTACAAGTGAAAAGCAAATTATATGGATCTTCAAGGAACAAAATAGGTTTCAAAGGAAACATGGTCTTTCATCAGAACAAGAATCGTTGGGAAAATATTAAAATTATTAAGAGTTAAGTTTTCCTGAACCACTAAACCAAAGTTTAAAACGTTATGGGAAATTTAATTCCTTATAAATTTAATTGAGTTAAACCATCTCGAACCTTACATTTGAAAGGTCATCTGATTGAACTTAGAGATTGTTGTTTAGATAAAAAAAAGTTAGTTTGAAGAACGCCATCTAGAAAACTGCTAATTTCTACAGAATGAAATGTCTCGGAATTTAAAAAAAAGGTATTCGTCTAAAGAAGCTATATACAAAAAGGATAATGTTTGCATTTTACGGGAAAAACAAACCTGCGTTCGTAGCTTTGAAGAAAAAATATTTTTTGTCTGACAATAATTATTTTTCACCCTTAACTTCTGCTATTACTATATACTATATCGTATGTAACAAAATTAATATTTTATATGTAGTGGAATTTTCTTATGATAAGGGTGACTGTTTCGGAGGTGAATAACTTTAGTAACTCGAAGAGCAAGTCATTTAACATCAAACAAGTTCTACTATAGGCAAATATGTTCGTTACACTGTATATAATAACATGTATGAGTGAATTTAATAAATAGATATTTAATATGGACCTAATAATGCAATACAAAAAAGAAAGTCTGTATGATGTTACGTGTCTTGTAGGTACGGGGTATTTCGGGCGTGCCTTATCGCTTGCAGCGGCCTGCAGCTGTTTCCTTAATGAGTCACAAGAAGCCCAACAAAATAAGTCAACTGTTATAGTAATCGCCCGTTTATGTACGGCAACAATAATAAATTAAACAAATTATGTCTTGTTTGGTAATATTTTTCTTACATTTTTACTCGCTTTTATAATATTCCGTAGAAATTTGGAAATTATGATTAGTGTAAGAATGTTATTTTACCTTGTGATAATGCTAGTAGGTGATTGATTAAAGAAACAGTTTCAGGTGCTGCAAGTGATAAGGCACATCCTAGTCCTCAAGACAGGTTATATCATACAGATAGTAATGACTCTTTTTTTATTTGCATTTTATGTATTTACTTTTGTTTTACACTAAACACATATTCGGATAAAGTTAAATGTTTTCTCACGCGTCTTTATGATTAGAATATATATATATATATATATATATATATATATATATATATATATATATATATATATATATATATATATATATATATATATATATAGGTTAGTTTTGGTTGGTAACCAAATTTATATATACACCATATATACATATATATATATATATATGTGTGTGTGTGTGTGTGTGTGTGTGTGTGTGTGTGTGTGTGTGTGTGTGTGTGTGTGTGTGTGTGTGTGTGTGTGTGTGTGTGTGTGTGTGTGTGTGTGTGTGTGTGTGTGTGTGTGTGTGTGTGTGTGTGTGTGTGTGTGTGTGTGTGTGTGTGTGTGTGTGTGTGTGTGTGTGTGTGTGTGTGTGTGTGTGTGTGTGTGTGTGTGTGTGTGTGTGTGTGTGTGTGTGTGTGTGTGTGTGTGTGTGTGTGTGTGTGTGTGTGTGTGTGTGTGTGTGTGTGTGTGTGTGTGTGTGTGTGTGTGTGTGTGTGTGTGTGTGTGTGTGTGTGTGTGTGTGTGTGTGTGTGTGTGTGTGTGTGTGTGTGTGTGTGTGTGTGTGTGTGTGTGTGTGTGTGTGTGTGTGTGTGTGTGTGTGTGTGTGTGTGTGTGTGTGTGTGTGTGTGTGTGTGTGTGTGTGTGTGTGTGTGTGTGTGTGTGTGTGTGTGTGTGTGTGTGTGTGTGTGTGTGTGTGTGTGTGTGTGTGTGTGTGTGTGTGTGTGTGTGTGTGTGTGTGTGTGTGTGTGTGTGTGTGTGTGTGTGTGTGTGTGTGTGTGTGTGTGTGTGTGTGTGTGTGTGTGTGTGTGTGTGTGTGTGTGTGTGTGTGTGTGTGTGTGTGTGTGTGTGTGTGTGTGTGTGTGTGTGTGTGTGTGTGTGTGTGTGTGTGTGTGTGTGTGTGTGTGTGTGTGTGTGTGTGTGTGTGTGTGTGTGTGTGTGTGTGTGTGTGTGTGTGTGTGTGTGTGTGTGTGTGTGTGTGTGTGTGTGTGTGTGTGTGTGTGTGTGTGTGTGTGTGTGTGTGTGTGTGTGTGTGTGTGTGTGTGTGTGTGTGTGTGTGTGTGTGTGTGTGTGTGTGTGTGTGTGTGTGTGTGTGTGTGTGTGTGTGTGTGTGTGTGTGTGTGTGTGTGTGTGTGTGTGTGTGTGTGTGTGTGTGTGTGTGTGTGTGTGTGTGTGTGTGTGTGTGTGTGTGTGTGTGTGTGTGTGTGTGTGTGTGTGTGTGTGTGTGTGTGTGTGTGTGTGTGTGTGTGTGTGTGTGTGTGTGTGTGTGTGTGTGTGTGTGTGTGTGTGTGTGTGTGTGTGTGTGTGTGTGTGTGTGTGTGTGTGTGTGTGTGTGTGTGTGTGTGTGTGTGTGTGTGTGTGTGTGTGTGTGTGTGTGTGTGTGTGTGTGTGTGTGTGTGTGTGTGTGTGTGTGTGTGTGTGTGTGTGTGTGTGTGTGTGTGTGTGTGTGTGTGTGTGTGTGTGTGTGTGTGTGTGTGTGTGTGTGTGTGTGTGTGTGTGTGTGTGTGTGTGTGTGTGTGTGTGTGTGTGTGTGTGTGTGTGTGTGTGTGTGTGTGTGTGTGTGTGTGTGTGTGTGTGTGTGTGTGTGTGTGTGTGTGTGTGTGTGTGTGTGTGTGTGTGTGTGTGTGTGTGTGTGTGTGTGTGTGTGTGTGTGTGTGTGTGTGTGTGTGTGTGTGTGTGTGTGTGTGTGTGTGTGTGTGTGTGTGTGTGTGTGTGTGTGTGTGTGTGTGTGTGTGTGTGTGTGTGTGTGTGTGTGTGTGTGTGTGTGTGTGTGTGTGTGTGTGTGTGTGTGTGTGTGTGTGTGTGTGTGTGTGTGTGTGTGTGTGTGTGTGTGTGTGTGTGTGTGTGTGTGTGTGTGTGTGTGTGTGTGTGTGTGTGTGTGTGTGTGTGTGTGTGTGTGTGTGTGTGTGTTAGTAAATAGAAAGAATAGTTTTTCTAATATTTAGTTACAAGTAGAAAGATTCTGTTTCTACTAACATACACTTTGGGTAAGACATTTTTATCAGCTGTGTCTGAACCTAAAACAGTTTAATAATAACCAAATTGTGATGCTATGATTGCACTAGTATAACAATCATTAATCGCTTTCGTACAGAGCACACATTCGCTCGTACGTTGATCAGACAAGGGAGCTTCTTCAACGTTTGCAGTATATCGAGAATAGACTCTCAAGACGTAAGCACTTGGAATCAATAGCATTGCTTATCCATGTATGAAATGGATTGTTATGTCACTACATTGCGACGATAAGATTGGCTGACACTTCCGGCAGTATTATAGATAGGCCGAATGTTTTTTACAGTTATATTTTTGTTTATAATCTATACACGAAGTAAAACTCTATTTATGTTTCGTATATACTTAATAATAACATAAGGCACTTTGTCTGTAACATGCTTATGTTGTATTCCGCTTAATTTGCTTAATTTTCACGTAAATTCCTACCCAACTTTATAAAAGACTTTCTAACTATTGTGACTAATTTTACGCGCGTTCGAATCGGTCGAATGTGTCGTCATCACTTAGAAAGTCACAGAAAAGTGTGAAGAAATTTCTGAATATAAAAGATGATTACTATAACAGCTGTTTTCATCTTCACTTAGAGTTTGTTTAGAGTTTATATTTAAGTCGTTTACGAATCCAATTTTCTTTTGGCAAATGGGTTTATTTAGAAATATGATATATTTGAATAAATATTGCGATAATGTAATATTTCATTTAACGGTTTGTATTAATCATTACTTTACTTTCTGTGTTAGGCATTAGTAGTAAGTTGCATACTTGAGGGAAATTATATTATTTCATTATACATTTACGTTAAGTGTTTTTATCTAACAGACTGACGTGTTTTCTTCAATTGTATTGATTAATATTAAATATTGCAATATTAGGAAAGGCAGAAAAACGTATTCAAATATATGAAAATATTTCTATCCAACCATTCAAGTTTGTAAAATTTGTAGTGGATGACAGTTGATCTTGATGCATGTTTTCAAATATTAATTAATTAATTAAATTCGTTTTAGTTTTATATGGAGAAAAATTGTTCCCAAAAGGGGCAAGGTATGCAATATAGTAACTAAAATGTGTTTCTTTGTTGACCTGAGTAGAAATGTTTTTAAAATTTTTATTGTTTAAATTACTTGTTAGGTTTAACATTATAACCACATCTAGATTTTCAAAGACTAGATATGTTAATAGCATTTAGGGATATATCTTCCAGAAGTGGAAGAACTGGGTTAATAGGCCTACTCAAGTAGATACGGTTGCTCATGTAGGAGGTCGTTCTGTAGAGTTCACAGAGAGATTCGATATCTTTGGTTGAATAGTAACATTTGTTCAAAATTGCTTAGGACGTTTTAACAACTAATTTTCCCAACCGTTTATTTTAGCGGGCACTTTTCGAACTTATTGTATTGTTATTGGGGAGGGGGTTTTAAGGTGAAACCGCACGGGGGGAACGTTTTTGAAAAGTAACTAGATAAGACCAGTTGCAACCAACTTGATGTTTACTGCAGAGGAAATCGAGCCAGATGCCCCAAAGTAAAATGAAACTGTAATATTTTTAAATTGTATTTATTATAGTTGTCATTATTATTTACGTTTCTATTTATAAGAACTATTTATTCTTTATCTTCATGTTACTGGTTTGGACGAATAGGATTTGATGTAAATACACACCATCATCAGTCATTCCAGTTATATATAGGGCTTATAAATAGATCTACTATTCTTGTCAATTATCATTTATACCAAAGTTAATGTAAATTATTTTTTGTTTCAGGTAAATGATGGACAGTTTCATGTTAAGGTAACTTATAGATTATATATTTTGAAACTTTAATAATTTCAGACATTAACAGGTTTTACTTAAACAAATCTATACCAAATCAAACAGGTTATTAAAAATATTGAAGCGGGTCTATAGTTTTTGATTAAATTGGGTTGTTATTATCAATTATTAACATAAGAATTTGAAACTTCCAATTAGTTCCACTTTAAAAATACCACTTTGAAAGTACCTGTAATTAGGTTTGAATAATTCTAGTTTCAATTCCAAATTAGAATTCTCTTTAGGAGCTATTTATTTATGTTATCCATCAGATAACACATTTATATATTTAAAACAACTAAGAAACTCAATAAACCAAGTAATATAAATTCATATATATAAATAAAGTAAATAAAGTCATTCCTACATAAATCAACAAAGAAATTTTTTAATTTTACGTTCTTTTTGTTTTATAATTACAATTAATATAAATATATATATATATACATATGTCAGAATAAAAATATTAAGTTTCATATATTGCAATTTTCCATTTTCTTTTACACGTATGATGTTGAACTATTATTTTTATTTGTTACTATTTATTTATTTTTGTTTTTTTGTCGCTTGCATTATATATATATATATATATATAAGGAGAGTGTGAGCTAATAGAAGGAATTGGAAAACACTACATCATAAAATAAAGCCAATGATACAAAATTAAGTCTAAATCATTAATTTTTATATTCATTTTACTCTGTGATATAATCCCAGAGTTTTAGTAAGTATTGGTTGTTGTTGCAATATGTTGATTTATGGGTTGTTTGGTGGATAATATTGTAGATTCGAGTATGTGTTCGTGAATAGAAATCCAGTTTGGAATCGAAACTGGAATATTTTAAAATTAATTAGAGGTAATTACAAATTTTGTTGTGTACTATAATTATTCGTAGTCAATATATTATTTCAATTAGTTAGTTAGTTAGTTATATTTAAATAAATGCGCGTGCGCGCGCGTACACACACACACACACACACACTTTACAAAATAGGACCTAGCGGGTTATGATTTTAACTAACAGCTGACATGGTTAATCACCTGTTTTCAATTTATTAAGAAACAGCTGGTCATGGTTTCATTTGTCAAAAACCTCCCTCAAGCGTCTGAGGGCGGTTATATTTAATGGTATTTACTATTCACCCTGACTGACTCATAGATGCGGACGCTCCTTGCATCCCTATCTATTGATCTTTATTACTTTCGCCGTAAATCCATTACCGGAAAAAATCTTCTTTTTACTTTCCACGGAATTTCGCGATGTTTAGCTTTTGAAATCAACATTTTGCAAAATCTTCACATATTGTGCGTCTATGTTACGAACGGAATGTACCCTGAAAATTTCAAGTCTCTACTATATGACTCTACATTGATTCTCAGTCAGTCTCTCAGGACAACGATTGTTTGTTTATAAAACAATTCATTTAAGATAAGTATATTACGTAAGTTGTGCATTTCAAATGACAGGAGTTTCCTGTTGCTTTTGTCATAAAAAATTAAAACTAACTTGTATTTACCTTATTCAGCTGTAGTTAAAAATAGATTAACCTACCTCATTTGCAAATGCAAATGGTGCAATTCATTTAGTAGCCGCAAAAATGGCATCATTCTCTTTACACATCACGCAATATCATGCATGATTCATTGTCAAAACAAAAAAGGTTAGTCCTTAAACACGACATGAATCACTTCTGCTCACATTTAATTTAACCTGTTTGTAGATTTTTCTTTGTAATGTTATTTCTTTGTGGAATGTTCTCACATTGTCTCAGTGATGATGAGTTCAAACAGAACTGTTTTGTCATATTTTAATTGTTTGTACTATTAACATATTTTACGTTGGATGGTTACAAATCAGTTCAGTAAAATATTGGTTTATATAAACTAAATTTTTTGGTTGTATTTTTTAAGTATAATAGGTTGTTTACATACATACATTCATACATATATATATACGTGTGGGTGTGTGTGTGAATGTGTGTGTGTGTGTGTGTGTGTGTGTGTGTGTGTGTGTGTGTGTGTGTGTGTGTGTGTGTGTGTGTGTGTGTGTGTGTGTGTGTGTGTGTGTGTGTGTGTGTGTGTGTGTGGGTGTGTGTGGGTGGGTGGGTGGTTGGGTGGGTGGGTGTGTGTAGGGGGTGTATGTGCTTATGTGTATGTGCGTGCGTGTGTGTGTGTAGGGGTGTTATGTGTGTGTGGGTGGGTGGGTGGGTGCGTGTGTGTGTGTGCGTGCGTGTGTTTGTTAGGGGGTGTATGTGTGTAGGGGTGATGTGTGTGTGTGTGTGTGTGTGTGTGTGCGTGTGTGGGTGTGGGTGCGCGTGTATGTAAGTATGTTTGTGTGTGTGTGCGTGTGCGTGCGTGTGTGTGTTAGAGGGTGTATGTGTGTAGGGGTGTTGTGTAGTGTGTGTGTGTGTGTGTCTGTGTCTGTGTGTGCGTTTGTATAAACAACCTATTTTACTTAAAAACTACAACCAAAAAATTTAGTTTATATAAACCAATATTTTTCTGAACTGATATCTAACACACACATACACACACACGCACATATATATATATATATATATTCACACTGTATATAAAAAACATGAGAAAATACAAATGCAAGAGCCTCATGGTTTCATAAAATTCAAAGCTTCTCGTTGGCAAACAGTGCCAACATCATCAGGAATATTATATACATACATGCTTACATACATACATACATACTTACATACATACATACTTACATACATACATACATACATACATATATATATATATATATATATATATACAGTAATTTGGAAATTACCGTTTTCATTCACGAGTTTCAATTTTACGATATTTCCTATTAACGTCTCTGTATATATGCAGGCAAAACATCTGTCTCGTAGATACGTTGTTGCGTATCAATGTACGAACACATGTTTAGAGCCATCAATAAACTCGAGTGTTGTCTGATGGTTGCAAAATGTGTTCATGACGTCAAAGCTTCGATTGGTTTTTGCAATGGGCGTGCGCTCGTATGTGAATTCCGCGAGAAATGTGAATGTGTGAAATATTTTGTACCAAGGGCTGAAATACGGACGTTAAAGATATTTTTAGAACAATTTCAGTGCGGAATTGCAGCACGAGTCATAGTGCTTTAGCAACACCACGAAATGGTCAAGCTGTCGGGATTTAAGGGCTTGGAAGGCGTAATAAATGTCGCAGAACATAACTACGGTTTCACGATTTACTGTGGCCAAGTGAAAGTTAAATACTCTAGTTTTGTTTTTTTCTTTACGGTCGTTTAGTGGTGCGAAAATATTGTTTTTATTGAATTATGTACTGTCCTCTTTGCTGTCTTACCCGTGTCTGAGGCATAATAGCTTATTCTGTGATATATTTAAAAATTTTCCATTTGTTGTATCAGATAATTATTCAGGCCGTACAAATAATGGTCTTTAAAATCAATAAACCAGACTTGAAATAAAATTACTGACATTTGTATTTTCTATTACTTGATATCGAACGAAACATTAGGCTGAGTAAACTTCAAGTACTGTGTTAGCTAACACATGTTAGAGTTGCCCAGTTAATGTAAGACAAAAGTGGTGAATTTATAGTAACGAACCGTTTGCTTGTCTCCAGAACATTTCCTAGTTGTTCTGATATTGTCTTATTTTACAATTTTTGGCAACAATAATAATAATTTTGTTTGAACTTTATAAAACTTGCCAGGTTTGTTTAGGTAACATTGTAGCAGTTAGCGGCCTTTAACAATGTCGAGGTTGCCTCTTGGAATCGTTAAGCTAGTAACGGTAGGTTTAAAAAATTAAGAAAATCGTGCGGGCTGTAACAAATGAGAGGTGTAAGAAACGTATAAAAAAGAGGGACCAAGTGGTGATAGTTTTCAAGAATATACTTCGTGAACAATGTTCTGGAAAAAAATGAACTAGTGAAAAAAATTTGTAAAGAACATATTTAACGGTGAAGTGAAATAAAATACAATATAGTTGGAGCAAAAAAAGGCAGATTGTGAAAAATTTGGTGGTTGCAGTAAAGGAAGTTTCAAAGAACATTGACCTCACTTTAGTTAAGATAAAAACATGGTTTTTTATTACATGTAAAAAACATTTTTTTAATGTATTTCTGCTGGACATTTTCCTTGTGCAAGGCAAAACCCTAACCGCTTAATGAGTATGGATGCCAGACGGTCCATTGTAAGACTAAGGCAAGGAAGGTGTAGGACATGAACCTTCTCTATAGCTGGGAATGGAGGATATTATCTAGCAATGTAGGACAATAAGAGTCTATTCAAAAGTTTTTTTAAATAGAAGAAATTTTTCTGTTTAAAGTTTCAAAAGGTTTATTGCCAATAAATATGCTAAATACAATTGGTGTTCAACTTCATTGTGGGTGTTGCAACTTCACTGAGGGTCTTGCAACTTAATTGTGGTTGTTCAAAATTCACTATGGGTGTTGCAAATTCATTCTAAGCGTAGCAACTTCATTGTGGGTGTTGCAAAGTCATTGTGGCTGTTGAAACTTTATTGTAGGAGTCGGAGCTCCATTGTGGGTTTTGCAACTTCACTGTGGCATTTGCAACTTTATTGTGGGTGTTGCAACTTCACTGTGGCCGTTGTAACTTCATTGTGGGAGTTGCAACTTCACTGTGGTTTTTGCAACTTCACTGTGACTGTTGTAACCTAATTGAGTGTATACAGAATTCACTTTGGCCGCTGTAACTTTACTGTGAATGTTGCATTTTCATTGTAGGTATTGCGACTTTATTGTGGGTGTCGCGACTTCATTGTGGGTGTTGCAATATCATTGAGGGTGTTGAAACAACACTTTTCTGTTTTCCTTCTCCAAGTGATTAAATCTTGCTGAATTTTCAAGTTGAACGACGATCCATAAAAATAATAGATAGGGTAAGTAATTTGTCAAAGAACAACCCTTGTGTTTGCAGAGAGGGGATGCACGCTGAAGGGTCGTGTAAAATCACTTAGACACCCCGTTGTAGATCTCCTTTATGCGAGTACAATAAAACCTTTTTTTGTTATGGGCATTAAAGTCTATTACGCATTGTGTGTGGTCATATACCCTTAATTCATTACAAGCCATTATCTCACCTTGTGATCATTGACTCCCAGACAATAAAGGTCGCACCCAAATTATGCCACACCCTTAGGCCGAGGTGACGCTATGATGGAAATTATCTTCCATCTGCAACGGTATTTCGGTTTTCACGTCACTAGGGATTTCGTCGTATTATTTACATAAATGTTTCTTCATTTTAGTTTAAATTAATTTGTTTTGAGTTTTTCAATTTAGTCAAAAAAAGGTTCTCTGTAAAATGTGTTCTGGACGAGCGGATTTAGCGAGAAAAAATAGGAAATTTATCCCAATGAAACCTAAATAATCAGCTGATGAATTTCCTCGTTTAAATTTCTTATTACGAGTGTCCTACTTGATAACATAATGGTCTAAATTAAAGCATCCGATGTTTTATATCGTAAGACGCATTCAATTCAATTACAGTATTTATGTTGTTGTGGGGAATATAAGTTCTTATATAAGCGCGCCCGTGCACGTGCTGGTCTATTAACATTTGTACAGGAATCTGTTTATTCCACTTCAATACCTGAATACTTTTAATCTAAAATACATTATAAAATCGTATTCAATTTCTTCTTCTAGTTAACATTATTCTTATATATATATATATATATATATATATATATATATATATATATATATATATATATTGTTCAAATTTTCAATCGTTAATAAAATGCTTTTTGAACTCTAGTTCAAATACATTTTTTAAAACTTGTAGTGGATGTCACTATATTTTAATATACTTCATTTTAAATATTGATTCTTAAATAAATTTCTTTCATTAATTTTAGTTTTAAATGGGAGAAAAAATTTTCACAAAAAGGGCAAGGTATGCAATATAGTTATTTCGTCCCATTTGGCTTAAAGTAAATGATAACAGTGATTTCACGAAACCGCTAATTTTATTTTATACCTTATGCTGTTAAACAGCTGTTTTAATGCATAGGATGTGTTACTTTATTTATATTAATTGTAATTATTTAGTAAAAAGTTACTAAAATTAAATTTTTTCTTTGTTGACCTAAGTAGGAGTTGGCTTTAAAAAGTTTTGTTTATATTATTTGTTTTTATTCATAATAAGGAAGCTCGAAAAATTATTACTTTATTCCAGAGTTTGAGGATTTGCGCATAGATGTCTTTAACAACTCGAATCGATGCAGAAGCTTGCTGTGCGTAGAATTGCCAGTATTAAATGTCAGATATGCCCGTTGCGTTAGGCCTTCATGCTACGGAGTCTTGCGACGAACAATGCCTCTTCCAATCGCCTGTTTACGACAGCTAATGAAAGTGTTGTGTTTGTACGTTGACCAATCACTACCAGGTTTCTCACAGATTACATATCGATCACTACTGTGGCCATTATATTGCTCCGAGGTGAATGCGATTGTAAATCAATTTAAAACGTATCCCGCTTATGCCACGCCTTTTGGGAGCGTGTCCAGACAGATTAGGCGAGAGATGCGGCATACTGGTGTTGCCTCTAGAGTCCATCGGCTTCACTAAAATGTGCTGGCAGCGGTTCTCTTTTACAGAAATATTTGTATGAAATACCTCACAAGATTTTTATTGTTTATCAGAAATTATACAGTACATGACTGTATATAAGACATTATTTTACGGAATGTCTAGTATTTGAACTGCATTATTTGTTTACACTTACGAAATAATAAATTATTTTTCTAATAGTAGTTCTGTTATTATCAGCAGGGTATTGGGTAGACTTTGTCCCGGATTAGAGCAGGTGTATTTTTGCCCCTTATGATGCCATACCCAGAACCAGGTTATCATATTGCCGATTCCTTAGCCCTCCCTGATTCCATCTACCCTCCTTATACTTCTTATACGGGGGTAAAACAGGCACACACCTCTATTCAACCCCTTTAAAGAGTGATCTACTACAAGTAGATGTCCCTGGATACGTGGTCCTTACTTTAATCCTACGTATATTCACATTTCAGCCGTATCCTACGCAGGACTATAAGCTCGTTGCTTTATCCTACGCAGGACTATAAGCTCGTTGCTTTATCCTACGTAGGACTATAAGCTCGTTGCTTTATGCTACGTAGGACTATAACCTCGTTGCTTTATCCTACGTAGGACTATAACCTCGTTGCTTTATCCTACGTAGGACTATAAGCTCGTTGCTTTATCCTACGTAGGACTATAAGCTCGTTGCTTTATCCTACGTAGGACTATAAGCTCGTTGCTTTATCCTACGTAGGACTATAAGCTCGTTGCTTTATCCTACGTAGGACTATAACCTCGTTGCTTTATCCTACGTAGGACTATAAGCTCGTTGCTTTATCCTACGTAGGACTATAAGCTCGTTGCTTTATCCTACGCAGGACTATAAGCTCGTTGCTTTATCCTACGCAGGACTATAAGCTCGTTGCTTTATCCTACGTAGGACTATAAGCTCGTTGCTTTATCCTACGTAGGACTATAAGCTCGTTGCTTTATCCTACGTAGGACTATAACCTCGTTGCTTTATCCTACGTAGGACTATAACCTCGTTGCTTTATCCTACGTAGGACTATAAGCTCGTTGCTTTATCCTACGTAGGACTATAAGCTCGTTGCTTTATCCTACGTAGGACTATAACCTCGTTGCTTTATCCTACGTAGGACTATAACCTCGTTGCTTTATCCTACGTAGGTCTATAAGCTCGTTGCTTTATCCTACGTAGGACTATAAGCTCGTTGCTTTATCCTACGTAGGACTATAAGCTCGTTGCTTTATCCTACGTAGGACTATAACCTCGTTGCTTTATCCTACGTAGGACTATAAGCTCGTTGCTTTATCCTACGTAGGACTATAAGCTCGTTGCTTTATCCTACGTAGGACTATAAGCTCGTTGCTTTATCCTACGCAGGACTATAAGCTCATTGCTTTAAAAAGGGGGACAGTTTCAAGAGTCAACCCAGTCTGTAACTCCCGATAGAACTGTCAACAACTATTAACGGTCCCGGTTGAGAATTAATGAGCATGTGGGTGGTTCTCGTTAAAAGGGAAAGTAATTATTACTTTTAATTTAGGGTATATATATATATATATAAATCTACGTATGTATGTATATATCCACCTTATCCATTACTAAACCTCTGAACAGAAGTAAATTCGGAGGGATTGTTTAACATATTTCCAGGATGGTTCTTGTGAAGGTTGGTGTAGATCCATCCACAGAACTCCCCCTCCTCCCGAGAGGCTTAGGATGGTTCAAATACCGATTATGTGTTTATGCATGTATACATGTATGTATGTATGTGTATGCATGTATGTATGTATGTATGTATGTGTATGCATGTATGTATGTATGTAGGTAGGCAGGTTTGTATGCATGTATCTTATGGTCACCTAAACCACTAAACAGAAGTTAATGAAATTTTGAGGGATTGTTTAACATATTCCCTGGATGGTTCGTATGAAGATATTTGGTGCAGATCCATCCACAGGGCTAAGCCCCAGAGGCTTGGGATGGTTCATTGTACAGCCTCCCATAAGTCTAATTTTAAATTGTGTATCCATACTAGCGTAACTTAATTAATCTATATATACACACACACTCACATATACAGTATATACTGTATATATATATATATATATATATATATATATATATATATATATATATATATATGAATATTTGTATGTATGCGCCTAATGGGTTACTAAACCACTGATCCGATCACAATGAAACTTCGGGAAATTGTTGAGTACATTCTTGGAAAGGGTAAGTCTCTAGGGCGTAGCCGGTAGGCACATGATCCCCCCCCCAAAACCAATTAATTTAAGCAGAAAAATATTAACCTATAAAACGGCGCTATCTTCTCATATATTTAAAAATGAATGTATGTATGTATGTATGTATGAGCCTAATGGGTTACTAAACCACTGATCCGATCGCCATGAAACTTTAAGAAAATGTTGTACATTCCTGGGACGTTTTCTGCAATAGCATGTCTCAGGGGTCTAGATAGGAGGTTATGACCCCCCCCCCCATACCAATTAATTTTAGCAGAAAATCATTAATCTATAAACGGCACTAGGTTTTAGAAAAACAGTTTGCCGACGACATAAGAATATTTTCAACGTATTTTTAAGTACCAAAATAGCATAAAATATGTTCAATCTCATCTCATCCTAAGACATTTCATTGAAT
This sequence comes from Prosapia bicincta, assembly GCA_036971475.1. NCBI lineage: Eukaryota > Metazoa > Arthropoda > Insecta > Hemiptera > Cercopidae > Prosapia > Prosapia bicincta. Next base: position 9,045,637 of record JBAIZL010000008.1, read on the forward strand.
TCATTCCAAATTTTGGTTGCTAAGCAACACTTAACAAATTAAAATTATTTGGACCTATTTTTAAAAATCCACGCATCTCACATTATATGGCTTGTTCACGCGTTGAAAAACCTTCTGATTTATTTCTGTACGCACCTGAGACAAAAACCAAGAATATTATATATCCAAGCGCTCTTCAATAAATAACATCCAATCAAGAACTTTTATTGCCGATCGACTACTGTAAGTTCAACTATTATTGTCTTAATAAAATACTAAATTAAGTTCAGTTAATGTTAACACGCCATTCATTTACTTTTAGGCGGTATGAAGTTCGCCAGTCAGGAAGTATTTAATAAAACGAAATGATGAAATCCGCTTTGAAATATCAAAGTCAAATCAAAAATTTTCTTTGTTGACCTAAGTAGGAATTGACTTCTAAACATTTTATAACTTGTTCTTATATCACTTAATCCCAACAGTTACTATGGTACCCGCCTCTAACTCTAGTAAGAATGATTAATTAATTTGTATTATAAAAAGTGTAAATATATAACCTTTGAAAATATTCGATTTCGATATTATAACATTCAAATATAAAATTTAATTATTTTTTGAATCGGATACTCTGCAGTACAGTGAAAGAGTTTAAATTTAAACGGACATTCTCTTTTAAACGATGTAAATATATTCAAATAGGAAAGAATTAAATTTTCTTTACTATACAAATCGTAAAAAATGAAGGACGCATTTCTTTAAAAAAAAAGTACTGTCTTTAAAATAAATTAGAAATCGTCTCCTCAATTATTCTCTATCTCTTGTTTATGTGAAGTTCGTGATTACACAAAACATTTCTAAAACAACGAAGGCACAATGGAGATGAACACGCACAGCTTGGAAATATGTCAACAGCTGTTTAGCGATGACATAATCAATAATTGGTCCAACTGAGTTACTTGCAAGTGTTGTACTGTTGTATTTATTTATTCCTTTGATGCTTTCCATTATATGACGAAACCAACACTCACCAGAAATAGCTTCCGTCCCATTTCCCCGCTTCCCTTCCTTCAGGTCTTCTGCTTCAGATCAACCGGATTCGACAGGAATTAACCAAAGACATATAGGCCTACTTCAAATTTTGTTTAAATTTACATTAGACGTAATTTTTTTTAATGGAATAGATTAATTCCGTCAGCTAAAATAACAAATCTTAAAACAATTTAAAATTTCGTAACATTTACAACTATTTAAATAGGAACGTGGATTTAGTGTTTTACATGTAGGCATTTCCATTATAATCAGAGCTTTATTTTCGTTGGTAATTCTAGTGAGAGGAAATTTTGATATTCTGGGGGAATTCTATCATAATAACATTTTTTTTCTTTATTACCGGTAGCCTACATCATCTTGACAACGAAAAAATTTTTTTTAACTAAGTAAATAAAACTCACTAACCACAATACAAAAATCTTTATTTTACTACTGTAGTAAAATAAAGATTTTTATATTGTGGTTAGTGAGTTTAATTTGTTTAGTTAAAACATTGGTCCACGGTGCTCAACAAATTTACTAACGAAAATTTTATTTTCTTAAACATTTCTATAGAAACGGATTTTAGGTATTTCCATGGAAACAACAATTTAATTTCTTATTGTAATTTCATGGTAACGACAATTTTGTTTCCAGAATAAAGGTTTTCTTACAGTTATTTAGATAGAAACATTGAATTTATTTGTATTATGTCTGTATTTCCGTGTGGATGGTGATTTTCTTTTGTATTTAGTTGAACATCAGTTTTTATATTTCTGGAAATTAGTAGTAAACTCATTATACTGTATTTCTTTATCGTATTAGCCTACTCTGACAACGAACTGATCTGTTTGAAACTGACAGAGCCAGAAATATTTGTTGAACCTTTCAGAGCCAGAATATATGTTGAAACTGTCAGCCAGAAATATTTGTTGAAGTTTACCAGAATTTTAATTAACTAGAGATTCAGAAGAAATTTTAAAATAATCAGTTTTTTCTTCAAACTTAGGTGGAGCACATTCAGTTAAAGATACGTTTTAAATATTATTTAATTTCGAGGATTCTGTTGTCCAGACGATCGCCAAAACTATAAGTAAATTTGAACTTTAGAACTTAGGAACAACTACCCGGAATTATAATTTACTCCGACCACAAACTGACCGGTTTAAAACTGCCAGAGCCAGAAATATTTGTGTTGCCTACGTCTATTGATATTCAGAAACTTTTTATAAAAATACTCAGTTTTTCTTCTTCAAACTGAGTTGGGCAATCGTATTTCAGAATTGAGATGGTTTAGGTTTATATTAATTTGTAACTTTACAAAGGAGGTAAAGAGGTTTTATTAAGTATGCAACTTTGACTATGTTGAGATCTCTTTAACTTGTAGCTGTTTACATAAAGGTAGACTTATGGGAATGTCCAGTTATTTAAGTTTTACTTATTCGGTTTTGTTGTATTTGATATAAATCTCGTTTTTATTCATTGCAGCGGATCCAAATCGTCCTAAACAAACACTATACTCGCCTTCATTAAATGTAAATCCCGCCCAATCTGTTTCACCCTCCGTTACCCCTCCATCGATCACCCTGTACTAGCCTATATTGGACGACTGAGCTGCCGTGAAAGATTCCAATTAATGGTGAATAAGGTGAGGGAGGAAGATATCCAACTGGAAGGAGGGTGGTATGCCCTATTTAGGTCACGACTGCTCAATCAATATTAAACACAACGCCCTTTTAGTCAAGTGCTCAAGACACTTATCAGTGCGCCCGTGTGAAATGTCCGAGATGGTTTCGTTATTCACACGCCAACTACTCACGCTGACAATCTGTGCATAACGCAATCACACAAGAAAAGCCAGAACATGTTACGCAAGTATTAAAGGGTCCTTCGCTACTTGGCGACCTCTAATCTCTCGTCACTCAAGTTATCTTCAGACTTTCATATTAATACTACATAAAATTAATTAAGTTTTAAGTCTTTAACTTCAGAGAACTCCTTTATTTAGGCCAGTTCCTACACTTCCTACGCGCGCAAAGATTCCTCCAGGCGCCTCCCTTTATCCCCATCTCTTCACTAATGTTATTTTATCGTAATAGATTAAGAAACTATTAAAATGAAAACTGTGTTTTTATCTGAGTTAATTTTGTATAGTGAATTGTTAAATTCCTTCTATTAGTTCACACTCTATATATATTTAGTTCAAATTTTCAATCGTTCATTAAATACTTTTTATTCATACATTGAAGTTCAAATAAATTTGTTTTAAACTTGTGGTTGACACTTGATTCCGTGTTATTCCAATTATTAATTTATTAATTAGGTTTGATAATGAATTTATTTTAGTTTTATATGGGAGAAAAACCTTTCACTAAAGGGGCAAGCTGTGCAATAGAGTTATTTTGCACAGGTTATGTTACTTTTATTATATTAATCGTAATTATTTAATAAAAAGTAACTAAACTAAAAATTCCTTTGTTGGCTTTAGTAGGAATTAACTTTAAAATATTTGTGTTTATATTTTACCTATTTTCTAATTTGTTTATTATCGCCTGAATTTCATATTTTACACAAAAACGTATCGCGGCTAAAACTACGGCGATCTGCATTTATAGATTTAGAACGAGCGATTTTAGTCCAGTTGTATTGCTTTCGGAACTTCTGAAGGTTGGATCTACGTTTCGGGGAAACTGACGCGACCGAGTCTGTGAAACACGTGTAGGAATTTAATAGAGAGCCTTGTTTTTAATTTGTTTGCTTTGTCGGAGGGGAAGGAAAGGTCGTAGATAACAGCGGCCCCTACCCTACCATTCCCTCTTTTGTCTCATGATATTTTCAGCTGTTTTAACACTTTAAAGAACAATATGGATTTTTTATAACAAAAGCCTTTTGTTAGCTTTCACAACAAAAGCTATTTTCATTCTAATTTAACACTTCAATTTTTTACAGGATTATTTCAAAGCAATATGATAACGGAGAACAACTTGCTAATTCTCTGGCCAATAATTTTTGTTATCCTTATCATTTGAAACAATATCAGACTTATTGGTCTGTTTAGTCGTCGTCAGCTAAGTATTAATAAAAATGCAATTCTCATGACTCGCCGTCTACATTTTATGCATTATCGCAAAATGTTTCAACAATGTAATCCCCATAAATTTCAGACTGTTGAGTAAATTTATGTAGTAGACCTACTGTTTCGAAAGATTCCGTATCATTGTAGCGTATCTGTGGCCTTTTACATTGCTATCTGTATAACGCCCTGTTCCATCTCCCCCTCCGAGGGGGTTAACAATTGGTTTATTGTCATTCCCGTGGTCAAGAAGTCTGAAATACATTATGTGATGAGTCATTCCAGTATAGACGAGTTTCAGGATTTCCTCGTTCTGTCAGTTTTTTAATCTATGGAAATTATTGTTGTATTTTTTCCTTTCAGTTTTATCATTTGTTTCTTTAAACAATTTTCATTCTTCTTCAGTTTTTTTTCACTATGTTATACAGCTGGTTACAAATACTATTATATTAGCATTCATTTGTTCTAAGATATATCTTAGTTAGTATTCACTATAAAACAGTTTCAAAAACAAGACATGAAATGTTACGGAAAAATAAGAGAAGCCCTTGAAAAACTGCCACTCATTGTCTGTTGCAGCTCACACTTTTATAAAACACGATTTTTGCAACGAGACTATGATTGCAGTTAGGGTTGGGACATCGAAAAGAAAATATTATAATAATAATTTTATCAATTAAAATACCAGTGAACATCGATACTTAGATATTTGAGTTAAAACCAATCGATATGTTAGTAAGGAAATTAAAATCAGTAACCAAATGAAGAATTTTTTTTTTTAATTGTAAAAAAATATATTTTTAAGGAATTAAATATTACAATTTACATTTATAAATATACAGATTTCTTTTGTTTTTCTTACAATATGAAACTTTTACCCCGAAATTCTGTTCTCAGAAAGCCTAATAATTTCAGCATATTTGCATGATTGGGTTTTAGTCTGTTCCTTTCCGAAAAACCGCTAGATTTCAAGAAAAGCCTCTGGCGGATATTTTCTAGACAATTGTAGGGACGAGTTTGGCGGTGAAATATCCTTCCAAATCTTGAATGGATTGTCTCCTAGACGATCCTAAGGTCTGGCTGACTACCGTTGCCTCCATAAACTCATCTTTCTCACGCCGACTCATCTCGAACAATTTTTAAAGTTGAAACCGCCGCCCTGTGATCCTAGATAATTAGTATGAAAGTATGATGCATGGACATGTTCTTGCTCAACTTAATTTATTTTATTTTCATCATAATTTATAAGAATAACATCTGTTAGTAACAGGCGAGTAACGCTTTATTAAAATATTTATGTTGGCAATTTCATTTGCATTTACGTTTACTATACTTGTAGAAATCAACGTTAAACCGATCGATAAAAACATTTTACATGATAAAAATTCCGAAATTAAACCACTCAGTGTCCCGTGATTTTAAAGTATTTTCAACACCAAGATAGACAAAAATAATGTTTAGTCTTTTTATATTAAAAGTATAAATATATTGCCTGGAAATATCTATGCTTCCGATATATCGGATATGACAATATCAGTGAAAATATCGCCAATCCGCCTCCGATATATCGCTTTTCGATGTCCTAACTTTAATACGGTAGATTTTCATTACTTATCCTACCCTTCCAGATTATACATCATCTGTCTCACAAGATGTGATTATGTCAAACCCAGTGGACACGTTGTTAATCTCTGAAATGTATTGAATTTATTTGCCGTCGGGGAGGCTATATTTGCTCAGGCGATGGACGCGGGAGGGAGAACTTTCAGCAAGTTATTTCAGCGGCTTGACTGCGAAGGGAGACGTGCCCATTGCCGGGGAAATCCTGTTGGCCTAACCTTGGGTTTGTTATGTCTAGTTTGAGTTTACGATAAGCAGGTGATGTTTTCACCAGCGCCCATTCCGCTGACCAACAATTCTCGCAACTTATTTTTCTCGTTTTAGTGATTCCCATTACTGCAAAACTAAATTCGTCCCAGGTCATTGCAAGTTTTTTTTTTTAAATTAAAGTGGACTGTGTAATATTAATATTAGAAAATATAGTAAAGCATAACCCATACATATACAAATGTGTAATACACACAATATGTATATAATTGTGGTTGGATTAGAAGCAATAAATATCATTAGTTTTTTTTTTTTAATTTGTAGAAATCGCCAACACATTATACACTTGTTCGTTTCGGTAATAAGTTATTATCATCAGAATTTGAAGCTAGTTAGCAAAGTAAAAACAGTGTTAGAAAACAGCATAGGCTCGACTTAGTACCAGTCTATAGTTCCCTAATAATTGTATTTTTTAGTCACGTGTTTGTGGTGTATTCAAATTGTGAACAGACACACACACACACACACACACACAAAGCTTTTTTATATCTTGGCTAACTAGTCAACGTACACAATACTTGTGCACTATCATTCTACTTCTACTTTCCTGATACTTGCACATTATTCTGTGCATTATGACTACAAACACCCAGCTAAGTTCTAAGTCTTTATATATTATTTATATTTGCTGATTTTTATAATCGATCACAAAGTCAGCTCCGCCAGCAATTCCCAAGTCCATTGATTTTGAAACGACTGCTTTTATAATATTCATTTCTTACTTGCTTTACACATGGTTCATGATCGGATCTAGACAAATACTTTTTGGATGCCTTGTGTGAGGGGAGGAAAAGGGTCCCCCCCCCTTGGTAGATATAGTGTAAACTCTAAGGGTCATCTATCTGAGGGAAATAGTTATAGGCCTGCTATGTGATATTACACACGAATTACTTAGCCCCATTTACCATATATTTACATTGTAAACAACCTATTTACTACATTGTGCATGGTCCTATTTATTAATGATTATAGCATGGTCTTATGGTGAATAAAATGGGTTTGTAAACATTCTAATAATTATTAAGTAGATTAAAACCGGGGAAATCTGATGCAGACATCGGAAATGGCATTTTAGTTTACATTTATAGTGTTATTTTATAGTTTTTTCACTTTTGGGAGAGGCTTGAGCCCCAAAGCCTCCCCCCTTAATTCTGCCACTGGTTTGGAGTTTATTATACTTTCACACAGTTTTGTATATCTGGGGCAGCAGCAAGCCATGGTAAGGTCATTTCATTTATATTTCCCTGATACTTTCAGTTCTCGAGACGAATCCCAAGTGCTGTAGACTTATTTTCAAACTGCTTATCGCGTGAGAACATCTTGTCTATACTTCCTTTACACGTGATTTCGAGTATATACAGCGGGCTACTTATATTGTCCTGATACTTACATATTATTCTGCGAGTTTTGCTGTGACTCTGATCTGTGTTCTCACTTGTCAGATATTTTTCTGGCCTTGTTGGACGAAGATCTTAGTTATAATTTCAAGCTCTAAATTCTATTCCCCTGGACACTTTCGTAGCTTACCCTCTAAATTCTATTCCCCTGGACACTTTCGTAGCTTACCCTCTAAATCGTATTTCAGTAGTACTCAGCATTTTCGTTTCTTTCAGCTTAGTACTGCAGTACTCCCCCCCCCCTCGTCATAACGCCTTTTTCAATATATGAGGGGTTACATATGGACTGGTATTTCACTTTATTTCACCAACAGTTATTGTATTCCATTCTCAAGATCATTCTGAGTGCGAAGTCTTTCGCTTCCAACAAACTTCTTCCCCAAAAAGTTTTTGTTAATTTAAAAGAAAAAGTTACATCAGTATTTGTTTAGTTCAGGCATTTTCCAGTAATTTAACACTGTAAATATGACGACGCTGTTAATATGTAATGCGATATTCGATTTCAAATATTTCTTGTTATTTTGTGTGCGAGCTTTCTAAATCTGCATAAAGCTTCTAATATGTGATAAGACAAGCTTACTTGAAGTCTCTAAAAATGTTTTTATTCGCTTATTTCCAATTACCATCGCAGGCTATTACACATCTCAAATTATAGTCGTGCAATGATATTGCTGAGTGTAACACTAGTGTTCGCTAAGTAAATCTACTTCAAGGTAGAACAGAGTTTGCAACGTTTTACAATAACTGAACATTTTGTTTTTATCAACTTCCAACTTTAACGCTTAAGTTGGTTTTAGCACGGAATGACACGTATGGCAGAGCCCGCATGTTAGTCAATAGATCGGTAGGTCTCCTTGGGCCAATAATTAGAAGTTGTCATCTGTCTAATGAAAATAAACCATATGTTTGTATTCTTAAATAAATTTAGATTGACGCCTAAAACTTTTTTCGTAATCCTGGGTCTGGGTGTTTTCGCTTGGAACACACTACAAGTTGTGGAAATAAAATTAAATAATATTTTCAGGTCTCCCAATTGACGTAGTTTTTGTGTCATAATAATGTTTTGTTAAAATTATTGATTAAAACGCTCTATAAAGCGATGTAAATGAAAAAAAAAATGGAATCACCGTACAATGACTTTAGGCCTAACTCTTCGCAAACGTATCAATGGCAGGAATACAGTATCTGCCACAGAATGTAACTGTTTGCAGTAAGTTCGGTATCTTCATGTTGTATTAATCGCTATAAAAACTGTAGGCCTATTCTTTAATCGCTGGCTTGTGTTCTTCACTGAAGAAGGTTAATGTAATTTCATAACGCCAACGGTCTATTCGACTTTAAACCCTCCTTTGGCCGACTTTGTACTTTTGGGAACTTTTACGTTACTCTGGCACCGCATTTTCACTTCTTGGAGCACCCAAATGGAAGTGTAAAATTCGTATGGTAAAAATAAGTTAAATTCAGATTTATTAATATATTTAAATTGAAATAAATCATTAAAAAATTTTTAAATGCTGGCGGAATATATTTATTCTACACTTTAACCAAAGTTTAAAATTTTGTAACTTATTTATTCTATACTTCAACTAACGTTTAAAATTTGTCAATATTTTTATCCTATTCTTTATTAACCAATGTTTAAAACTTGTAAATTTATTTATTAAAAACTTAACCAACGTTTAAAATATTCTTAATATTTATTCTATACTTTAACCAACGTTTAAAATGTGTTAATGTATTTATTCAATGCTTTAACCAACGTTTAAAATTTGTTGATCTATTCTATACTTTAACCTACGATTAAAATTCGTTAATCGATTTATTCTATTCTTTAACCTACGTTTAAAACTTGTTAATATATATTTTTCCTCTATACTTTATAACCAACGTTTAAAATTTGTTGATCTATTCTATACTTTAACCTACGATTAAAATTCGTTAATCGATTTATTCTATACTTTAACCTACGTTTAAAACTTGTTAATATATATTTTTCACCTATACTTTATAACCAATGTTTAAAATTTGTTGATCTATTCTATACTTTAACCTACGATTAAAATTCGTTAATCGATTTATTCTATTCTTTAACCTACGTTTAAAACTTGTTAATATATATTTTTCACCTATACTTTATAACCAATGTTTAAAATTTGTTGATCTATTCTATACTTTAACCTACGATTAAAATTCGTTAATCGATTTATTCTATTCTTTAACCTACGTTTAAAACTTGTTAATATATATTTTTCATCTATACTTTATAACCAATGTTTAAAATTTGTTGATCTATTCTATACTTTAACCTACGATTAAAATTCGTTAATCGATTTATTCTATTCTTTAACCTACGTTTAAAACTTGTTAATATATATTTTTCACCTATACTTTATAACCAATGTTTAAAATTTGTTGATCTATTCTATACTTTAACCTACGATTAAAATTCGTTAATCGATTTATTCTATTCTTTAACCTACGTTTAAAACTTGTTAATATATATTTTTCATCTATACTTTATAACCAGGCAGATAACCAACTAGTATTAAAAAGAGATGTATGAAACCATACATTATCTCATAATTTGTATAATTAATTCTACGTTTCAGTTTGTAATATAGTTACAAATGTTACAATACGCGATAAACGTGAAGCATTCAGACAGCTTACATAATCATTGGGTATATGCCCCCAGTAGCGGCCAGACAGCGTAACATTTGCTTTATTTAATGAGAATTTAAACGATGATAAAAATGTATAACGCAGTACACTCCAGACTCCCGAGTCCCATACTGGAGAGAGGAATGCTTGTCTAAATATAAAAGCAACTTCCCCCACAGCTTCATTATGTCTATCTGTGATGCAATGCTGAGGAATAAAATTTAACAAAAAAACATCTGTGTAATGAAGTGGTGGTAGTTAAGAATTCAATTTAGACTCAAGTAGCACATACCATAGATGCCGTCGGATTGGTACAGATATGTGTTAGTAGGGTTATTTCGCGAGGCGGGGTTTTTTGGTAGAAAGGAATTCCAATGTTTCCAACGCATGTAATACAACAGTCTGTATTATCTTGCACGAGCAGTCTATGTTGGCTATTGCGCAAAGCGGTTCCTTTAAATATAACACGAAAGGGAGGAGAGTGCTAAGTAAATATATTGTTTCTCCCTTTTTCGACATCTTTATATAAATATAATATTTCTTCTGTTGGTGTGTATGTGACTAAACTCTCTAAACGGCTGGACACATTTTTATGAAATTATGTGTGTGTGGGGGGGGGCGCATTAAGTTGATTGGAGAATTGTTTAGATTCACAATTTGAGTAAAGTGGTCTTATTGGTAGTGCCAAGTCGATTACAAAAAAAGCATTAAAAATTCGACTGCTTTCCTAACCAAGCTTTCAATGATTGAAATTCAATCTATGAATTATTATTAATCTATGACTGGCAATAATCATGCTATGACATACAGCTAATGAAGTAGCTATGTATACTCCTGCGAACGTTTTTGGCATAATAGGCCTACATCTATCTTTCAATAGTTGGTGCGCGTGTATACAAAGAAATTGAATACTGAATTCATTTAGAGAAAACTACTACTTTTCTAACTCAGCATGCAGTCACTGAAATTGCAATCTAAGAACTATTAGTAAACAATAGATGGTGATAAGCAGGCAGTGGCGTACAGCTGATAACATTAAGTGAAAACAATTTTTATATGAGGTTAGTTTACATAAGAGATGTTTCAACAATGTTATATTACTTTATTTACTGCACTTTGTTAAGCTAAAATGCTATTGAACTGGAAACGTCTTTTAATTATAAGTTAATAAACATCTTAACATATAGAATAAGTCGTACTAAATAAATTTAATATAAGAAAAATAAAAATTTGTCCTTGTGTGTTAGCGTGTTATTTGTTTATGTAATAGATATGCTATAAAATTAGACTAAATTGTTTTATTTTAATTCAAATAATTGTTTTGTAAGTTGTAAAAAGATTTAAATTAGGTTGTTGTTTGTACGTTGAATACACTAGAAAAACTGATTGAAATTTATTTAGGAATTTATGATGTCATTTCGTACATATTGGACAGTGGCCATAGTTGTTTTCAGAAACTGTAAATACACGGTTTGAATTCAGAAATTCAGTTTTTTGTAAACACTATCTTTCAGGAGATATAGTTATCCAAAAGCACACGATTAAGTAAATAGAATTAAAACTACAGTGAAATGTTTCTCCAATGTAAATAAATTATTTTCAATCAAAATAATAAGCGTCTTAATTCCGCGAGGTGCCTTGCCGACGGGTCAGTTCTCTCTCGCTAGCAACATTCCCGACTCGGCAGTTGTTTGGAGTGTCCGTATCGTTCAGTTTACATATATTCTACTGGGTTTCTTTTAATTGGGCAATTTAGTTAGTAATTTTATCTAGAATTTTTAATCTACAATATACAGTATGGCATAAAACTGAAAAAATGTGTTTTCTATATCGCCGTAAGATACAGTTATAATCGCGGGTATGGATGCGAGAAGAATGGTTTCCGAGTGACTTGCTAGAGGTCGCTTTATGGATTGCTACAGCATGGGATGATACCAGGCCGGGGTATGGATGCGAGAAGAATGGTTTCCGAGTGACTTGCTAGAGGTCGCTTTATGGATTGCTACAGCATGGGATGATACCAGGCCGGGGTATGGATGCGAGAAGAATGGTTTCCGAGTGACTTGCGAGAGGTCGCTTTATGGATTGCTACAGCATGGGATGATACCAGGCCGGGGTATGGATGCGAGAAGAATGGTTTCCGAGTGACTTGCTCGAGGTCGCTTTATAGATTGCTACAGCATGGGATGATACCAGGCCGAGGTATGGATGCGAGAAGAATGGTTTCCGAGTGACTTGCTAGAGGTCGCTTTATGGAGTGCTACAGCATGGGATGATACCAGGCCGGGGTATGGATGCGAGAAGAATGGTTTCCGAGTGACTTGCTAGATGTCGCTTTATGGATTGCTACAGCATGGGATGATACCAGGCCGGGGTATGGATGCGAGAAGAATGGTTTCCGAGTGACTTGCTAGAGGTCGCTTTATGGATTGCTACAGCATGGGATGATACCAGGCCGGGGTATGGATGCGAGAAGAATGGTTTCCGAGTGACTTGCTAGAGGTCGCTTTATGGATTGCTACAGCATGGGATGATACCAGGCCGGGGTATGGATGCGAGAAGAATGGTTTCCGAGTGACTTGCTAAAGGTCGCTTTATGGATTGCTACAGCATGGGATGATACCAGGCCGGGGTATGGATGCGAGAAGAATGGTTTCCGAGTGACTTGCTAGAAGTCGTTTTATGGATTGCTACAGCATGGGATGATACCAGGCCGGGGTATGGATGCGAGAAGAATGGTTTCCGAGTGACTTGCTAGAGGTCGCTTTATGGATTGCTACAGCATGGGATGATACCAGGCCGGGGTATGGATGCGAGAAGAATGGTTTCCGAGTGACTTGCTAGAAGTCGTTTTATGGATTGCTACAGCATGGGATGATACCAGGCCGGGGTATGGATGCGAGAAGAATGGTTTCCGAGTGACTTGCTAGAAGTCGTTTTATGGATTGCTACAGCATGGGATGATACCAGGCCGGGGTATGGATGCGAGAAGAATGGTTTCCGAGTGACTTGCTAGAGGTCGCTTTATGGATTGCTACAGCATGGGATGATACCAGGCCGGGGTATGGATGCGAGAAGAATGGTTTCCGAGTGACTTGCGAGAGGTCGCTTTATGGATTGCTACAGCATGGGATGATACCAGGCCGGGGTATGGATGCGAGAAGAATGGTTTCCGAGTGACTTGCTAAAGGTCGCTTTATGGATTGCTACAGCATGGGATGATACCAGGCCGGGGTATGGATGCGAGAAGAATGGTTTCCGAGTTACTTGCTAAAGGTCGCTTTATGGATTGCTACAGCATGGGATGATACCAGGCCGGGGTATGGATGCGAGAAGAATGGTTTCCGAGTGACTTGCTAGAGGTCGCTTTATGGATTGCTACAGCATGGGATGATACCAGGCCGGGGTATGGATGCGAGAAGAATGGTTTCCGAGTGACTTGCTAGAAGTCGTTTTATGGATTGCTACAGCATGGGATGATACCAGGCCGGGGTATGGATGCGAGAAGAATGGTTTCGGAGTGACTTGCTAGAGGTCGCTTTATGGATGCTATAGCATGGGATGATACCAGGCCGGGGTATGGATGCGAGAAGAATGGTTTCCGAGTGACTTGCTAAAGGTCGCTTTATGGATTGCTACAGCATGGGATGATACCAGGCCGGGGTATGGATGCGAGAAGAATGGTTTCCGAGTGACTTGCTAGAAGTCGCTTTATGGATTGCTACAGCATGGGATGATACCAGGCCGGGGTATGGATGCGAGAAGAATGGTTTCCGAGTGACTTGCTAGATGTCGCTTTATGGATTGCTACAGCATGGGATGATACCAGGCCGGGGTATGGATGCGAGAAGAATGGTTTCCGAGTGACTTGCTAGAAGTCGTTTTATGGATTGCTACAGCATGGGATGATACCAGGCCGGGGTATGGATGCGAGAAGAATGGTTTCCGAGTGACTTGCTAGAAGTCGTTTTATGGATTGCTACAACATGGGATGATACCAGGCCGGGGTATGGATGCGAGAAGAATGGTTTCCGAGTGACTTGCTAGAAGTCGTTTTATGGATTGCTACAGCATGGGAGGATACCAGGCCGGGGTATGGATGCGAGAAGAATGGTTTCCGAGTGACTTGCTAGAGGTCGCTTTATGAATTGCTACAGCATGGGATGATACCAGGCCGGGGTATGGATGCGAGAAGAATGGTTTCCGAGTGACTTGCTAGAGGTCGCTTTATGGATTGCTACAGCATGGGATGATACCAGGCCGGGGTATGGATGCGAGAAGAATGGTTTCCGAGTGACTTGCTAGAGGTCGCTTTATGGATTGCTACAGCATGGGATGATACCAGGCCGGGGTATGGATGCGAGAAGAATGGTTTCCGAGTGACTTGCGAGAGGTCGCTTTATGGATGCTATAGCATGGGATGATACCAGGCCGGGGTATGGATGCGAGAAGAATGGTTTCCGAGTGACTTGCTAGAGGTCGCTTTATGGATTGCTACAGCATGGGATGATACCAGGCCGGGGTATGGATGCGAGAAGAATGGTTTCCGAGTGACTTGCGAGAGGTCGCTTTATGGATGCTAAAGCATGGGATGATACCAGGCCGGGGTATGGATGCGAGAAGAATGGTTTCCGAGTGACTTGCTAGAGGTCGCTTTATGGATTGCTACAGCATGGGATGATACCAGGCCGGGGTATGGATGCGAGAAGAATGGTTTCCGAGTGACTTGCTAGAGGTCGCTTTATGGATTGCTACAGTATGGGATGATACCAGGCCGGGGTATGGATGCGAGAAGAATGGTTTCCGAGTGACTTGCTAGAGGTCGCTTTATGGATTGCTACAGCATGGGATGATACCAGGCCGGGGTATAGATGCGAGAAGAATGGTTTCCGAGTGACTTGCGAGAGGTCGCTTTATGGATGCTATAGCATGGGATGATACCAGGCCGGGGTATGGATGCGAGAAGAATGGTTTCCGAGTGACTTGCTAGAGGTCGCTTTATAGATTGCTACATCATGGGATGATACCAGGCCGGGGTATGGATGCGAGAAGAATGGTTTCCGAGTGACTTGCGAGAGGTCGCTTTATGGATGGTATAGCATGGGATGATACCAGGCCGGGGTATGGATGCGAGAAGAATGGTTTCCGAGTGACTTGCTAGAGGTCGCTTTATAGATTGCTACAGCATGGGATGATACCAGGCCGGGGTATGGATGCGAGAAGAATGGTTTCCGAGTGACTTGCTAGAGGTCGCTTTATGGATTGCTGCATTATGGGATGATACCAGGCCGATACCACTAAGTGTAACTTATTTACTTGCAACCATCATACACCTACTTCCAATCGGAATGGTTGTGATTACGTAATATAGACGCCATTATTACATACCCCTCCCATATCCGGATTTTTTGTTATCAGGATCGGGCTGTCAATATTTTTGATCGATGTGGTTGTGACACACTCAGTTTATGTTGGTTAAAATTCGTTCACATTAAAATAAAATAATGTCTCGACATGTGGTGGATCTGACCAACAGTAGGCTTTATTCAAGATAAACACAATGGGTACACACATTGCTCGTTAGCAATATGGGAATTACGTAAGGACATGGATAGTGTAGGGAAAGTTGCTGTGAAGGTATGCTCTCTGGGCCGTTGGCTGTCCTTACTTCGGTTCACCAGTAACCGTGGTGCTCTCTGGGCCGTTGACTGTCCCTACTTCGGTTCACCAGTAACCGTGGTGTTGTAAAATACCTACAAAAGAAGAAGAAACCGAATAAAAATTTTATTTGGATCTAAGTAAATGTTAAAATATTCAGATACTATTAGTGGTAGGTAATAATTTTCTACACGGGATTTAGTAACCTATTGTTAACTTGCTTCTGAGCACTATTGTAAATTAACTTCTGTTAACAGTTTGTGTGCTTATTGTTTGAAAATATTCATCACAACATTGTTCTTCGTTATAGTCTGTAAGGTGTAACCTGTCTTGTAGACCTGAGCTGGTCCGGGCGTGCCTCACCACTTGCAGCCACATCCAACGTTTTCCTTAATAAATCACTAGCTTTCCCACTAAGTAAATTAACTGTATCCTAGGTTCAATTTCAAATTTTTTCTAGAATGTAAAGTATACAGCAAGAAAAATACCAAACATGAAATAATTTGTAAAATAAATTTGTTAAATTTTTGATTGTTACCGTACATAATCAGGCTACGTCTATATTATTTGTGTGTTTTATTAACAAATTTTATCGTATTTGGTATCATTTATATATTTACGAATTTTTTAAAATATTCTACAGAACTTATGATAGGGTAAGATAGTTAATTTAGTGGGAATAATAGTAGAGGTAACTAATTACGCTGCGTAATGTTTAAATAATACACACTCTTTGTGTACGCGGGCGCGTGTGTGTGTGTGTGTGTTTCAAACTTTTAGTCGTTTCCCTTGAAGTTAGTAAGGTAATTTGTGTTTCGGAATATCAAGAGTAAAATTCATCGTATTTTTTGTTATTATAAAATGTCTTATTTTGAACCACAAATACAATTGAGAAACGACTTATGCCTAAGTATAAATAAATAAAGTTGTATAACTCGTGGTTCTATTAAGACAAAATATTGCTTTATAAATCCTTGTACTGTCGGAAAACCAATGACGCATTACACTCAAAATGCGATCAGTTTAAAAAGCCCGATTTGGTGAGGTTTGCGTTTCCAGAAAGAATGTGCGCGCCGGTGCATTCTTGCCCTTGTAAGGAAGCGTCCACCTCGGCCTTGCTACGTCCAACTCACTCAGGAAATAACTTCAGAGTTTTAAAATCTCTTCAAGTTAATCTAAAATGTTTGATTAAAAAAACTAGAGGTAAAAGTTGAAAATGTTTTGCGTGCTTTTCTCTCTGTAGATATTTTGAAATTTGAGAATTGGGCAAGACAGTGTATGCCTATTAGTAAAGTTACATTGAATTAGTTCTGTTTTTAGCTTGGTTTGTGAGATCTATATTGGCCATTTTTAGTATAAAATGTAAAACATAACCCAATTCTATGGAAGTAGCCATTCAACTACGACGAATAGTGATATATGATGAATCAGATGTTTGGATAAACTACCAGTGTGCGGTCGTTGCTGATGACGGAAACTATATTAAAGGCTTTTTTTTTATCGAGAATTGAGTTTATTTTATTTTTATGATAGAAATTAAATTAAAGTGTTTAGTGTAATCACCAGTGTAGTGATCAAAGAATGTCATATTTTAAGACAAAAATAATTTTATACGTGAGAACTCTTAAATAAGTTTAAAAAAAACTACAAAACGTTAAAAAAAAATAATTTCTGCAATGTAAACCTTGAATTTAAAACTTCTTTCTTCATAGTTGAATTTTAAAAAATACAACTGCCGTTGTTATAGGTCTACTACGTAAAACGTTCAATCCTACCGCAAGACGTTAATAGTCAACCTCTAAAACAAACGTTTAAGTGCACAGCGTAAAAATATGACGAAACTACAGGTCTATCAAAGAAAGTACAAAAGAGAAACTCCTAATCCAAAGCGGTAAGGTTAGCTCAAGTGTTGTGGACAATAAAAAGATATTGCTTCAATAGCTCGCGTTTTTATTCACTCCGTCGCTGGCTCTTCTGCACTGCCAAATGGGTGAAATATTGACACAATTTCCAAAAGTGGTTAATGGTTTCCCCTCTGAATGCAGTTTGCTTTGCATTAGGCTGGCCAAGGGGTGGATAGAAATGGCGATCAATTCTCTAATGCACTACCGCCGCCCTGCCAACCGGAAAGTCGGGGCTGACTGTTTCATAACAAATATCCTTATTAAGACATATTTGAGACATATATTTCTGTCCATAGTAGGAAATTGTATTTACTCTTTCATTTGTTCTGAGTCATGAAGGAAGGAACTCATACAAATTGGTTCGACATTAAATTGTTCTGTAATTCAGTAGGGCCAATATATTTTATGGAAGACTTTTGTTTAGTGCTGTAATTACAAATTTGAATGTTCTGGGGCAAAAGTTAATAATGATACCTTCTTCATAGCTTTCATTATACATATTGTCGATACATTTATGCTCTATTCATAGGATGTTGCCCTACTGACTCGAATCCTGCCCTACATGCACGTGTGCTCCTATACAGGTTCGTGTGCCGCTCTATAGGCTCCTGTTCCATATTAAAAGCCCGTATGCTGCTCTACAGGCTCCTGTTCCGCTCTACAGACTCATGTGGAGCCCCACAGACATGTATGCTGCATTACAGGCAAATGTGCGGCCCTACAGGCTCATATGCTCCTCTACAGACTCGTGTGCTGCCCTACATGCTACAGGCTCGTGTGCTACCCTACATGCACGTGTGCTTCTCTACAGGCTCGTTTGCTGCCATACAAACTCGTGTGCTCCTCTACATGCACTTGTGCTACCCTCCAACCACGCGTGGTCCTCTACAGACCCATGTGCTGCCCTACGAGCACGTGTTCATCCTCTACATAGTCGTGTGTTGCTCTACGGGCATGTGTTCTCCTCCGGGGACTTGTATGCTGTTCTACAGGCTCCTGTTCCACACTACAGGTCCATGTGCTGCTCTACAGGCTCCTGTTCCGCACTAAACGCACGTGTAGTGCCCTACAGGATCGTTTGGAGCCTTATAGGCATGTGTGCTGCTCTACAGGGCTCCTGTTACGCACTACACGCACGTGTAGTGCCCTACAGGATCGTTTGGAGCCTTATAGGCATGTGTGCTGCTCTACAGGGCTCCTGTTACATCCTTATAGGTTCATGCGGAGCCCTACAGACACGTGTGCTCCTCTACAGGCTCGTTTGGAGCCTTATACGCACGTGTGCTGCTCTACAGGCTTGTGTGCTACAATACGGGCTCGCGTGCTTCCTTATAGCCACATGTGTTATCCTACAGCCCCGTCTAGTTCTCTACAGGTACGTGTGCTGCCCTTTAAATAGGCACGTGATACCCTACAGGCTCCTGTGGCGCTCTACAGGTACTTGTACTTCCCTTCAGGCTCGTGATCTGCCCTACACACGCGCGCGCGCATTCAGAAATAAATACAACTCTATACATATTCGCAAATGTTCAAGTAATCGATTTTTTAAACATGCTATTCTCAGGGAATAGGCAATGACCAGCAAAATCAATTATAATAAGTAATCACCCATCTTGTGTTCTCCTCTCTCCCTTCCGATCAGTGATGGTAGTTTTGGTAACAATAATCCTGTAAGGGACCCGAATGCAGTTTTTTTAAATAATAATTCATTAATTAAATTTAATAAGTTAATTTTAGTTTTATATGGGAAACACGTTTTACAATAGGGGCAAGGTATGCATTACAGTTATTTCGTTCCATTCGGCTTAGATTAAGTCATAACATATGGTTTCATAAAACAGCTGATTTCATGTTATAAGTTATGTGGTAGATCAGCTGTTTTAACGCGTAGGTTATGTTACTTTATATATATATTAATTGTAATTATTTAATAAAAAGAAACAGAAATAAAATGTTTTTTTACCCAAGTAGAAATTAACTTTAAAAACTTTGTGTTATTAATTGTTTTTTAGTAAAAGTAAACTTTTTGTAGTATTTTGTCAGCTAAAATCAAAGAGGCTGTTTAGGCTCGCAGGATTGCTTTTGTCCAACACTTACGATTGGCTGAAAACGTGAAAAAGGAATCGTGCTCGCCCTTCTCACCGAACTCATCCATTTTTACATGTAACTGTTAAATGCACTATTCACGCGGTTTCCCTTTTTTTATTTTGTTGTGCTTTTCTACTCTAAATTTTAAAGAAAACAATTGAACTATTCCAGATCTCACAGTATAAGTGAAGTGGTAATGTTGCGGTTGGAGATATATCCTGTGTTCACGTAATTGCAGTAGAAATGAAATTAACGTCCTCAGTAGAGGTGAAGGAGCAGAATAGGTAGAATCTCGTGGTGTAACATTAATAACATTGATTTTGTATGTTTGAAAAAAACTCAGGTTGAGTGTATTATCAGATTCTACTGCATAATTCTGTTTATCTATATTTTCTCCTTATGGGCGTTATTTTCGGATTGACATTCCCATAGATTCTGGGATATAACTGATTTAATGCTTTTTGTCAAAAACGAACTTTGTTTGTTTTGATGCTTCGATATATTCTTAAAAATAATAAAGAAATTAGCTTTCATCTTGTGTAAAATGATTCCAACATGAGCAATATAACGTCTTTTCTTAAATTTATTTGCGTTTTCTAATGTTTAGGCGCCGAGAATAAATCTAGACACTCTAGTTTTACGAATATATAAAACTTATATTACATTTATGTTCTTCCATATATAGCTATAACATTTTGAGAATTAATTGGTTTATACTTCCTCTGCGATGAAGGATAGACAGATATTGTGTTTACAATAAATATAGCTTCTTTATTAATATTTACTTGGTCTTGATGTCCGTAGCCTGTTACCTCGCCCCCAAATATAAAGTTGTTATTTTAGTTCTGAAGCAAATCTGGAAACCCTCCAAAGTCTGTCTCTGGATTCAAGAATAGATAGAATATTAATGGTGTAGAAGAAGCTTATTGAAATGTTTACGGGGATTACTACTTTCTTGGGTGATTGTTCTGTAATTTGTGTTTTACTTCGGGTTACTCATACCGCCGTGGGATACAAATGAATAGTCACCGACTTTAAAGTGTATTATAAGATATTATTATTTTGTCGATACACCATTCCTTGAGTATATCTTGATTAGGCCTATTTGTGTATAGATGTGGGGCGGGGCAACTTGACAAACCACGCCCAATTTGCACATGCGACAATGCGGAACATATTGAGGAAGGAAGTGCTCTTGCATTGTAATAGGTTATGCAAACTCTTATTGGTTATTTACATTTAATATAGATCAAAGGTAAATCAGCTAAGTTAAAACGGTTGAATTTCAATTGGCAAGATATAATTTTCTTTTTTTAAAAATGCTTGTGATGGGCACGGGAAAAGTGTAAACCTAATTGTAAGAAATAATTCGTGGGACTCAGTAAAGAAGCAGTCTATGAAAACGTAACCTAATGTTTAAAAGTCTCTTCTAAAATTGATTGTTTCTTGTCCTAAGCTAGCCAATTGGTAGAAATAGACGTTAGTTAGCCTTTACCTTATGTGTGGTATACCAAGATGGTGACTTTACCTTATGTGTGATATACCAAGATGGTGACTTTATCTTATGTGTGGTATACCAAGATGGTGACTTTACCTTATGTGTGGTATACCAAGATGGTGACTTTATCTTAGGTGTGGTATACCAAGATGGTGACTTTACCTTATGTGTGGTATACCAAGATGGTGACTTTACCTTACGTGTGGTATACCAAGATGGTGACTTTACCTTATGTGTGGTATACCAAGATGGTGACTTTACCTTACGTGTGGTATACCAAGATGGTGACTTTACCTTATGTGTGGTATACCAAGATGGTGACTTTACCTTACGTGTGGTATACCAAGATGGTGACTTTACCTTATGTGTGGTATACCAAGATGGTGACTTTACCTTATGTGTGATATACCAAGATGGTGACTTTACCTTATGTGTGGTATACCAAGATGGTGACTTTACCTTACGTGTGGTATACCAAGATGGTGACTTTACCTTACGTGTGGTATACCAAGATGGTGACTTTACCTTATGTGTGATATACCAAGATGGTGACTTTATCTTATGTGTGGTATACCAAGATGGTGACTTTACCTTATTTGTGGTATACCAAGATGGTGACTTTATCTTAGGTGTGGTATACCAAGATGGTGACTTTACCTTATGTGTGGTATACCAAGATGGTGACTTTACCTTACGTGTGGTATACCAAGATGGTGACTTTACCTTATGTGTGGTATACCAAGATGGTGACTTTACCTTACGTGTGGTATACCAAGATGGTGACTTTACCTTATGTGTGGTATACCAAGATGGTGACTTTACCTTATGTGTGGTATACCAAGATGGTGACTTTGCCTTATGTGTGGTATACCAAGATGGTGACTTTACCTTACGTGTGGTATACCAAGATGGTGACTTTACCTTACGTGTGGTATACCAAGATGGTGACTTTACCTTATGTGTGGTATACCAAGATGGTGACTTTACCTTATGTGTGGTATACCAAGATGGTGACTTTACCTTATGTGTGGTATACCAAGATGGTGACTTTACCTTATGTGTGGTATACCAAGATGGTGACTTTACTTGTCTACAGCTCGCTTAAATAACGAAAGTTTATTATTAATATTTTTTTAATTCCTTCTATTATCTCACACTCTCCTGATTTATATCTTGTATTTTCAATCGTTAATAAAAATACGTTTTTATTCATCCAATCAAGTTCAAATACATTTTTTTAAAACTATAGTGGATGACTATTGATGTTAATACAGTTTTAAAAATATTTGTAAAGTAATTAAATAATATAAAAATTTAGGGGGATGGGTTCTACCTTGATTCGATCTGCACAATCTTCATATTCAAAGTGTAGCGCGCTTTGGCATTTCGCCAACTTTCCAATACCTAGAAATAAATTACTCAAAGATATATATACATTTTTTCCCCCATCTGGTTATCGTTGAAACCTCCACAGTATAACCTTAAACTGTTGCCATGGTTACCACAAAATATAATAAATATTGCTGTATGGTTAAAAATAAATGAAACGAATAAAATAAACAACCACACTGGATTAACGGTATCGAACCTTGCTTCACAAACTGATAATGCGAAAGAAAAGTAAAAAGAAACTGTTACACAATGCAAGCGACAAAAAAAGGAAACCGTATAAATAGTAACAAACAAAAAAATAATAGTCCAACACCATACATAGAAAGGAAAATGGAAAATTGCAAGAAAAAATTCACTTTCTATTTTTTGCCAAATTAATTTGTTATTCTGACATATTTAGGCCTATATTATACATATTTATATTAACTGTAATTATAAAATAAAAAGAAACTAAAATAAAAATTTTATGTTACTTGTTTCTTACAAAACTTAACCTCATTGGATAAATTGTAGATATATTATAATGTAGCTTAACATACTAGGTACTTTATATTGTGTTATGTATAACCTTTACTTTATAGATTTATGTGTTGTAAAGTGAGGTTTATTATTTTTTATTCGATATTTTTATTTTTGAAAAGTTAGCAACAAAATTACATTAATTTGTCTTTGTTGTTGAGATCTTAATTATTTGTGTTCATCGCCAGGGAAATGCAATATCGGCTACTTGTGGATAATCGATAAACATCACACTTCTCTACATCAGCATACTAGGTCGTAAGCATTTCTTTCTACATCTGCCAAGAAATGACCGTAACAATGAAAGTCTTACATCAAAGTCGCAGATGTAGCTTGACGTAGTTGCCGCACATATTACATGTTTCTAGTAAGACTAAACTACACGTCGAATCATATTTCCAACGCGGATTTTATAATACACTTGTGCAACGGACTGTTGTATTCATTAAACAAAGTTTGTTTGTGTTTCATCGACATCTTTTATCGCTGCTCTTAATGGGCGGAGACAACAATTGGATTTGAAGTACAATACATAAACGATAGATTTAAAAACACAATAATATCCCTCGATTGAAATGCGTAATCGGCTTGTTTGATTGTCGAAGTCGCCAGACAGTCATCACATAGAATGAGTAAACATGCTGTGTGAGCAGAATGCTTAGTCACTACAACTAAGTGTCGATGCTATCTCTTGCGAGTCACGAACGTTTCTTCCGGTAGAAAATAATTTGACAAAACGCTTTGCATTCTGACTTCCGGTCACGGAATCTTCAAGGTCGCAAATCTGAAGCTCTCAAGATTTCGTTAACGGTGGCAGCGGGAGACAATGGCAACGTTTTTAAAACCTTTGTGAGCTTGTTTCTTTCGAAAAGACATTGTTATTTTTGTATTTTATACTTGAACATGAATAACACCACAAGTAAAATTTTCTTATTTTATAACTTCCTAATGATGCGTTGTATAAAATTGCATTCTTTACTAAATAAGCAAGCAAATTATCCCTTGATTAGAAAAAAATATATACCTCAATCACTTAGATAAATCAAGATTCATCAGCAGGTCATTGAAGTCGATGGTTTGGTTATATGGTACAGTAGCAAACCTGAATATGAAAGAAACTGTGTACAAGGCAGTGAAAATAATATTTGGAACTATCATAGTTTGATGTAGAGGAAGTGGTTGAATGAGGGACGTTAAGAAGGAAGTAGCGAACATCGATAATCATTTCGATACCAAAGGACGAATCGACCTTTGTGATCCTTCACTCTTTAATGGAACCAACAGAGGTTTATAGCAACATAATTAACAAGTAATATAAACAAACAAACATTTTTAAAGTCAATTCTTAATTAATTAGTTACTTTTTATTAAATAATTACAATTAATATAAATAAAGTAACATAACATATGCGTTAAAACAGCTGTTCTACCACTTAACCTATAACATGAAATCAGCTGTTTATGAAATCATATGTTATCACTTATTTTAACCCACATGAGGCAAAATAACTATATTGCATACCTTTACCCATATTGTGCTCCTTAAATTAATTAATTAGATTTAATTAATTAATATTTTTAAAAACTGTATTCTCATCACGTGTCATCTACTACAAGTTTCAAAAATGTATTTGAACTTGAGAGAATGAATAAAAATTATTTGATTAAAGATTGAAATTTTGAACAAGATATATAGGGAGTGTGTGTAATAATAGAAAGAAATAAAAAAGTGAAGCACCACATATCTTGTATACTGGATGTAATTGAAAAAAGTGAAGCACCACATATCTTGTATACTGGATGTAATTGAAAAAAGTGAAGCACCACATATCTTGTATACTGGATGTAATTGAAAAAAGTGAAGCACCACATATCTTGTATACTGGATGTAATTGAAAAAAGTGAAGCACCACATATCTTGTATACTGGATGTAATTGAAAAAAGTGAAGCACCACATATCTTGTATACTGGATGTAATTGAAAAAAGTGAAGCACCACATATCTTGTATACTGGATGTAATTGAAAAAAGTGAAGCACCACATATCTTGTATACTGGATATAATTGCCAGTTCTTGGTTGCACCACATATTGTTTGTCATCAAACTGATGATAAAATAAACGTTTGTATAGTACCTTAGATGATAATTTTACTGAAATATCTCTTTTTAGGAAATATCCCATTGTTACAGTGCTTTGTTTCACTACTGTGCATATATCATCCACCTTATCATGTTTTGGCGCGGAGAAAGTGACAGCCTCCTATATGTATTTGTCACACATTCCATCGATTTGTTTCGCCTTCCCCCAATCTTGTTTGATTCCTTGATCGCTGGTTTGTTTGCGTCAGATATTCTCCCCCAATTCTTTGTGTTTTCGAAGATAAGTATTTTGTTATACAAATCGCCGAGTTTGGCGGGAACCCCTTTCTATGGAATTTCTATTGATACAGTTTCGTTCGAATTTCAAAGTACATTCCATTTAGTTGATAGAATTTTTGTGAAAGCTTCCCCATTTTTAAACAACGCAGCTTACTTTTATCAAATATTCTTTAATATTGTTTGTTACTAAATTAAGGGATATTTATTTAAGAAATTTATAAGAAATGCTTAGTTTTAATTTAACGAACCATATACAATATCAAGAGCACAGTGGCAATATCCCTATATATTACAATAAAAATATTGGCAAAACCCCAATACTACAAAAATAATAAAATAATGTTACAAGTTACCTAAGATTAAACCCAAATCTTAGATAACTTGTAATAGTAGTTTTTTTCCATTATTCTTGCGATATTGGAGGTTTTGCCAATATTTTTATTGTAATTAACGAAAGACGTTTAAATGTTTACTTGTATTAATTAATTACGTTTAATATGTAATTAAATAATTAGGTTTGAAGGGTGCGTGTGTGTCAGATAACTGCGTGTGAGTGGTTTTCAAAACACGTCATAGTTGCATATCCTCCTGAATACACCTTTCATAACCTGTAACCAAGATAAACACAAACTCAATTAGCCTTTAAAAAACGAATCAAATATTCTTTCCTCTTGGTGCGTAATTTCTATTTGATATTTTTAGGGGAACAAGGATTCAACAATTGACGGTGGTGAATAAACCAAGATCATAGTAGGGAACATAAAGCACCTGTAGTAGAGGAAGGTGTGAACACTTTGGGTCTAAGAGTCGCCCTATCCGTCCAATAATTAAAACAAAACAGTGTTATAATAATATATTACAGATGGGATTTCGGAATGTTGCCTATAAAACAAAAAAATTGTTAGACAGGTGTTTATCGTAATATACAAATATCATAAGTTTTACAAAAGAAACAGATGAACCGTTCTATATCGAAATTTTGTTTTTTACAACTTGCAATTCTGGAATATTTTGTTTACATTGTATTGAAACGATAGATTTTTGTGTGTGCAATTACATAAAAAACACAGCACAAATCTAATTTTGCCTTACTTATACAGAACACGCTACAGACATGCATCAACATTGACATAAATCTAAATATTTTACATTTCATTAAAGAAAGCAATAAACTAAACACAACAGAAAACTTCAAAAATTACAAACACAAGAATTCAACCACAACATATTCTAAACTATAAACCACACAATGAAACACTATATTCGAACACATAATTGAAAATCACTCTATGAACAGCAACTCTCATACAACTTTCTGGTTAACATACAACTTACCATTGGATCTGTAGATTTTGTGTGACCCATATTTGGTTTACAAATGCGATATTCCAATAAAATATAATTTACACTTCTCTTTTTGAAAAATTATTGAACTAATAATTTTACGCTCTGCTAAATTTGGAATCATGATATTCGACAAGGTATGGACAGTGTATAATATTCTACTTACGTTTACCCTCCGGCAAAGTCAGTGTTTTAGTTATTTTAGAAATGTTTACCTCTATTTAATAGTTTTGTTAAAAAATAAGATACGTTTTAAATAATGTGCATTTGAAATTTTATACCAGGTACTTTAACCTTCAATATTGCTTCAAACCTTAATATTTAATTTATATAAAAAAATATTCTTTAGCCATAATTGATCTTTCAAGTTAATATTTTTTCGAAAATTCGTTTTAATTTCTAAATTGAACTGAAGTCGTCAGTCGAATTAAATGCCGGCAGAATAAATAATAGGCTGTGCCAAGATCTGATTGTCCAAGCGCCTTGTAGGGCATGCAAATTATTCACTACAATTGATACTGATATGCTGCTACGACAGACTGTCTCGCCAGCAAAGTTGTTCAGATTAATTGAATCAATTGGCCAACGATGACGAAGATTGTTTGGATGTGGGCCCAGGACCTTCGACTTCTTCCCACAGAGACGTTGCCCATACACCCAAGCCTCACGTCTGAACTTTACTGTCTCATCAATTTTTTTTCCGTTAATGGTTTTATAGTTGTAGTTGAAACACAGTTCATTTTACCCAGTAGAATAATCTGCCATCATTGTACTCAGTTATTTAATAGCAGAAATTAAAAAGTTCGACCAAGCTAGGATTAATTTTAAACGTTTTCAAGGTTTACGCAAAGACTTTTTAGTTTTTATTATTCGTTAAGAAATAGGCGCACATCAGTGAGTTTATTCCTGTGATTGAACCGTTATGTGTGCTCTCTCAGTGGCTCTGTGAACGTCACTGATCTGTGATGTGTAATCTCTCAGTGGCATCTGTGAATGTCACTGATGCGTGATGTGTGCTATGTCAGTTACATCTATGAACTTGGAGGCTACGGGTTACGGTGGTAAACAACTTCATGCGGCTATCCTTTTAACTGAGCCGTTAGGAGTGGCCTCTTAGCAACCTTTGACTTCTTCTTAAGGTTTCGCTGTTTATTTTTTGCGCCAAGTGTAAATATTAAAATTAATTAATTTTATATAAATAAAGGAATATAAATAAACTTAAATTGCGTCAACAGCTGATCATTGGATGTCCGCCAATGACGGACGGTTATTGTGCCAAGTACTCGTAGTTGGCAAGTTGACATGAGCGTAGTTAATGGACAAGGCGCTCTCACAGTGATCAAGCAAACATTAACAAACCGCTTTTAGAAATACGAGTATGCATTTTAAAACGATAGTCTACATATAAAATTGTTTTTTAAAACAAAAACAGGATTTGAAATTTCACCTAAATGCTAACAGAGAGCCCTGTTTTTTATTTATATTTTTAAAATTGACTCATGCTGTATTCAGTATTGGTAATTGTATTGATCAAGTAATTTCTAAAAATATAAATTTTTCATACGGTGATCTGTTTAATAAATAATTGCTACTTGATTGGATCGTGAGGATTTGCCACTAAAACAATTATGTAAATGAAATGTTGCGTGCAATCCGGCTCACGGTAGTTGAGTTAATAACACTTGCGGCCGCCCCTATACTTTAACCAGTTCAACAATGCATGTGTTAAGGGTTGGGCAAACCGATGGGGTTAGGCATAACTCCATCAGGGTGGCACGCGTCGGCAATAACTGTGGTCATTAAGCAAAGGCAGCTGATGACGCGTCATTTTACCATTAGCGCCATGATTATAATATAATTTAGAAAAATGTTTTAGTGCATTAAAATCAATTATATCTAAGCATCTCAACTGTAAATTAAATATTTTTTGATTCCATCTTCACGTGAGCTACTAGTTATCACTAAACACTTGTAACTGTTTATAAACTTGCCTATAATAGCACTTACTTATATTTGTTGAGGGCGGCCGTTTCGGGAGATGTGTCCCATTGTCGACTCAGACCGTAACTGATCTCAAGGTTTACGTAGGTTAGGGTGGGGGTGAGATATTGTGGTGGTGTGGGTGTATTTTGTGAGTATTAGGAGTTATGATGTAAAAAAGTGCGCGTGAGTTGCAATACACAATTACATTACAACTCACACGCACTTTTTGACATCATAACTCCTAATACTCACAAAATACACCCACACCACCATAATATCTCACCCCCACCCTAACCTACGTTAACCTTGAGATCAGTTACGGTCTGAGTCGACAATGGGACACCCTCCCGAAACGTCCGTCCTCAACAACCCCTACTTATAGGCAAGCTTATAAACAGTTAGGGTCTACAAGTGTTTAGTGTAAATTAAAATGCTGATATTTTGTAGAACATTTTTCAAGTTGAACGGTTTTAGTATACAATGAAACTAATCAAATACGCCTATATATATATATATATATATATATATATATATATATATATATATAAACTTTGCGACACTGGTTCCTTGTAATCACTTACACTATAATATACGAGTCGACTTTCAAATTTTCGAACATCAATCTGAGACTGAGTCTTAGTTTAAGTACATTAAAGTGTAAGTGATAAACAAAAGCTAGCAAGCGCTGCTTGTACATGTACGCGCAAGAGAGGGAGGGGCATATCATCCGAATATTCATTACAATTGGATGATATTTAGATAGCCGCTGCACGTGGCGCCCGCATGTTTACTGCACAAAGCTATATTTAACCACTGAAACTGTGGCTTACTGATCTGATGCGCTTCTGCAAATGAAATCAAAACACTGTCTTTCCTCTATGGCTCCGTATTAATGCTCACAAAGCTGATTGTAAATTATATTTTTCAGTTATGTGTGGTACGGAATGTCGTATCCAGGAAGACGGAATAATCCCTGAGGTGGCGAAAATTAAGAGTATTTAGGTACAGTCACAATTACAGGACTGCCATTTATATGTTTGCTACTGGACTTTTGAATGGATTGTTTAGGTTTTAATTACATTATAGTTATATAGTTTCTTTTTGCCTTATTACCTATTTATTTTTTCATTTAACCCATTTTATTGTAACAGTTTAGTGTAACTCACAACTGTCATGCGGAGAATGGTTAACTGTAAGGATTGTATGTACTAAGAATAATTTTATTACTGCCCGACTGTCGTCTGATATGCTGGCTAGATCGTAGCTTTTGTCGTGGGCAAAACATTTCTTTGCAGTGAACATAAATTTACTTTTACAGAAACGAAATTAATAGAAGGCGTAATTTGTAAAGGCCTTTTATTGAACACGTTCAGGGACCATTAAAAAATGTTGCATCTTAAAAGATATTCTTTTCACTTGACCATGCACCTGCATAGATACAATGCTATATTTCATTCGGGATAGATCTCTCTTACATATTGAAGGTACGATCCGACCAATGTAATATAAGTAAGGGAATGGTCTCCATTTGGAGTTAAGGAAAATCCACTTGCATGAAGGAGACTTAGTCTCTATCTGACTTAAAGGCTAGATACCCTCAACTCCAGCCTCTCGTGGTAATCGCACGTTTTGACTAATCTTAGGACATACAACGGTTAGATTAAAAATGAAATAGCTACAGTCTCTGAATAATTTATTTGAAATTTTGCATCGTCACTCTCTCAAGTAATAAAAAAACTTATTCATATAATATTAATATCTCTAAGAAAGGTAAGCCTTAATACTTTACTAGTAAAATAGCTTGTATAACAGAAGTCATCACTGAAAACTTGAACTATATCAGTTAGTAAGAAAACTATACATTTAATACTAAAGAAAGGTAAGCCTTAATAATTTACTAGTAAAATAACTTGTATTACAGAAGTCATCACTGAAAATGAACTATATCAGTTAGTAAGAAAACTATACATTTAATACTAAAGAAAGGTAAGCCTTAATAATTTACTAGTAAAATAGCTTGTATAACAGAAGTCATCACTGAAAACTTGAACTATATCAGTTAGTAAGAAAACTATACATTTAATACTAAAGAAAGGTAAGCCTTAATAATTTACTAGTAAAATAACTTGTGTTACAGAAGTCATCACTGAAAATGAACTATATCAGTTATGAACCAATTTTTAGTAATGGTTTAAGAATGTGTGTGTGTGTGTGTGTGTGTGTGTGTGTGTGTGTGTGTGTGTGTGTGTGTGTGTGTTTGCGCGCCTGCTTGCGTATGCGCGCGCAAGAAACGTTAGAGGAATAACCGTTGCAAACTAATAGAGCATATCCTTAATACAAATCTCTTGCCTGAACAAAGAGGAAAATATGTTGTAAATAATCTTTACACAAGTCTCTTGTGGTGTCAAATATTCCAACATGTTTCGATTCTCAGTTCTCAGACTATCCGCTAAATACGAATATTATAAAATGTATAGTTCGAAAAACAATAAAAGATAAAACTAAATTGAAAAAAGTAGTTATGATTTCCCAGTTGATGTTACAGCCCCTAAAAACCGTTCTGCAGATTGAGCTGCGATAAAACTTGAGGCGTTGTCCCCATAAAAACAAATGACCATAACAAATAGTAATTTTATTGCTTGCCCTCTAGCATATACACCACAGGAGATTTGGATGCGAGTGTGCTTTGTTGTATCGTTCCAGAGTTTATGAAGATATTAGTTCATTTCAGAGAAAACCGTTGTAATCAGAATTTTACTTAGGTTCTATTATTGTATACATTTAATTAAAAAACTTCTGAATTGAATTCTTTTAATGGTAAGACAGAGTATGTTGAACAAGTTGTTGAGAGTGTATTGTAAACAATCCATAAGATAGTATGTTGTTGTATTTTATTTTAAAATGTTCATTCATTTTCGTTGGTTCAAATCCTTTCCCTGCTCTCTACATTTATTGCGTTGGTCGTTGTTTAGATAGCATAAAGCCGTTCTAAACATTTTTATTTCCGACTTGAAAGACATTGAGATTCCCGATTGAATTGCGAAAATATGTTCAAATTATTTACAGCTATTTTACAAATATACGCAATCGGCAATAATATTTATTGGAGTTATTAAAGACAATATTTTTGTATTCGTACGTAGCCTATATTTCGCTAGTAGGCCTACACCCAAGACTCAATACTGTAGTAACTTCATTGATTTGTTTTATATTTAGTTCTTATTTTTCTATGTAATGTAGGTAAATCTGTGTGTAGTTGTTTGAAAGGTAATACTCTATAATAAATAAATAAAATAATAAATCCCGAAGAGATTTCAGTTAGTTTGGAAGTGAAACATAGAACAAGCAATAAAAAGACAGAGTCAATTCTTACCTAGCCAAAATATATATATATATATATATATATATATATATATATATATTTTAGTTAATGTTTATTAAATAATTACAATTAATATAAATAAAGTAACACAACCTAAGCTTTAAAACACCTCTTCTACCACATAACCTATAACATAAAATCAGCTGTTCTATGAAATCATATGTTATCACTTACTTTAAGCCAAATGGGACGATATAACTATATTGCATGCTTCACCCCTTTCGTGAGAAGTTTTTCTTCCATATAAAACTTAAATGATCAATTATTAAATTTAATTAATGAATTAATAATAAAAAAAAACTATTAACATCAAGTGTCATCCACTACAAGTTGAAAAAAATGTACATTATTTGAACTATAATGAATGAATAGAAAGAATTTTATTGACGATTGAAAATTTGAAAAGATATATATTGAGTGTGAACTAATAGAAGGAATTAAAAATATCTGTATGAAAATTCCTGTGTTGCATTTATAAGAACTCGAGTTTTCTCTTCCAGTGATCGATTTGATAAAGTATTGAAAAATTATATTAAAAATTAATTAAATGTAGGCTATATGAATTTTATAAATTGTTTAATCGTTTTTATGAAAGTTTTGTTTAAATAAAAAAGTATATAGAAAGGAAAACCTTGGTTACGCCTATGGCGGGAATATTATTACCTCACAGATATCGATTATAGTGGGTCCGTAGAGAGAATTTCATGTATTTTATCTTTCGGAACTGGAATAATACATGCAAAGGAGTAAGATCAGCTGTTCCTTGGAAGCAGCACTGCGGCCCACAAGTAGCGCCAATGCAACACGTTAATCAGAATTGTGAAGCAGTTCAGTAATGAGAGATTTCCATAAAAATACATACATTTACCTTGTGAGCGGGTGTGCAAGTACAGTCAGCTGTCGTCCGAGCAAAGAAAAATTAACTGAATTGCGTATTACTAACATGTTGTGGGCAGATAAAAGCTCTCGGAATGGACAAACCAGTTAAACGAATTGCTGCCAACAATCTGAACTCATTTCCTTATTAACTAGCCGCGGCTTACAGCCATTGTTGGAGTTACGAGATGTGACAAACCGTTTGATTATAGCACGACGCGCCGCTCGTCTCGGAGTGTACAATGGGAAAGAAATGTACGCAATGGCGCTGGCGTAGCGTTGTGTAACAGTGATTTGTCGTTGTTTCGGATATTATGAAATGCTGTGTAAAGATCGAAAGTCCATGTAGGACACTTTAGCAGCAAGTGGCATGTGTGGTTGAGTGAATGGCTATACAGTGGCTTTCATATCTTTACCAATGAAATGCTGTGTAAAGATCGAAAGTCCATGTAGGACACTATAGCAGCAAGTGGCATGTGTGGTTGAGTGAATGGCTATACAGTGGCTTTCATATCTTTACCAACAATATGGATTGGGCCGATTACAAAAATGTTCAATTACAATTCCGAGTCTACAATTTTTCTTCCTATTCTCTATTCATTTAAGTTATATATGACCACATAATATTCTCTAATAATGAATTTAGTCAACATATTGGTCATATGGCGAAGCCTATCAAAAGTTCCGTTTGTTGTGTTAGACTCCCTTGATTTATGAATAGGAATTCCTGAAAGCATGACAAACATATCGGATAAAAGTAATGATTTATTTAAAATTACAAATATTAACTCCATTTCACAATTACAATATAACTTTAGTAAAAGCCATTTCAGTTTTCATAATAGGGGGAATTGGAATTACTTTTTCATTGATGGTGTTTTTTTTACATCTATGAAAAAAAATCACAATCGGCCCAATAATTAATAGAGAATCGAGTATTGGTGATTTCTCGATACTACTAGAATCGACGATTCCTGGAATCGAAAATCGGTATCAGCCCAGCCCTAATTAAAAATAAAATGGCTGATCATCGAGTTGAAGATATTTATTTTAATAATGCAACCTTAGTCGAGGTACATTTCACAGGCAATTCGGCCCATGGCTCTTTATTCTTCCAGAATCTGGAGGATTGGTATAGTTTCCTTAAACCTACCCCACCTGTACCACCGACAGCAGTCGCTTATAGCCCTCTATGTGTGAACGTCTATCTGCTAATGAGACCTGTAGGGGATAAGTTTACGTCAAGGATGAGTCATCGCACAAGTGAGACATGTCTTATGATGGAACTTTGTATCACCCTTCGGTGTAAGAATTAAATGGAAAAGGAAAAGTATCCTGTAGGAACCAGTCGCTAGTGAAATGCTTTTATATATTTCCCCAATCGTTAATAAAATACGTTTTATTCGTCCACTCAAGTTCAAATACACGTATTTTTAACTTAAAGTGAATGACATTTAATGTTATTATAATACAGTTTTTTGAAATATCAATTCATTAATTAATTTTATAATGTGTGATGTTAGTTTTATATGGGAGATAAACTTTTCTCAAAAGGCGCAAGGTATGCAATATAGTTATAAAATAAGTGATACAATTAGATTTTATAAAACCGCCGATTTTATGTTATAGGTTATGTGGTAGAACAACTGTTTTAACGCATAGGTTATGTTACTTGATTTAAATTAATTGTAATTATTTAATAAAAATAATCGAAATAATTTTTCCGTTGTTACTAAGTAGGAATGGACAATTGTTTTGATTATATTTTTATGGGTCATCAGCCGACGTGGAGATCAATCAGGACCATGGCCTATGAAGGATATAATCGCGATGATTGTGTACAGTACGCTGTAGGATTAGAGATAGGACATGAAACTAGTTGAACATACAGGATGGATCACGGCATCACGTGTGCAATTAGAAGTACCTGAAGTTGATGACTTGTCTCTACCCGCTTGACTCCCCCAAAAGTGTATATTGAATTAAGTAGGACTAAAGTTTGAACATAATGATACTTACCGGAGTAGAGCTACTTTAAACCGGGGAAATTAGAGGGGAGATCATACCTACTTTTCAAAGTTATGGATTAAGTAACGGTGATTCTATAAGTTACAACATTGGTTTACAGGGTATGTTTAGGGTTTCTTGTATGCCTCAAAAATACTATAAACCTGTCAGTGTTGTTGTACTTCAGGAAGTAAATAGCTTTAAACTATCATTGCATGTGCAACTCTCGGAATAGGTTGAAGAAATCTGGTCATCGTAGTTTAGCGTTTTTATTTAAAAAAAAAACTATACTCAAAAACATTGAATAAACAAAAAAAAAATTGTCATCATCAATGATGCTACTACAAATATATAGCTTTAACTGTTATATGTTTGTAGAATCATCACTGATGATGATAACATAAGTCATTGAAACGCGTATGAAATTAAAGTTTTATAATTGTGAGTTGTGTATATTTATTGAGTTTATAATCTTTACTCACAAGACAGTTCGGACATTGTCAGTCATAGTCCGCTGCTACTACTTGTGCTTCTCTTACTTCCAGCACCGCATACTTCTTAGATACCTGCTTCCCTTTTCTGTGTACTTTGTAGACATCATTGGTCATGACTCTTGGTCATTGGTTCTTTTAGCTTTCTTTACTTTGGTGTTTGGATGCCTTGAGTCATGAACAACCAGGCCAGCTCGAGATTTCTCTCGTTCATTAATGAAGGGGTCCCAGAAGTTACTAAGCGTCCAATTCGTCTACTTATCCCCTTATTTAAGTAGTCCTGCTTCTGGGATGTTCTGTGATCCACCAGCTCAGTTGGGTAGGCTTACTACCACAAGCAGTTTTGCTTCTGGTGTGTTCTCCCATCTTCCAGTTTTGTTGGTCATACATACTACCTCAAGCAGTCATGCTTCTGGGACCCAGTTCTGTTGGACAGGCATACTACCACAAGCAGTTCTGCTTCTGGGACGTTCTCCCATCCGCCAGTTTTGTTGGTTATACATACCACCTCAAGCGGTCATGCTTCTGGGATGTTCTCCCATCTGCCAGTTTGGTTGGTCATACATACTACCTCAAGCAGTCATGCTTCTGGGACCCAGTTCTGTTGGACAGGCATACTACTACAAGCAGTTCTGCTTCGGGTGTGTTCTCCCATCTGCCATTTTTGTTGGTCATACATACTACCTCAAGCAGTCATGCTTCAGGTGTGTTCTCCCATCTGCTAGTTTGGTTGGTCATACATATAACCTCAAGCAGTCATGCTTCAGGTGTGTTCTCCCATCTGCCAGTTTTGTTGGTCATACATACTACCTCAAGCAGTCATGCTTCTGGGACGTTCTCCCATCCGCCAGTTCTGTTGGTCGTACATACTACCTCAAGCAATCATGCTTCTGGGACGTTCTCCCATCTGCCAGTTTTGTTGGTCATACATACTACCTCAAGCAGTCATGCTTCTGGGACGTTCTCCCATCCGCCAGTTCTGTTGGTCGTACATACTACCTCAAGCAATCATGCTTCTGGGACGTTCTCCCATCCGTCAGTTCTGTTGGTCATACATACTACCTCAAGCAGTCCTGCTTCTGGGAAGTTCTCCCATCCGCCAGTTCTGTTGGTCGTACATACTATCTCAAGCAGTCATGCTTCTGGGACTTTCTCCCATCCGCCAGTTCTGTTGGTCGTACATACTACCTCAAGCAGTCATGCTTCTGGGACCCAGTTCTGTTGGACAGGCATACTACTACAAGCAGTTCTGCTTCGGGTGTGTTCTCCCATCCGCCAGTTCTGTTGGTCGTACATACTACCTCAAGAAGTCATGCTTCTGGGAAGTTCTCCCATCCGCCAGTTCTGTTGGACGTACATACTACCTCAAGCAATCATGCTTCTGGGACGTTCTCCCATCCGCCAGTTCTGTTGGTCGTACATACTACCTCAAGCAGTCCTGCTTCTGGGAAGTTCTCCCATCCGCCAGTTCTGTTGGTCGTACATACTACCTCAAGCAGTCATGCTTCTGGGACTTTCTCCCATCCGCCAGTTCTGTTGGTCGTACATACTACCTCAAGCAGTCATGCTTCTGGGACCCAGTTCTGTTGGACAGGCATACTACTACAAGCAGTTCTGCTTCGGGTGTGTTCTCCCATCCGCCAGTTCTGTTGGTCGTACATACTACCTCAAGCAGTCATGCTTCTGGGACGTTCTCCCATCCGCAAGTTCTGTTTGGGCAATCACACTACCTCAAGCAGTCATGCTTCTGGGACCCAGTTTTGTTGGTCGTACATACTACCTCAAGCAGCCATGCTTCTGGGACCCAGTTCTGTTGGTCGTACACACTACCTCAAGCAGTCATGCTTCTGGGACCCAGTTCTGTTGGTCGTACATACTACCTCAAGCAGTTATGCTTCTGGGACCCAGTTTTGTTGGTCGTACATACTACCTCAAGCAGCCATGCTTCTGGGACCTAGTTCTGTTGGTCGTACACACTACCTCAAGCAGTCATGCTTCTGGGACCCAGTTCTGTTGGTCGTACATACTACCTCAAGCAGTCATGCTTCTGGGACCCAGTTTTGTTTGGGCAACCATACTACCTCTAGCTATCTTCCAATCATTATTTTGTGTAGAGTAGATACGGCCCGAACAGTTCATCCTCGTGTTATGACATCTGTTTACTGCCCATAGGTGTCCGAAAGCCTTGGTGATCATTCTTTGGCGTTGTTGGCGAAGTAGCAGTCTTTTGAAGTTGGTTGTAGATGAGTTTCATACGACAGCTTTATCTACCAACAACACATTTACGTTGTAGACAAAAACTTAATTTCTAGAATCTATTAACTATTTTTAAACTTCATAATTGACCATAAAATGCTAAATATACTAAAATAATAATATAAACTGTTATTGTGTCCTTAGAAGGTGCTCATCATTTATCAGTAGAAACTGGTTCCTGGCCATCATTTCAAGGTTTTTTCAATTGACCTTGGTCAGTGACATTTTTTCTGTTGACTGAAATTTTTAATATTAATTCCTAACGCTGGTTTGAGATTCTATGTCCCCGATAGGAAAAAAGTGTTGATAAACTATGTTTGAGTAAACCCCGAGTCAGGCTGGCATCGTTCAAAGTAAAGTACTTGTTCTTAACGTTAGGAGGTGTAGTTTTATTTAAAATAGTTTTGTAATATGTCAAATAATTTTATTTTATTGGCCAGAACATTGCTCTAACAAACTGCATAAACAAGAATATTTACTCTTTGTGTCAGCTCGAGGTCTGGGATCTTTCAAAGTAAATATTTATGCTCATCATTTCAGAAATGCAGTATGTTTTTTTAAATCTTTTCTATAATATTTTACTTGTTTTATCGACCAGAACTATGATGGGAAAATAACAATCCTATTTTTTTTTTTTTTAAAGTTTTCTGCCAGTCCATTTATTGGGATGTGAAATCATTTTCTGGCTGTTTTTGAATTATACATGTCTGAATACTGCTATGTCTCCTGATATCTGCATTATTCATGCTATCAATATAAAACGTTATGCAAGCACAGGTTCTGGTTGTATGAGATTCGGCTGGCGCCAGTGATTCTGTTTCGGATAGACAATGCGAAGTGGATAAGCAAGGACGCCTACTCCGATGACACTCTACGAGTATATAGGTCAAGACTCGCGCTACGTTAGGAACTCCAATGTTAACAGCATTTCGTGTCGCCTTATATGGACAACATTTTGCGTTTCTGCAACATTTTAAAAGAAAATCATGCCGAGGGTCAAGTATTTAAGGGACTGAAACCCGAAGAGATCTCTGTGCCGTGCCGACTGGATTTAGTTCATTACTCCTTAGTTAAGATTCTACCCGATCCGTCCTAATAAGAGTTAGGAGTTTTTATTTTATTATTATAGATCCGATAAAATCAGATCGTGATAGAGGAAGTCGAACACGATCTTAGTTATGTGATAAGAAAACTGCAGGAGGAATATGAGGCAACAGGCTTAATTGTTAACAATGAAAATTCCAAAATTGAATATTTTGTAGTAGGCAAAGATGAGTTTTACCACCTTAGTTTAGGAAACAGCTAAATCAAGGGGTACAAACGTGAAAATATCTAGGGGCGATCTTTAATAAGAAAGGTGACAACGAGGATGAAATCAGGGAAAGAATAAACAGAGCAGAACAGTGACACGAATCATGAACTCTCTTTTCTAGCAAAAGACAATCACGAGAGAAACAAAGATACAATTTATAAAAGTATTGTTCAGAGCGTTACTCATCGGTTTAGAGGTATGGGATGTTATCCAAAACAAATTAATGACGATGGTTATGGATTATTTACGACGAGGCTGCGGTAAACCTAGCTTGAATAGGCCAGATATGAACAGATACGCAACTAAACGGAAATGGATAAAAAATATAAGGGAGGAGAGAGAAAGAAGGCAATTAGCATGGTTTGGACCCTTGAAGTAACAAAAAAGGACTTTTAAGTTCTCTTAAACAAAGGTAGAGCGTATATGTTGTTACCATTTGGGCAGTGTATCCCATTTTCAATATTAAATTACGGTCCGAGTTGAAAACGACACATCTCCCGAAACCGTCAGCAACAACACAAAGGCAGAGAAAAATTGTTAAAAAATTCTGTTGATAGCGTATACACAATACTGTGCATAAGAGATTAATATTATATTTTAAATATTTAATTAGCAAGATATAAAAGTTATGATGGCAGATCCCTTTCTAATAAAAGAAAAACTTGTCACAGAAGCATGTTGAACAAACATTTCTTGAGGTTCTAGCCACGATGCGAAACAGCGATAACTAGACTCAATTGAAATTAATTGTTCATAACGTCCTATTTAACCATAAATAAGCGACCGAACTGCATATTAAATATGGTTTCTGTTTACACATTGTGTGTGACAACTACAGCTAAGGAACACAGCTGTTTGGAGGGTGTAGCCTTGGTGCTCATTAGTGGAGTTCCCGCTTCTATTCTCGGACGATTACAACACATAACACCGAATTAAAACTGATCTCATCTTTTGTTGTTGGCCTTTATATTTTCTGTCTAAGACGAAA
The DNA here is from genome assembly GCA_036971475.1 of Prosapia bicincta. Taxonomy (NCBI): domain Eukaryota; kingdom Metazoa; phylum Arthropoda; class Insecta; order Hemiptera; family Cercopidae; genus Prosapia; species Prosapia bicincta. Next base: position 9,085,741 of record JBAIZL010000008.1, read on the forward strand.
ACTGTTGGCTTTAGAATTTTCTTTCCCTGATCCATGGCATTTAATATCAGGTTGTGTCTATTACTTTATCGATATTTAATGGTATATTGTTTTCACTGAACGATTTTTTAAAAAACTTCGTCATAATTTTGGTTTGTGTGTCAGCCATAAATATTGTTTTAAATAGTCGAATGTTAGTAGTTTGGAAGCTGCTCAAAACCTAATCTTCATAATTTTATTTTAACCATTTAAACTTCTGTTTCAAATACTTCTATTAGTTTACACTCTCCTTATACATATCTTGTTCAAATTTTTAATATTTAATAAAATACGTTTTATTCATCTCCTCAAGTTCAAATACATTTTTTCTAAACTTGTAGTAAATGACCCTTGATGTTTTTTAACATTGATGTGTTTTTTCAAATATTAATTCATTAATTTAATTTAATTAATTTTAGTTGTGTATGGGAGAAAAACTTTTCACAACACGGACAAGGTATTTAATATATTTGCTTCATCCAATTTGCCTTAAAATAAGTAATAACACGATTTCATAAAACAGCTGATTTTATGTTAAAGGTTATGTGGTAAAGCGGCTGTTTTAACATAGGCTATATTACTTTATTTATATAATTGTAATTATTTAATAAAAAGTAACTAAAATATTTTTTTCATTGTTGACTAAATTAGTAATTTACTTTAAAAATGTGTTTTTTATATTATTTGTTTATGTTAATCTTTCATTTTGGATTAAAATAATTTACTGTTACCAAAGTTACCTAAAATCGTCAACTTTACTGAAAAATAATTGAGCTCTATTTTTTTCTGTTGCAGGTAAGAGAATCGTGTGGAACAAATGACTGTTTGCAATGCACAGAATGACAACCCGTCATTTTGTGCTTCTTCTTACGCCCTATTTTACTTTTGTTTTAAACATTTGGAATCAGTTAAGTACGATATTTTGCCAATAATTTGTATGTAACGTTTTTATAAATACCACATACTTTTTTTGTAAGGTTAGTCGATATATCCCTTCGGGCTGAGTTGACATTTCGAGAGGGCAACTGGCGGTTAAATTTCATATCTGTATGTAAAGAAAATTGAAAATTGTTATTTTACATTATCATAATGCTTCAAAGTACGTAAACAAATTGACAGAATAAGTGAGTTAAATTTGTTTTAAGTTTAAATTCATTCCAAATTTAAAGAATACTTTATGAAAATTGAATTTAAGTACATGCACAGGGTATTATTTCAGAAAATTGGCCAAATTTTTGCAAGAAATAGCTATTGATATGTTACCTTATCGATGAAAATAACAAGAAAGTAAACTGAAGTAGGGACTACAACTAACTGTTCAAAGGCATTTAATAAATCTAAGAGACGTTTTTGAAAGATCATTTGACCTTAATCCTGTTACATAGATTCCATTATGGATATAAGCCACAGGTACTTCTAGTTTTTTTCAGAAGTTGTATTTCATAAGTATGTTTTTAATGGACCCTCCAGTAATCTGGGGGTATCCCACCCCATGTCTGTCGGATTAGTGAGAGTTTACTGTAGTTTAGGCCCTATATGAAAAGCCATCTTGAAATTTTAACTTGAATTTCCGCATAGAGATTGAAATTGTGAATTTTTTTGTTACAAACTGGCCGACGAAAGATTAAAAAACTGTAATCCTCTGGGGGATTTTAATCCTCAAACTCTTTCGCTCTCATGAGGATACAAGTCGCCTACCTAGTGTAAATCTACCCTCTATCAGGGGTAGTTGAAGGATATCTACTCGAGACGTCTACTCCCGTGTAAGAAGGTTAAGTAATGGTATATGGGTGTTAGTAGGATTAAAACAAACACAATGTACCCCTGGAACTGAGAATGGGGAATTATCGCAACCTGTAGACAAGTCTGTCCTTTTGTAAAGACGAAGTGGGAGGTTGAATTGAAATTTTTTAATCCAAAGTAAAGTCAAAATGTGTAGATTAAAGGGTATTTTAATCTAGACGAAGGGTTATTTTCTATTGCAAAAAAAAATTAATGCAGGTTGGGTATGTAGTTAAACCTAATACCCAATTCGAAATTGAAAATAAACTATATTTAAAATTAGTTTGCCAGATCTTAGCTTCTCTGCCATTCTCCGCCAAGCCTCCAGTAGAAACAATGCTGACTTCGCTCTTCCACGTCTTGCAAAGATGTGCATTTCTGAATATATATGTGGGCCGTCCATCTTGTGACCGTTGCACAGAAATCAAATATCCGAGGCGGCTAATCCTATTTTATATAAGTGGACTTACAGATAGTCATGGAATTCTGAATTTGGTGTTTGTATCCTGAGTCGCGATGTCACAGGTTTATATTTCTCTCAGTGTCTGTAGTAGATTATTTTTTCCCTCTCCCACAACTTGAGTACTGATTTCTCCCTGGGCCTTTTCAGTGGCTCTGCTTCCACTTATATTTTTAGAATTACTTTTATTAACTTTATTTTTATGTTGGAAATGATTGTGATTGGATGGTAATATAGAGAAGGGGCTTGAAACCCGTAGTCTGGGATACAAATTCGCATGCAGGGTCTCGCCGATTTTTAGGGAGCTATCTACCCATTAGAGTCCTGCGAAGGGAGAAGGCGGAATAAGTAATGCTCTTTCGTAACAGAGTTATGACTCGCAGCTCATGTTGGCGAGGTAGACCTAACTTCCATTAGAGTCCTGCGAAGGGAGAAGTCGGAATAAGTAATGCTCTTTCGTAACAGAGTTATGACTCGCAGCTCATGTTGGCGAGGTAGACCTAACTTCCATTAGAGTCCTGCGAAGGGAGAAGTCGGAATAAGTAATGCTCTTTCGTAACAGAGTTATGACTCGCAGCTCATGTTGGCGTGGTAGACCTAACTTCCATTGGAGCCGAAGAAAGCCGCTATCAACTACCCGGTATTTGTATTATGTTATTAATTCTAAATTAATATGAATTTTCAAGACTCCCATTACTTGTTGTTTTACCCACTCTTGTGACGTGCAGACTCAAAGAGCTAAACATGTATTTTTTATAGTATATGTAAAATAATTACACAGATCTCCACTAATTTAAAGTGCAGCAACGTTCGCATAAAGTACTGGTTAAGTCCAATCTTTAATAGAGTACCTTTATTTACTAACTTCAGCTTCTGTAGACCAACACAGTATTGTTTGTATAGATTGGGCCTTAAATATCCACTACAACTGCGCTTAATCGACAAATCTTTCTTCAACAGAATTTTTATAAAGTGGTGCATATTTATTGTTTCATTTTGAAACAATTTTTACAAACTGGCGTGAGGAAAGAATAAAGATTCAATTTGGAAACAATCCAGCAGTAATATGAACAGTGTATTACAGGCGCACATGAATTTTGCCTGGAGGTATAGGCCAAGTTGAAAAGGGGAGAGAAAGGAGCTGTTGGGCTTGTGTCGCATGCATGACCGTCGTAGGCCACTCTGGAACGTACACCAATGTTTGAGTAGGACGTGTTGAGAGCTGCTACACCAGTATTAGCGATTCATTATCAGAGCGTTCATTTAAAGTGATAATTTATTGCGTTCGCATGTCAGTGAAATCTGTTGCATATTTTAACATACATTTACGTTACATTCAGAGGCGTAGCAGGGATTCAAGGATTCAAGTAAAAGAACATGGCTAAAAATGATGTAATGCAAGAACTTGAAGGAAATTCCACCCACATGGCAGCTCTTGCTCCGCATTGTATTTACTAATAGGCCTACTTGTAAGTATAGGTGTATTTATAAATCATACAAGTTTTAGTTTAGTTTGGCAACAATGACGTGACCTCACTATTAAAGACCTCATGCCCTGGCTCCGCCGTGACGAGCCCCCTATAACTCTGCTTAGAGGGAGGGGTGAATTTGGAGCCAAGTTTAGACTTTAGCCAGGCGAAAATAAAAATGGCTATAGAGCTTAATAACGTTTTACATAGAGAATAAATTCTGATCCAATAATTGACAATGGGATATTAAGAGCTTGCGTGTATTTAATCCAACACATTTTAGACTTTGGTGGCCTGTGAGAGGTTGGCCTCTAAGAGGGCTAAGTCCGGACACGGGTTGAAACAAAGACAAACCAACCTAGAACAATAAAATTTAGTCTGAAGGGCACTCAAAAAAAAAAAAAAAAAAAAAATATATATATATATATATATATATATATATATATATATATATATATATATATATATACATACACACACACACACACACACATATATATTATACTGTACTTAACAAAAAGACTGATAAATTTAGGTTATCATTATCTAAAATGTATTTAGTCTTTGTGATGATGGAACAGCTGTCCTGAGAACGAGCATGTAATACAATACTTTTGTGTGTCAGTATGTTTATTGTAATATTGCCTCTTTTGCCTGTGTTGCATTTTACTTAGACCTATTTCACAAATTTAAATTTACACTTCTGTCAGCGGTTCCGAAACGGCCAGATTTTTTATGCTTGATAATTTACTTCATTATATAATTTGTTTTAATCTGGCACTTAAGTTACGTGCTCAGTTGAAGGTCGGGATATTTAAAAACCACATTATTATCTAAAATTTTTATCACAGAGTCAACACAGATTGGTGACGCGAAAGTATAAACCAACCACAATAACGGACGCACAGTCTCCTCACAGAAATCCGTATAAGGTTTCCTGGAATGGATGATTTATTTAGAGTTCCAGGTAGGCTGTAGGCAGGAGAGTTCCAGGTAGGCTGTAGGCAGGATCTCAATCCGAGACAGGATTGAGATCCTGCTACAGGCGAAGTGGGTGTCCACCAACATATTTACGCTTTCGGCTGTTGGATTTATTGTACTGTTATTTAGTATTTCCGGTGTATAACGAATAGGATAAACGAAATCTAAACTTAACAGCTAAATAGGGTTCAGTGCAGAGAGTGTAGGTAACTTCAGTTCGAAACTATTGTATATCCAAGTCTTTTATGTATTTTTTTTCTACATACCTTATTTTAGTTACTTTTTATTAAATAATTACAATTATATAAATAATTTAGCATAATCTATGTGTTAGACCACTCAACATAAAATACATCACATAAAATCTAAATTAAAAACAGCTGTTTTATAAAAAAAACATGTTATCGTTTGTTTTAAGCCAAATAACTATTTGCATTGAAATAACTACTTAGCTTGCAATTTTTGTGAAAAGTTTTCAATTGTATTAATATCAAGTTCTATCCGTTACAAGTTTAAAAACTGTATTTGATCTTGAGCGGATGAAAAAAAGTATTCCATTAACGATTGGAAATTTGAACGATTTATATAAGTGTGTGTGTGTGTGTGTGTGTGTGTGTGTGTGTGTGTGTGTGCGCGCGTGTGCGCGTGTGTGCGTGTGTGTGTGAATAGCTTATCTGAACAGAATTTACTAATACAAATAGAAATCATAACCTCACTATAAACTAAATAAAATCCTGAACTAACTAGCAAAACAAATTTACTGAACTTGTAAAACTGGCTGCCACCCGAGACAGAATAGTAAAAAGTGCCGCTGTAGTTTGAAGAATTTATTGATTGGTAAATGATCAATAAATTTCAGTTGAGTTGACAGTTGGGTGAATATCACTAAACAATCTTTCCCAATGTCGTTTATTTGAAATTACAATAGCTTCCGACGCTACAAATGATACGAACTATGCCGCTTATTTCTGAACTATTAGACCACAAAAAATATAACTTCTATCATCTGAGAAAACAAATACTCTTGAAAAACTGTCTAATCGTTACAGTTACACAAATTAACAACCTAATCTGTGGCTACTTCTAGATGGCAGGACGCTAGATTTCTAGGCGTGGAGTAGAAGAGAGCAAAATGGGGCTTACAAAAGACATTTAATGTCTTCGTTCTTAAAAAAATTATAACGCTCTACATGTTTCAAATAATGTCAGAAATGAGAAATTCAGGCAACATGGACGAACGAATGATTGCTTGAAGACCAAAGTAATGTGTCGCCTCCTTCGGTAGGATGGGGTTACGCCTCTTCCTCCAAGGGCCTTGGTCGATGGTACAATTCTTACAAAAATAACACTTTCTACCCTAGGTATCCTGCTTCGTTCTTCGGAGTCGGCCCTATCACGGACATATGAAGCTCAGGTAAAACAACCTTTTACAAAAACCGCAGCCTTTACATAAAAGCAGCACAATTTTATTTCCTGGCCTTATAACAAAAGTGCGTAACACGCATTTAATAATATAATATATCTCTCAGATTCAAGTTGAAAACATATTATGGTACAATTGATTTGGCTTTATTTAAACTCGCAAATAAATAAATGTGTGTGTGTGTGTGTGTGTGTGTGTGTGTGTGTGTGTGTGTGTGTGTGTGTGTGTGTGTGTGTGTGAACTTGAATCATTTCTTTTACAAGGATTAAATTTGCTAAAGTTATTTGAAAGTAAACCTAACCTCGTCTAACAAATTAAGTTATTATGACGGAAGAAATTTGTAACACACTTTTGACTATTGTTGTACTACATAAACTAATTATATTGTTTGTTTTATTAAAATTTATTTTATCGTACATTTTCAAGGGGTACGTAAATATAGTTACAGTTTTATTGTTTACAAAATTGTGTGATAAAAACGTTTTAAAAACATGTATTTATGCTTTAATAGTACATTTAGCTATTTAAATCTAATGTTTGAAATAAGTGATTTTATATGGTAACTAAAATCAGTGGTTAAAACTTACTTCACACGCGTTATGAAGTCATTCGTCTGGAAATAGCGCACTGATATCCTACATTACTTTACAGCTATATTAAAGTATAGTTACAACGTATCCTATATTTGTTTGTTTATAAAAAGCCTTCGTAACGTAAACTAGGCAATTGTTGAAATCAGATCCCGTTTCCATCAGCATCAGCATAATTCCAACATCGGGCTATGACGACGAACAGGTACTCATGTATTAGTAGCAAGTTATGGAAAACCTTTTTTTGAAGTAAAAGTTCTTCTATAGCGACGCCTACAAAAACGTTTTGGGTGAACATAAACATAGAATTTCGGATCAGTATAATTTCCGTCGTCATCTCAGAAGGAATTAAATGATAACATAAATCATTTAATGTATGATTTCATGCATCAGCCGATTTTATGTTTTTAGTTATGTTGTAAAACAACTGTTTTAACAAGTACGGTCATTTTATATTATTTATTGAATATTGTTGAGGGAAAGGGTTATTATTAAATAGTTTTGATCAGTTTATAAATATATTAATTTATATAAATTTTGATAGTTCTCAATACAAATAATTCAGTACAACTATAATAATAAGTTATGTATTATAATTAAATTTTTGAAATAAAATCAATATTTAGGCCACTCTTATATTATTCGCTCTGATAATGTTTAAGAACTTATTTCAAATGAATTTGTTGAACAAAATTGTGTTCAGTAAACATATAATAAAAAAAATTAATGATAAAATATAAAAACTGAATGAAAAATGTATAAATCAATATTTTCTGCAATTTTCGTTCAAGAATTTGCAAAAATATTGGCTGTAATTTGTTATTTATAGTTGCATTTTTTATGTTAAAAGCAAAACATGTTTATTATTATATCTTATATGATAACAAATGTTTAGGTAATTTCTCATTACGCAAATTGAAATATTATTTTCAATTAAAAGTTTTTATAGACGTGGCTATAAACGTCGGCCCCTCCCACCCTCCGAGTGCTATTACTTTTCACCTATGTTGCATTAGGTTAGGATTTGTTTGATTATAAAAAAAACAAAACAAATAATATTACCCTACGCTAACTAACTTGTGATGCAGTCAACGTAGCGTTAATAGAGTTTGTATTTTCTTGTAACCAATCCTAACCTAGCCAGACACTTTGCTACTAGATTGTAAAGTATAAAATATTGCTCTTTTTATAGAGTGACATTTGCTTTAAACAGTCTGTTTGAACAGCGTGTTTGAGCAATGAGTTTATCTTAACAAATATTTATGGTATGCTATGATTACAATAATGTATTTTTCAGTAACGTACAGACCTGTATGAGGTAATAAAACAAAGTTGGTAACAGTTACTAAAACATATCCTAAACTGGTTACTTGCGAAATAATGTCTGTTCAAACTCATCTCAAGATAATCAAAAACTAATGTTTTGCTGAGTTTATATTCTCACCCTCACCAAAATATTCGAATTAAATAGTCTAATTAGGGGGTAAAGGTTATTTTGAAGGGACGCCTACACGCATTGTTGTGAAGGTTGGGGAGGAGGCAGGATCCACCCTCATTCAAGCGTACCATGTCCAGTTTCATTATACTGGCATTTAGCTGTATATTGTCATTACAAAAAAATGTCAGATGATGAAAACACAAATATTTTACTACGCAATTTTCTTTTTAACGTAGAAAAGATTTAAAAGTTACAGTGTAACACTAAAAATTTAGGGAGGGATTTTACCTTTGTGTGTTTTGTGCATACAAATGAAGCGGTTTATCATTACACATAAACAGGTTATAATGAATGTCTCCTTATCTTAGAAAGGTTTTAATTACTATCCCATCCGTTCATTTCACCAATTGATTTTATATACGCAAAATAATTGTATTATAATTCAAGTCTATAAAACTATAAGAATCGACCCCATTATTTCTTTCTTGCCAACAAGAAAAATACTGTTAGGAAACTTGAACCCACTGCAGTTAAATTGCAGTTTTTCGTTTACTTGATATGAAATGGGAAATCTCTTAATAATGTTTGAATTGCTACAACTTCGTAAAGATGTTTTTAATTTTGTTTGTCGTATCTGTCAACCGTTAACGTATTTAAATTTACAGTATTTATTTGGTTATGTCTACATCTGATTGGCAATGTTTTCTTAACTTGTGGATTATTCGGATGTAAAAACTGTTTGTAAACTCTGTCTCCCCATGTCCCAGATAAGAATAAAACCTACTCATTGGCTCCGGGTAATAGTTAACCAAATCGTATTCAACTTTGATATTTTCCTTTTCACATATGTTAACTCTAATATACTTTCTAAAGAAACAGGTGATTTCAAGTGGTGCAAAACAAATATGCACTGGTTTTCGAGTTATTTAAATGATTACATTGAGAACAACTACACTGTACAAACATAACCCCGAAAGAAAGAATTCTTTAAGTATAACTCATTGCTGTGTGTGTGTGTGTGTGTGTGTGTGTGTGTGTGTGTGTGTGTGTGCGTGCGCGCGCGCGTGTGTGCGTGAGATACATTTATTAAAAGAAATCTACAAAGTATAGATATATCTCGTTAGATATGCTTTTAGGGGTAAATATCTAATCTTATTGCCATTAATATAAAAAATTTTGTTTTTAAACGTCTTAATGCGTAGAACAGGAATATCAAAATTTTTCCACAGAAAATACGGACAGTTAATTTTTTCTAAACATTCTCTTTAAAACCCAATAAACATATTGAATATTCTCTTTAAAACCCAATAAACATATTGAATATTCTCATTAAAACCCAATAAACATATTGAATATTCTCTTTAAAACCCAATAAACATATTGAATATTCTCTTTAAAACCCAATAAACATATTGAATATTCTCTTTAAAACCCAATAAACATATTGAATATTCTCTTTAAAACCCAATAAACATATTGAATATTCTCTTTAAAACCCAATAAACATATTGAATATTGTCTTTAAAACCCAATAAACATATTGAATATTCTCTTTAAAACCCAATAAACATATTGAATATTCTCTTTAAAACCAATAAACATATTGAATATTCTCTTTAAAACCCAATAAACATATTGAATATTCTCTTTAAAACCCAATAAACATGTTGAATATTCGCTTTAAAACCCAATAAACATATTGAATATTCTCTTTAAAACCCAATAAACATATTGAATATTGTCTTTAAAACCCAATAAACATATTGAATATTCTCTTTAAAACCCAATAAACATATTGAATATTCTCTTTAAAACCCAATAAACATATTGAATATTGTCTTTAAAACCCAATAAACATATTGAATATTCTCTTTAAAACCCAATAAACATATTGAATATTCTCTTTAAAACCAATAAACATATTGAATATTCTCTTTAAAACCCAATAAACATATTGAATATTCTCTTTAAAACCCAATAAACATATTGAATATTCCCTTTAAAACCCAATAAACATATTGAATATTCTCTTTAAAACCCAATAAACATATTGAATATTCTCTTTAAAACCCAATAAACATATTGAATATTCGCTTTAAAACCCAATAAACATATTGAATATTCACTTTAAAACCCAATAAACATATTGAATATTCTCTTTAAAACCCAATAAACATATTGAATATTCTCTTTAAAACCCAATAAACATTGAATATTCTCTTTAAAACCCAATAAACATATTGAATATTCTCTTTAAAACCCAATAAACATATTGAATATTCTCTTTAAAACCCAATAAACATATTGAATATTCTCTTTAAAACCCAATAAACATATTGAATATTCTCTTTAAAACCCAATAAACATATTGAATATTCGCTTTAAAACCAAATAAACATATTGAATATTCTCTTTAAAACCCAATAAACATATTGAATATTCTCTTTAAAACCCAATAAACATATTGAATATTCGCTTTAAAACCCAATAAACATATTGAATATTCGCTTTAAGACCCAATAAACATATTGAATATTCTCTTTAAAACCCAATAAACATATTGAATATTCGCTTTAAAACCCAATAAACATATTGAATATTCGCTTTAAAACCCAATAAACATATTGAATATTCGCTTTAAGACCCAATAAACATATTGAATATTCTCTTTAAAACCCAATAAACATATTGAATATTCGCTTTAAAACCCAATAAACATATTGAATATTCGCTTTAAAACCCAATAAACATATTGAATATTCTCTTTAAAACCAATAAACATATTGAATATTCTCTTTAAAACCCAATAAACATATTGAATATTCGCTTTAAAACCCAATAAACATATTGAATATTCGCTTTAAAACCCAATAAACATATTGAATATTCTCTTTAAAACCCAATAAACATATTGAATATTCGCTTTAAAACCCAATAAACATATTGAATATTCGCTTTAAAACCCAATAAACATATTGAATATTCGCTTTAAAACCCAATAAACATATTGAATATTCGCTTTAAAACCCAATAAACATATTGAATATTCGCTTTAAAACCCAATAAACATATTGAATATTCGCTTTAAAACCCAATAAACATATTGAATATTCGCTTTAAAACCCAATAAACATATTGAATATTCGCTTTAAAACCCAATAAACATATTGAATATTCTCTTTAAAACCCAATAAACATATTGAATATTCGCTTTAAAACCCAATAAACATATTGAATATTCTCTTTAAAACCCAATAAACATATTGAATATTCTCTTTAAAACCCAATAAACATATTGAATATTCGCTTTAAAACCCAATAAACATATTGAATATTCGCTTTAAAACCCAATAAACATATTGAATATTCGCTTTAAAACACAATGCACGTAATTAAAACACATCCACTTAAAACACAATAAACATAATTGATAAACATTCTTTTTAAAACACAATAAAAATAATTAATTAACATTAACTTTCAAAACAAAAATAATTAATAAGTATTCAGTTTTTAAACTATGAACGCCAGGATAGCGCTGTTCTCCCATTGTCTCTGAATAGACTAATCGAATACCGTTTTAGGCGTATTGAACCATTTCTCGATTTCACTGCTTTGTATACCGATATGCAATATACTTTGTAGATATATTGTAATGCACGTATATAATAATGCAGTAATTTAAAAGAAACCTTTACGGTTTTGTAGTCTATGTTTTGCTAAATTAAGCTATTGTTCCACATTTGACAATTTGTAAGCACTATTTCTGCAATCGGACACTTCAAACCGCCTGTTTCTTGTTGAGATAGTAATATAAAGTATTTTATTAACGAATGAAAATTTCATATGAGAAGAGTGTGAACTAATAGAAGGAACTTCTAACACTACTGCATGTGATCACCCAATGTCCGCCACGATGCAGATGTTTTTAGCTTCATCTTACAAAATGAGCTTTAACAAATTCGACAGATATTTTAAAATATTTTTTTCTTTTCCATTCAACCCCTAATTAGTTCATTCTCTCCCTGTAAAACACCTTTTATTCATCCACTCAAGTTCAAATACATTTTTTAAAATTTATAGTGAATGACACTTAATGATTATATAGTTTTTTCTATTATTAATTCGTTAATAATATTAAATTAATTAATTTCACTTTGCCGCTCGGTGTTGTGATTTTGTCATGTATATACATATTTATATTAACTGTAATTATTTAATAAAAAGTAACTAGAATAAAAAAAATTCTTTGTGGCCTTTGACAAAATTGACTTAATATTTTTTTCTTCATTCTTTTCTAGATCGTTGTATTAATGTTAGCATGTTTCTGAGGCACATGAATTTCCTACCACTTTAAACCCTTTCGTCACATTAGAAAAAATCCTAAAACACTACCGTCTCCCTCAAACAGATTATTCATTGACGCGCCTAGAAAAATTCCCTTCTCAAATTTCTAAAACATATGACTTAAACCATTAAGTGGTGAACTATTTTGTACGTTTCGCCGCTATTATTTTTTAATGTCTAAATGGAGAACTTGTTTAGACGGCAGTGTTTTGTGTGGAAGAAGAAATAAAATTTGTTTCCAAAGTAAAGACGACAGGAAGAGAATCTGTAAATATTTGCATCGACGCTGGCGGAGTAAACACGAAGCGCAGTATTATGTGTGTTATTATGTCACACGTTGGGGTCATCGCCCTTAATGTGTTTGTTTCTTGTACAAACAGTGCTCTGGAAATAGTAACGATGAAACGTTTTGGTAAACTGTAGGAACTCGGTATTGTCCAATCGTTGCAACAGTATTTCTATTATGTAAGCCTTCAAAGCGGCTTATCTACGAACAGTTATTTGATTAAAATACTCCATTGTGTTCAGGATCTATCCCGTCTAAGATAATGTGGTATTTAAATCCGGCCTAAGCTCTCGGCTCAGTCAGTGGGTGGTACTTGTGGGGGCAGTTAGTCGGCCGATGAATGAAAACAGGTCTACACTTAGGCGCTGATAACATCACAAAATATGCTAATGCTCCTTACGTGGACACCTGTGGAAACTGTTGGCTATAAGAACGTCAAATCATTTTCCATCTGGCTGAAGGAAACTCAACCAGTTGTTAAAAGCGTTTTGTTTACTCTGTCTAAAAATAGCGCACAAGAGGTTTGCGGATTAGAAGCAGCTGCGCTGGGCACAACATGTCTGCATAATCCCTTCATTTTGTCATAACATCTGGTTTTTTCCTTTAACTTTCAGATAGGAACGGTCGGTGATCAAGTATTGAAAGTCGCCTTGATGTAAAATGAATGTTTCAGAAAGAAATTAAATGAATGTTCTTTAATACATGTAAAAGAAGCATTTTCCTCATTTCTCCTAATTTTATTTGCATGGTTTTCGTGACAGTTTGGCCTAGCTAGAAGTATTTAGAACTTTAAACCTTCTTTTATATTTGCTATTTTCCATATTTTTTAGCTCCCGGTCCATTCTAAATGGTCGATTATCCAGAGACTTTTCTGTTTACTCACAATTTGTAAAATTTATCTCCTGTTATTTACTGAATGGAACTTCTGATTTACTGTTGTGTTGATCAATGATCTTTAAGTTTAAAATATATATTATACACAAAATTAAATAAATACACATGTAGTGTACTAAGATATTTTGTCTTTGCACTGTGAAAAAGTGTAAAAATGTATTTTTGAAATAAAACAATAGCACAAGAGATTATGTAAATTTTATAAACATACTAGGCAAAATATATAAAGTATATACTGTAGGTTTTCAAACATAATGAACGAAATATTTTCCTGAAAGGAAATAAAGTTCATTTAATCAAACCATTTCTAAAATCGTCAGTGTCGTGTGATTTTTTATTAGAAGATTTATTTTTATAAATCCAATTATTAGATTTATAATTGAGCAATTAGTCTGCGGGAATCCAAAACAAACAATTGACATTCTTCTCAATTAATTTAGTTTTAATTAGGGATGCTCTAAAGTATGAGTAGAAAATGTATAAACATGATAAAATATCCAAAAATTTCACTTGTATTTGTGAAATAAAAAGACCGAAATTGGCAAAAACTTGTAAAGATACCTTTATAATATCACATTACACACAACTTTAAAAAAACTCTTTGAAAGTATTGTTGGAAAATAATTACAAATAAAAACGTTGTTAAATTAAAATAATATTTTTGCATTGATTTAGAAAATATTAGAACTGGCAACCCTGCATCCGCTCACCACACCTCGCGGAAGAGGAATGCAGGCCTGGGGCGGGGCTGCCGGCAATGTCAACACTACTACTGTTGCATATGTGTAACTACGGATTTCATAAAACTAGAGTATAGCGCACCTCAAATTATTTAAACTTTTTTACATAAAGATAAAATGGAAACAAAAACGTCGACAAAGTTTTTCTTATATTTCTTTGACTAATAAAAATATAAATCTTTTTCATAAATAAAAAGAGCTTAAAAAATTCATCGTCAGTGATACGGGTCGATCTCTATTACCTTTAATCTTTCCTGCAGAGATATTTCTATTTATAACTGATTTGCCTTAGCCAGTAGTTTTGTTTGCACACTTGGATTGTATTCGGTTCAATACGAACAAATGAAATTTGTAAACCTTATTTAGAATGGTTTGATGCTGATCTTTATATTGATTTTTTTTTTTTTTTGCATTACGATTTTTCATCATGGAATAAAAAAGTTAATGAACGTTTGATAATTTTCTATTTTTCCCCTAGGACTTGTATTCATATTTTTATTTTGAGTATCATAATTACTTACCAATCCTAGCATTGTTCCACTCGCCGCTGACGCGTTTCGGAGCACCTCATAATAGGCTCTGACTGATGGAGGTGTCAGCGGGGAGTGGAAAAGTGCTAGGATTGGCAAGTAATTATAATACTCAAAATAAAAATAAAAAAAGTTATTGAACTTTCAAAAAATTTATTAACAACCTGCTATCAATAACCTAAGTGAGATGGAGAAGGAAAGTGCACTGCCTTTGATCCAACGACAGACAAATCTAAGAGATTAGCTATCCTGATTGAATGAACTCTACAACATATTATAATAATATATTAACAAATGCAAACACAAAATCTAAGACAAACGCTATCGGGATCGGAATTAATTGTATCAGAAAATTTTACGTATAGAACAAATGTTTTAAAATGTTCTGAATTTTGTTTTTCTTATTGGGGTGTCATTTCATTTGAACATCTAATGGAGACATGTTCCTGATAATTGGAGCAACCAGATGTGTCAAGCACGCGACACCGGAAATGAGATAATTATATCACTTCCGTTACCTGCTAAGGGTTACATTTAGCTTGGGGTGTCTCAGGGGTACCAACTGCAACACTTAAAGTGTGTTCCGGAAATTTCTGAATTCATCTAATGTAGAATCTATTTTTTAGAGTGATTTTAATTGTAAAAATGTCGATTTTTAGAGAATTTATCGCAAAAATAATTTAATTTTTGATCGATTCAAGTTCCATGGGGGTTCATAAATTGTGAAATTAGTCAAAACTCCAAATAAATCTTACGTATATTTTTATTTTTGCTGTTCATTAAACATTGATTCAAATAATTTTGCACTGTTGAATGTCTACATGTTTATAATGGTATTTTTTTATTTATTATTAACTTATTTCTTTTCTCAATTGTATAATATAACAGTAAAATTCCAATTATCCGAACTCAGACTATCCGGTTACCTGATTATTCGAACCGTGTTCTTGATTTTAAAAAAGAAATAATTACTTTGATTTCCAAAAATTAAGATTCTGTTTACGTGTGCTGGCCTTTTCTTGCTAACTGTATCGGTACAGTTCTGTATAGGCCTAGTTGGCTGTCGGCCGTCGCTAGAGCTGGCCCGGTCAACTGTCACATTCGTTTTGATTAGTCAGTCAGGGTTCTTTTGTTTCGTTTGTGAATGCGTCTCCGTCGTTGTCCATGACTTCTAAACAAAACAACTTGTCTTTTTGTTATCGGATAGACTAATTATAGATCAACCTGATAAAGGAGTTACGGGTAAACTGTAGGCTGAGATGTACGGTGTTGGACAATCAACAATCAGACATTAAAAGAAGCAAACCTACTTTAAACTTCGTGTCAGTGCTTGAAAATAAAGATAAAAGTTCTTTCAGAAAATCAACGAAGGCAGCAAAGAATTAGAAGATGCCGTTTTAAGTGGTCTTTTCAACAACGTTTTATGGGAAATCCGATTTAGGGTTTGATTCTTTGTAAAAAAGCTAAGATTTTAGATTCTTTGTGAAAAAACTTTGAAAAATATAAAAATATTTTTCTGTCCTATTTGCAACATTCATACAGTAATAAATTCAAATTGGCTTCTTTTTCGATAAAATACAACTAATTGTCTATCCGAATGGGATCCTGTCCCGATTGTTTCGGATAATTGGATTCCTAATGTATTTTAATGTCTTTGAAATTATTAGGCCTTTGTTTAATTCATCTTGGAGTATCATTTCATATTTATTGTTAATACAGAGTGTTATAAACATTAGTAAATTAGTAGACTATATTAGTTTTATCTCGGTATATTCTTAATTGTTATTTAATGTTGCAATAATGCCTATAAGGCCTCTTATTGTACGACAGTAGTGCTGGCCCAGGTCATTACTGGTAATGTTGCAATAATGCCTAATAAGGCCCCTTATTGTACGACATTAGTGCTGGCCCAGGTCATTACTGGTAATGTTGCAATAATGCCTAATAAGGCCCCTTATTGTACGACATTAGTGCTGGCCCAGGTCATTACTGGTAATGTTGCAATAATGCCTAATAAGGCCCCTTATTGTACGACATTAGTGCTGGCCCAGATCATTAGTCTACTGGTAATGTTGCGAAGATTTCGTCACTGTTGGAATTAATTTTACAAAAGCAATTTTTTATGCCAATTGTTTTTACCACTGACAATTAAAGTGTTAAAAACAACTAGTTGTCGATTACAAGTCGGAAACCCATTGCGGATTGTAGAATGACATTTGCAGTAAATAAATAGGCATTTTCCTTAAAGGCGAGAAAATATTTCTGAAACTAATTGTAAATCTGTATTATTAAAGGCTTTCTGGAGGATTGTTTAGGTAAAATAAAACATTTTTGTAACAAAATATGTTTTACGATTTAATAAAAAGCTACATCATTTTGCAAAAGTGAAATGAAACGTGTCACGTAATGTAACATAAATAAAACCATACGTCACAAAGGAAGCGTCGAAAAGGGCATAACTTGTTGGATATTTTATACAGGTAGGATCTTCATTATAAAAACTAACATTTGTTTACTAATGTAGATAGCCATATAAAAACTACCGCCAGGTTTCGTTTGCTATGTAACTAATTCCCGTCTTCATACAAATCGTTTGTAACACATTTTTCTTCGACTATTTAGCAATGATCAATTCATTCCTGCCTGTAAGCAACTCTGCTGTTTAATGAATTTTTTTCTTCGGCTGTTTAAGGATTGTCCGATTGTAATCCTTTCAACACAAACCAGAATTAAATGATCAGATTATGAGAAATTAATCACCGTTAATTGGCTTTACGAGAGTTTAGCTGTGAAGTGGACGGTTTTTAATATTGAATTCGTAAATAGAAAATGTCCCTCTTTGGGGTAGTGACGAGTCGAGTCCTCAGATAGGGGATGGGAGAAGCGATACATCTTGAAGTGGGCTATAAAAGATGTGAAAACATTCATTGAAAATACTGGCGAGGGGTCTTTCTGAATAGTATATCCATCTTTATTGCCTTGTATATTGGTCGAGGTTTATTTTTTCTTTTAGACACCTTTGAGATTTATAGCTCTTATAGTTATGAAGCATTTAGTTTAACTATTTTAGTTTTTTATGCATTTTGTAAATTACAGCAAATTTATGTTTTATTCAGTGATAATAATAACCACTTGTGTTGTAAAAAGAAGTTAGAACGGTAACCATCCCAAACGGTAACACATGTCAATGTTAATTGTCTCCTCTATATAAGGGCTATGCTGGACATAATGCTGACCTTTTAACAATACGTCACAGAGTTACAACCCTTCTGAAGGGATATTGCCAAATATGCAACTTGCAAATATCGAGGTTAACAGCTCCATGTTACAAATGTGCGCGCAAGAGTTCACACACACACACACACACACACACACATACACACACACATACACACACACACACACACACACACACATACACACACACACACACACACACACACACACACACACATTTATTTATTTGCGAGTTTAAATAAAGCCAAATCAATTGTACCATAATATGTTTTCAACTTGGATCTGAGAGATATATTATATTATTAAATTCGTGTTACGCACTTTTGTTATAAGGCCAGGAAATAAAATTGTGCTGCTTTTATGTAAAGGCCGCGGTTTTTGTAAAAGGTTGTTTTACCTGAGCTTCATTAATGTCCGTGATAGGGCCGACTCCGAAGAACGAAGCAGGATACCTAGGGTAGAAAGTGTTATTTTTGTAAGAATTGTACCACCGACCAAGGCCCTTGGAGGAAGAGGCGTAACCCCATCCTACCGAAGGAGGCGACACATTACTTTGGTCTTCAAGCAATCATTCGTTCGTTTATGTTGCCTGAATTTCTCATTTCTGACATTAATTGAAACATGTAGAGCGTTTTAATTTTTTTAAGAAAGAAAACATTTTTTTAAATGTCTTTTGTAAGCCCCATTTTGCTCTCTTCTACTCCACGCCTAGAAATCTAGCGTCCTGCCATCTAGAAGAAGCCACAGATTCGATTGTTAATTTGTGTAACTGTAACGATTAGACAGTTTTTCAAGAGTATTTGTTTTCTCAGATGATAGAAGTTATATTTTTTGTGGCTGGTCTAATAGTTCAGAAATAAGCGGCATAGTTCTTGTCATTTGTAGCGTCGGAAGCTATTGTAATTTCAAATAAACGACATTGGGAAAGATTGTTTAGTGATATTCACCCAACTGTCAACTCAACTGAAATTTATTGATCATTTACCAATCAATAAATTCTTCAAACTACAGCGGCACTTTTTACTATTCTGTCTCGGGTGGCAGTCAGTTTTACAAGTTCTTTTCAAACATGATGAAACTGTAAATTTGTTTTGCTAGTTAGTTCAGGATTTTATTCAGTTTATAGTGAGGTTATGATTTCTATTTGTATTAGTAAATTCTGTTCAAATAAGCTATATCAGTCAGTCACTCATCCTTTCATGTACTTCACTAGCGGCATTAGTCCAAACTGTTGGATAAAAAAATAGTTTCGGCGTGCTGCTAAAACCTTTTTTAATGCACTCTTATTGTTAAGGTGAACAATTCAAATATGCTAGTGATGTATTTTTCCTCCAATATCCGTTGATTTCGACCTCATATTAAGTTTTAATCACTACACTTGTTTCGGAATTGGTCATCGTCAGTTTTCCACGAAGGAAAACCTAATTGAAGTTGTTTGATGTAATCATCTTGAATTCACTGATTAAACTAATTTTAAAAATACTTAACGACAGTAGAAAATACTCTACAGACCCTCTCAATAGAGGGTTAGCTTCGTAAAAGGAACGAATGTTTTGAAACGCGTCAGCAAGTAAGCAATTGCGTGTTCACTTAGTTAAGTATTTTTAAAATTAGTAAAACCTAATTGTTATAAGTTAGAATAGATCTATATCCTAGATATCAGTCGGAATCTGGTTAGCGAATTCTATTTTAAAATTACATGTACTTACGCTGTTGGGTTAAGTCTGGGTTGGTCGCGATGTATAGTGTTTGTGTTTACGTGGTAGTAGGCCTACATAAGTTAAAAATTGGTACTGTTTCGGAATGTACCTGCCTTTTTTAAAGCATTTTTCTCTACCGTACAACTTTGTTGGCAAATATACAAAAATATGTTCGTATTTGGTGTATGTACGTTGTGTACAACTTCACGCATGGACAAATATTACCTATTAATTCAAGAAGGCCTAAATTTCTTGGAAACGTATTTTCTTAACCAGATTCTTCTCTCGATAACTCAATTGTATGTAAATTAGAAGGAAATTGTCTGCTTTTATCGTGATAAAACCTTATAAACTTATTCCAAATAAAGAGTACAGCATCTTAGTGGGAACATTTGCTTGTGAAAAATATTTGGCTGGAGGATTTCGAAAAAGTACTAATTATCGAGGAACAATACTAAATCACTGCTAACTATTAAGTAAAATTAATAATAGTAATACACCTTAAATTGGAGAAAGTAAAGGGATAAAACCTTATGAACTTATTCCAAATAAGAGTACAGCATCTTAGTGGGAACATTTGCTTGTGAAAAATATTTGGCTGGAGGATTTCGAAAAAGTACTAATTATCGAGGAACAATACTAAATCACTGCTAACTATTAAGTAAAATTAATAATAGTAATACACCTTAAATTGGAGAAAGTAAAGGGACAAAACCTTATTTATAATTTCCTTTACATTTACTTCATTTTAAGTTGAAAATATTCACTCGATTTTCCCTGAATGATCTACGTTTTTTGAGATAATAATGCTTTGTTAAAATCGTGATTAACAATTAATTAAGACGATTAATTCAAAAAAAGGTCATATATGATTATACAGAATAAAACCTAGAAAAGAAATTACCCTCCATTGTTACGATTTAAAAACTTAAAATGTTCTGCAGCAATTTAGATCAAATTGTGCCACGACATACAACCCGCTCTAAAGATGGTTTTCATCTTTTTTCTTGTCAGTAACATACCTGCGATTGCAAGAAAGAAATCTTATTTAACGGTCAAGCTTGATACCAGCACCATGTTATTTGCTGCAAGTGAGGGGAACACTTTATCTGTCTGTATGAAGCTGTTATGTTGGTTATGCAAAGGTCAAACTTTGACTCGACATACAATCCGCTATAAAGATTGTTTATATCTATTATTCTCATTAGTTATAATACAACGAGAAGAAGGTTTTTTTAACGGTCTTTGTACCGCAAATCGGCGCAAGCTAGGGGATTACTCCCACGACAACCACAGTCACATGTGAAACGTAACCGCTTTCATCCCATTCTGAATATAATACAGTCTGAAGTAAATATTCACCTTATTAGTTGATTCTGGCGACGGTACCATCAAAAAATGACATAGCCTTAGGCTCTGAAGTATTTCAAAATTAATCTTTTAGGAAACGTATGCTTGGTTTTGTTCATTTCTCATCCTTGCAACCACAATGTGCCACAGCAAAGCGTGCGCGGATGCAGTTAGTGTTTACATATATTTAATTACTTTTCCATTATACTCATTTATAATTTTATAATACCAAACTCTGAGCTAAAAAGGTGGAATCAGTTCCATAAACATTTCTCATCCTTGCAACCACAATGTGCCACAGCAAAGCGTGCGCGGATACAGTCAGTGTTTACATATATTTAACTTTTCCATTATACTCATTCATAATTTTATAATTCCAAACTCGGAGCTAAAAAGGTGGAATCAGTTCCATAAACATTTCTCATCCTTGCAACCACAATGTGCCACAGCAAAGCGTGTGCGGATACAGTCAGCGTTTACATATATTTAACTTTTCCATTATACTCATTCATAATTTTATAATACCAAACTCGGAGCTAAAAAGGTGGAATCAGTTCCATAAACATTTCTCATCCTTGCAACCACAATGTGCCACAGCAAAGCGTGCGCGGATGCAGTTAGTGTTTACATATATTTAATTACTTTTCCATTATACTCATTTATAATTTTATAATACCAAACTCTGAGCTAAAAAGGTGGAATCAGTTCCATAAACATTTCTCATCCTTGCAACCACAATGTGCCACAGCAAAGCGTGCGCGGATACAGTCAGTGTTTACATATATTTAACTTTTCCATTATACTCATTCATAATTTTATAATACCAAACTCGGAGCTAAAAAGGTGGAATCAGTTCCATAAACATTTCTCATCCTTGCAACCACAATGTGCCACAGCAAAGCGTGTGGGGATACAGTCAGCGTTTACATATATTTAACTTTTCCATTATACTCATTCATAATTTTATAATACCAAACTCTGAGCTAAAAAGGTGGAATCAGTTCCATAAACATTTCTCATCCTTGCAACCACAATGTGCCACAGCAAAGCGTGCGCGGATGCAGTTAGTGTTTACATATATTTAACTTTTCCATTATACTCATTTATAATTTTATAATACCAAACTCTGAGCTAAAAAGGTGGAATCAGTTCCATAAACATTTCTCATCCTTGCAACCACAATGTGCCACAGCAAAGCGTGCGCGGATACAGTCAGTGTTTACATATATTTAACTTTTCCATTATACTCATTTATAATTTTATAATACCAAACTCGGAGCTAAAAAGGTGGAATCAGTTCCATAAACTTTTCTCATCCTTGCAACCACAATGTGCCACAGCAAAGCGTGTGGGGATACAGTTAGTGTTTACATATATTTAATTACTTTTCCATTATACTCATTCATAATTTTATAATACCAAACTCGGAGCTAAAAAGGTGGAATCAGTTCCATAAACATTTCTCATCCTTGCAACCACAATGTGCCACAGCAAAGCGTTTGGGGATACAGTTAGTGTTTACATATATTTAATTACTTTTCCATTATACTCATTCATAATTTTATAATACCAAACTCGGAGCTAAAAAGGTGGAATCAGATCCATAAACATTTCTCATCCTTGCAACCACAATGTGCCACAGCAAAGGGTGTGCGGATACAGTTAGTGTTTACATATATTTAACTTTTCCATTATACTCATTCATAATTTTATAATACCAAACTCTGAGCTAAAAAGGTGGAATCAGTTCCATAAACATTTCTCATCCTTGCAACCACAATGTGCCACAGCAAAGCGTGTGGGGATACAGTTAGTGTTTACATATATTTAATTACTTTTCCATTATACTCATTTATAATTTTATAATACCAAACTCGGAGCTAAAAAGGTGGAATCAGTTCCATAAACATTTCTCATCCTTGCAACCACAATGTGCCACAGCAAAACGTGTGCGGATACATTTAGTGTTTACATATATTTAACTTTTCCATTATACTCATTTATAATTTTATAATACCAAACTCGGAGCTAAAAAGGTGGAATCAGTTCCATAAACATTTCTCATCCTTGCAACCACAATGTGCCACAGCAAAGCGTGTGGGGATACAGTTAGTGTTTACATATATTTAATTACTTTTCCATTATACTCATTTATAATTTTATAATACCAAACTCGGAGCTAAAAAGGTGGAATCAGTTCCATAAACATTTCTCATCCTTGCAACCACAATGTGCCACAGCAAAGCGTGTGCGGATACAGTTAGTGTTTACATATATTTAACTTTTCCATTATACTCATTCATAATTTTATAATACCAAACTCGGAGCTAAAAAGGTGGAATCAGTTCCATAAACATTTCTCATCCTTGCAACCACAATGTGCCACAGCAAAGCGTGTGCGGATACAGTCAGCGTTTACATATATTTAACTTTTCCATTATACTCATTCATAATTTTATAATACCAAACTCGGAGCTAAAAAGGTGGAATCAGTTCCATAAACATTTCTCATCCTTGCAACCACAATGTGCCACAGCAAAGCGTGTGGGGATACAGTTAGTGTTTACATATATTTAATTACTTTTCCATTATACTCATTCATAATTTTATAATACCAAACTCGGAGCTAAAAAGGTGGAATCAGTTCCATAAACATTTCTCATCCTTGCAACCACAATGTGCCACAGCAAAGCGTGTGCGGATACAGTCAGCGTTTACATATATTTAACTTTTCCATTATACTCATTCATAATTTTATAATACCAAACTCGGAGCTAAAAAGGTGGAATCAGTTCCATAAACATTTCTCATCCTTGCAACCACAATGTGCCACAGCAAAGCGTGCGCGGATACAGTCAGTGTTTACATATATTTAACTTTTCCATTATACTCATTCATAATTTTATAATACCAAACTCGGAGCTAAAAAGGTGGAATCAGTCCCATAAACATTTCTCATCCTTGCAACCACAATGTGCCACAGCAAAGCGTGCGCGGATACAGTCAGTGTTTACATATATTTAACTTTTCCATTATACTCATTCATAATTTTATAATACCAAACTCGGAGCTAAAAAGGTGGAATCAGTTCCATAAACATTTCTCATCCTTGCAACCACAATGTGCCACAGCAAAGCGTGCGCGGATACAGTCAGTGTTTACATATATTTAACTTTTCCATTATACTCATTCATAATTTTATAATACCAAACTCGGAGCTAAAAAGGTGGAATCAGTTCCATAAACATTTCTCATCCTTGCAACCACAATGTGCCACAGCAAAGCGTGCGCGGATACAGTCAGTGTTTACATATATTTAACTTTTCCATTATACTCATTCATAATTTTATAATACCAAACTCGGAGCTAAAAAGGTGGAATCAGTTCCATAAACATTTCTCATCCTTGCAACCACAATGTGCCACAGCAAAGCGTGCGCGGATACAGTCAGTGTTTACATATATTTAACTTTTCCATTATACTCATTCATAATTTTATAATACCAAACTCGGAGCTAAAAAGGTGGAATCAGTTCCATAAACATTTCTCATCCTTGCAACCACAATGTGCCACAGCAAAGCGTGTGCGGGTACAGTTAGTGTTTACATATATTTAACTTTTCCATTATACTCATTCATAATTTTATAATACCAAACTCGGAGCTAAAAAGGTGGAATCAGTTCCATAAACATTTCTCATCCTTGCAACCACAATGTGCCACAGCAAAGCGTGTGCGGATACAGTCAGCGTTTACATATATTTAACTTTTCCATTATACTCATTCATAATTTTATAATACCAAACTCGGAGCTAAAAAGGTGGAATCAGTTCCATAAACATTTCTCATCCTTGCAACCACAATGTGCCACAGCAAAGCGTGTGCGGATACAGTCAGCGTTTACATATATTTAACTTTTCCATTATACTCATTTATAATTTTATAATACCAAACTCTGAGCTAAAAAGGTGGAATCAGTTCCATAAACATTTCTCATCCTTGCAACCACAATGTGCCACAGCAAAGCGTGCGCGGATACAGTCAGTGTTTACATATATTTAACTTTTCCATTATACTCATTCATAATTTTATAATACCAAACTCGGAGCTAAAAAGGTGGAATCAGTTCCATAAACATTTCTCATCCTTGCAACCACAATGTGCCACAGCAAAGCGTGTGGGGATACAGTTAGTGTTTACATATATTTAATTACTTTTCCATTATACTCATTTATAATTTTATAATACCAAACTCGGAGCTAAAAAGGTGGAATCAGTTCCATAAACATTTCTCATCCTTGCAACCACAATGTGCCACAGCAAAGCGTGTGCGGATACAGTTAGTGTTTACATATATTTAACTTTTCCATTATACTCATTCATAATTTTATAATACCAAACTCGGAGCTAAAAAGGTGGAATCAGTTCCATAAACATTTCTCATCCTTGCAACCACAATGTGCCACAGCAAAGCGTGTGCGGATACAGTCAGCGTTTACATATATTTAACTTTTCCATTATACTCATTCATAATTTTATAATACCAAACTCGGAGCTAAAAAGGTGGAATCAGTTCCATAAACATTTCTCATCCTTGCAACCACAATGTGCCACAGCAAAGCGTGTGCGGATACAGTTAGTGTTTACATATATTTAACTTTTCCATTATACTTATTCATAATTTTATAATACCAAACTCGGAGCTAAAAAGGTGGAATCAGTTCCATAAACATTTCTCATCCTTGCAACCACAATGTGCCACAGCAAAGCGTGTGGGGATACAGTTAGTGTTTGCATATATTTAACTTTTCCATTATACTCATTCATAATTTTATAATACCAAACTCGGAGCTAAAAAGGTGGAATCAGTTCCATAAACATTTCTCATCCTTGCAACCACAATGTGCCACAGCAAAGCGTGTGCGGATACAGTTAGTGTTTACATATATTTAACTTTTCCATTATACTCATTTATAATTTTATAATAGCAAACTCGGAGCTAAAAAGGTGGAATCAGTTCCATAAACATTTCTCATCCTTGCAACCACAATGTGCCACAGCAAAGCGTGTGCGGATACAGTCAGCGTTTACATATATTTAACTTTTCCATTATACTCATTTATAATTTTATAATACCAAACTCTGAGCTAAAAAGGTGGAATCAGTTCCATAAACATTTCTCATCCTTGCAACCACAATGTGCCACAGCAAAGCGTGTGCGGATACAGTCAGCGTTTACATATATTTAACTTTTCCATTATACTCATTTATAATTTTATAATACCAAACTCTGAGCTAAAAAGGTGGAATCAGTTCCATAAACATTTCTCATCCTTGCAACCACAATGTGCCACAGCAAAGCGTGTGGGGATACAGTTAGTGTTTACATATATTTAACTTTTCCATTATACTCATTTATAATTTTATAATACCAAACTCTGAGCTAAAAAGGTGGAATCAGTTCCATAAACATTTCTCATCCTTGCAACCACAATGTGCCACAGCAAAGCGTGTGGGGATACAGTTAGTGTTTACATATATTTAACTTTTCCATTATACTCATTCATAATTTTATAATACCAAACTCGGAGCTAAAAAGGTGGAATCAGTTCCATAAACATTTCTCATCCTTGCAACCACAATGTGCCACAGCAAAGCGTGTGCGGATACAGTCAGTGTTTACATATATTTAACTTTTCCATTATACTCATTCATAATTTTATAATACCAAACTCGGAGCTAAAAAGGTGGAATCAGTTCCATAAACATTTCTCATCCTTGCAACCACAATGTGCCACAGCAAAGCGTGTGCGGATACAGTCAGTGTTTACATATATTTAACTTTTCCATTATACTCATTCATAATTTTATAATACCAAACTCGGAGCTAAAAAGATGGAATCAGTTCCATAAACATTTCTCATCCTTGCAACCACAATGTGCCACAGCAAAGCGTGTGCGGATACAGTTAGTGTTTACATATATTTAATTACTTTTCCATTATACTCATTTATAATTTTATAATACCAAACTCGGAGCTAAAAAGGTGGAATCAGTTCCATAAACATTTCTCATCTTTGCAACCACAATGTGCCACAGCAAAGCGTGTGCGGATACAGTCAGTGTTTACATATATTTAACTTTTCCATTATACTCATTCATAATTTTATAATACCAAACTCTGAGCTAAAAAGGTGGAATCAGTTCCATAAACATTTCTCATCCTTGCAACCACAATGTGCCACAGCAAAGCGTGTGGGGATACAGTTAGTGTTTACATATATTTAACTTTTCCATTATACTCATTTATAATTTTATAATACCAAACTCTGAGCTAAAAAGGTGGAATCAGTTCCATAAACATTTCTCATCCTTGCAACCACAATGTGCCACAGCAAAGCGTGTGGGGATACAGTTAGTGTTTACATATATTTAACTTTTCCATTATACTCATTTATAATTTTATAATACCAAACTCTGAGCTAAAAAGGTGGAATCAGTTCCATAAACATTTCTCATCCTTGCAACCACAATGTGCCACAGCAAAGCGTGTGGGGATACAGTTAGTGTTTACATATATTTAACTTTTCCATTATACTCATTTATAATTTTATAATACCAAACTCGGAGCTAAAAAGGTGGAATCAGTTCCATAAACATTTCTCATCCTTGCAACCACAATGTGCCACAGCAAAGCGTGTGGGGATACAGTTAGTGTTTACATATATTTAATTACTTTTCCATTATACTCATTTATAATTTTATAATACCAAACTCTGAGATAAAAAGGTGGAATCAGTTCCATAAACATTTCTCATCCTTGCAACCACAATGTGCCACAGCAAAGCGTGTGGGGATACATTTAGTGTTTACATATATTTAACTTTTCCATTATACTCATTTATAATTTTATAATACCAAACTCTGAGCTAAAAGGTGGAATCAGTTCCATAAACATTTCTCATCCTTGCAACCACAATGTGCCACAGCAAAGCGTGTGCGGATACAGTCAGTGTTTACATATATTTAATTACTTTTCCATTATACTCATTTATAATTTTATAATACCAAACTCTGAGATAAAAAGGTGGAATCAGTTCCATAAACATTTCTCATCCTTGCAACCACAATGTGCCATAGCAAAGCGTGTGGGGATACAGTTAGTGTTTACATATATTTAATTACTTTTCCATTATACTCATTTATAATTTTATAATACCAAACTCTGAGATAAAAAGGTGGAATCAGTTCCATAAACATTTCTCATCCTTGCAACCACAATGTGCCACAGCAAAGCGTGTGGGGATACAGTCAGTGTTTACATATATTTAATTACTTTTCCATTATACTCATTTATAATTTTATAATACCAAACTCTGAGATAAAAAGGTGGAATCAGTTCCATAAACATTTCTCATCCTTGCAACCACAATGTGCCACAGCAAAGCGTGTGGGGATACAGTTAGTGTTTACATATATTTAATTACTTTTCCATTATACTCATTTATAATTTTATAATACCAAACTCTGAGATAAAAAGGTGGAATCAGTTCCATAAACATTTCTCATCCTTGCAACCACAATGTGCCACAGCAAAGCGTGTGGGGATACAGTCAGTGTTTACATATATTTAATTACTTTTCCATTATACTCATTTATAATTTTATAATACCAAACTCTGAGATAAAAAGGTGGAATCAGTTCCATAAACATTTCTCATCCTTGCAACCACAATGTGCCACAGCAAAGCGTGTGCGGATACAGTTAGTGTTTACATATATTTAATTACTTTTCCATTATACTCATTTATAATTTTATAATACCAAACTCTGAGATAAAAAGGTGGAATCAGTTCCATAAACATTTCTCATCCTTGCAACCACAATGTGCCACAGCAAAGCGTGTGGGGATACAGTCAGTGTTTACATATATTTAATTACTTTTCCATTATACTCATTTATAATTTTATAATACCAAACTCTGAGCTAAAAAGATGGAATCAGTTCCATAAACATTTCTCATCCTTGCAACCACAATGTGCCACAGCAAAGCGTGTGGGGATACAGTCAGTGTTTACATATATTTAATTACTTTTCCATTATACTCATTTATAATTTTATAATACCAAACTCTGAGCTAAAAAGATGGAATCAGTTCCATAAACATTTCTCATCCTTGCAACCACAATGTGCCACAGCAAAGCGTGTGGGGATACAGTTAGTGTTTACATATATTTAATTACTTTTCCATTATACTCATTTATAATTTTATAATACCAAGCTCGGAGCTAAAAAGGTGGAATCAGTTCCATAAACATTTCTCATCCTTGCAACCACAATGTGCCACAGCAAAGCGTGTGGGGATACAGTTAGTGTTTACATATATTTAACTTTTCCATTATACTCATTCATAATTTTATAATACCAAACTCGGAGCTAAAAAGGTGGAATCAGTTCCATAAACATTTCTCATCCTTGCAACCACAATGTGCCACAGCAAAGCGTGTGGGGATACAGTTAGTGTTTACATATATTTAACTTTTCCATTATACTCATTTATAATTTTATAATACCAAACTCGGAGCTAAAAAGGTGGAATCAGTTCCATAAACATTTCTCATCCTTGCAACCACAATGTGCCACAGCAAAGCGTGTGGGGATACAGTTAGTGTTTACATATATTTAATTACTTTTCCATTATACTCATTTATAATTTTATAATACCAAACTCGGAGCTAAAAAGGTGGAATCAGTTCCATAAACATTTCTCATCCTTGCAACCACAATGTGCCACAGCAAAGCGTGTGGGGATACAGTTAGTGTTTACATATATTTAATTACTTTTCCATTATACTCATTTATAATTTTATAATACCAAACTCTGAGCTAAAAAGGTGGGATCAGTTCCATAAACATTTCTCATCCTTGCAACCACAATGTGCCACAGCAAAGCGTGTGCGGATACATTTAGTGTTTACATATATTTAACTTTTCCATTATACTCATTTATAATTTTATAATACCAAACTCTGAGCTAAAAAGGTGGAATCAGTTCCATAAACATTTCTCATCCTTGCAACCACAATGTGCCACAGCAAAGCGTGCGCGGATACAGTCAGTGTTTACATATATTTAATTACTTTTCCATTATACTCATTTATAATTTTATAATACCAAACTCTGAGCTAAGAAGGTGGGATCAGTTCCATAAACATTTCTCATCCTTGCAACCACAATGTGCCACAGCAAAGCGTGTGGGGATACAGTCAGTGTTTACATATATTTAATTACTTTTCCATTATACTCATTTATAATTTTATAATACCAAACTCGGAGCTAAAAAGGTGGGATCAGTTCCATAAACATTTCTCATCCTTGCAACCACAATGTGCCACAGCAAAGCGTGTGCGGATACATTTAGTGTTTACATATATTTAACTTTTCCATTATACTCATTTATAATTTTATAATACCAAACTCTGAGCTAAAAAGGTGGAATCAGTTCCATAAACATTTCTCATCCTTGCAACCACAATGTGCCACAGCAAAGCGTGCGCGGATACAGTCAGTGTTTACATATATTTAATTACTTTTCCATTATACTCATTTATAATTTTATAATACCAAACTCTGAGCTAAAAAGGTGGGATCAGTTCCATAAACATTTCTCATCCTTGCAACCACAATGTGCCACAGCAAAGCGTGTGGGGATACAGTCAGTGTTTACATATATTTAATTACTTTTCCATTATACTCATTTATAATTTTATAATACCAAACTCTGAGATAAAAAGGTGGAATCAGTTCCATAAACATTTCTCATCCTTGCAACCACAATGTGCCACAGCAAAGCGTGTGGGGATACAGTTAGTGTTTACATATATTTAACTTTTCCATTATACTCATTCATAATTTTATAATACCAAACTCTGAGCTAAAAAGGTGGGATCAGTTCCATAAACATTTCTCATCCTTGCAACCACAATGTGCCACAGCAAAGCGTGCGCGGATACAGTCAGTGTTTACATATATTTAATTACTTTTCCATTATACTCATTTATAATTTTATAATACCAAACTCTGAGCTAAAAAGGTGGGATCAGTTCCATAAACATTTCTCATCCTTGCAACCACAATGTGCCACAGCAAAGCGTGCGCGGATACAGTCAGTGTTTACATATATTTAATTACTTTTCCATTATACTCATTTATAATTTTATAATACCAAACTCTGAGCTAAAAAGGTGGGATCAGTTCCATAAACATTTCTCATCCTTGCAACCACAATGTGCCACAGCAAAGCGTGCGCGGATACAGTCAGTGTTTACATATATTTAATTACTTTTCCATTATACTCATTTATAATTTTATAATACCAAACTCTGAGCTAAAAAGGTGGGATCAGTTCCATAAACATTTCTCATCCTTGCAACCACAATGTGCCACAGCAAAGCGTGCGCGGATACAGTCAGTGTTTACATATATTTAATTACTTTTCCATTATACTCATTTATAATTTTATAATACCAAACTCTGAGCTAAAAAGGTGGGATCAGTTCCATAAACATTTCTCATCCTTGCAACCACAATGTGCCACAGCAAAGCGTGTGGGGATACAGTCAGTGTTTACATATATTTAATTACTTTTCCATTATACTCATTCATAATTTTATAATACCAAACTCTGAGCTAAAAAGGTGGAATCAGTTCCATAAACATTTCCCATCCTTGCAACCACAATGTGCCACAGCAAAGCGTGCGCGGATACAGTCAGTGTTTACATATATTTAATTACTTTTCCATTATACTCATTCATAATTTTATAATACCAAACTCTGAGCTAAAAAGGTGGGATCAGATCCATAAACATTTCTCATCCTTGCAACCACAATGTGCCACAGCAAATCGTGTGGGGATACAGTTAGTGTTTACATATATTTAACTTTTCCATTATACTCATTCATAATTTTATAATACCAAACTCGGAGCTAAAAAGGTGGAATCAGTTCCATAAACATTTCTCATCCTTGCAACCACAATGTACCACAGCAAAGCGTGTGGGGATACAGTTAGTGTTTACATATATTTAACTTTTCCATTATACTCATTTATAATTTTATAATACCAAACTCGGAGCTAAAAAGGTGGAATCAGATCCATAAACATTTCTCATCCTTGCAACCACAATGTGCCACAGCAAAGCGTGTGGGGATACAGTTAGTGTTTACATATATTTAATTACTTTTCCATTATACTCATTCATAATTTTATAATACCAAACTCTGAGCTAAAAAGGTGGAATCAGTTCCATAAACATTTCCCATCCTTGCAACCACAATGTGCCACAGCAAAGCGTGCGCGGATACAGTCAGTGTTTACATATATTTAATTACTTTTCCATTATACTCATTCATAATTTTATAATACCAAACTCTGAGCTAAAAAGGTGGGATCAGATCCATAAACATTTCTCATCCTTGCAACCACAATGTGCCACAGCAAATCGTGTGGGGATACAGTTAGTGTTTACATATATTTAACTTTTCCATTATACTCATTCATAATTTTATAATACCAAACTCGGAGCTAAAAAGGTGGAATCAGTTCCATAAACATTTCTCATCCTTGCAACCACAATGTACCACAGCAAAGCGTGTGGGGATACAGTTAGTGTTTACATATATTTAACTTTTCCATTATACTCATTTATAATTTTATAATACCAAACTCGGAGCTAAAAAGGTGGAATCAGATCCATAAACATTTCTCATCCTTGCAACCACAATGTGCCACAGCAAAGCGTGTGGGGATACAGTTAGTGTTTACATATATTTAATTACTTTTCCATTATACTCATTTATAATTTTATAATACCAAACTCGGAGCTAAAAAGGTGGAATCAGTTCCATAAACATTTCTCATCCTTGCAACCACAATGTGCCACAGCAAAGCGTGTGGGGATACAGTTAGTGTTTACATATATTTAACTTTTCCATTATACTCATTCATAATTTTATAATACCAAACTCGGAGCTAAAAAGGTGGAATCAGTTCCATAAACATTTCTCATCCTTGCAACCACAATGTGCCACAGCAAAGCGTGTGGGGATACAGTTAGTGTTTACATATATTTAACTTTTCCATTATACTCATTCATAATTTTATAATACCAAACTCGGAGCTAAAAAGGTGGAATCAGTTCCATAAACATTTCTCATCCTTGCAACCACAATGTGCCACAGCAAAGCGTGTGGGGATACAGTTAGTGTTTACATATATTTAATTACTTTTCCATTATACTCATTTATAATTTTATAATACCAAACTCGGAGCTAAAAAGGTGGAATCAGTTCCATAAACATTTCTCATCCTTGCAACCACAATGTGCCACAGCAAAGCGTGTGGGGATACAGTTAGTGTTTACATATATTTAACTTTTCCATTATACTCATTCATAATTTTATAATACCAAACTCGGAGCTAAAAAGGTGGAATCAGTTCCATAAACATTTCTCATCCTTGCAACCACAATGTGCCACAGCAAAGCGTGTGGGGATACAGTTAGTGTTTACATATATTTAACTTTTCCATTATACTCATTCATAATTTTATAATACCAAACTCGGAGCTAAAAAGGTGGAATCAGTTCCATAAACATATCTCATCCTTGCAACCACAATGTGCCACAGCAAAGCGTGTGGGGATACAGTTAGTGTTTACATATATTTAACTTTTCCATTATACGCATTTATAATTTTATAATACCAAACTCGGAGCTAAAAAGGTGGAATCAGTTCCATAAACATTTCTCATCCTTGCAACCACAATGTGCCACAGCAAAGCGTGTGGGGATACAGTTAGTGTTTACATATATTTAACTTTTCCATTATACTCATTCATAATTTTATAATACCAAACTCGGAGCTAAAAAGGTGGAATCAGATCCATAAACATTTCCCATCCTTGCAACCACAATGTGCCACAGCAAAGCGTGTGGGGATACAGTTAGTGTTTACATATATTTAATTACTTTTCCATTATACTCATTTATAATTTTATAATACCTAACTCGGAGCTAAAAAGGTGGAATCAGTTCCATAAACATTTCCCATCCTTGCAACCACAATGTGCCACAGCAAAGCGTGTGGGGATACAGTCAGTGTTTACATATATTTAATTACTTTTCCATTATACTCATTCATAATTTTATAATACCAAACTCGGAGCTAAAAAGGTGGAATCAGTTCCATAAACATTTCCCATCCTTGCAACCACAATGTGCCACAGCAAAGCGTGTGGGGATACAGTCAGTGTTTACATATATTTAATTACTTTTCCATTATACTCATTCATAATTTTATAATACCAAACTCGGAGCTAAAAAGGTGGAATCAGTTCCATAAACATTTCCCATCCTTGCAACCACAATGTGCCACAGCAAAGCGTGTGGGGATACAGTCAGTGTTTACATATATTTAATTACTTTTCCATTATACTCATTTATAATTTTATAATACCAAACTCGGAGCTAAAAAGGTGGAATCAGTTCCATAAACATTTCTCATCCTTGCAACCACAATGTGCCACAGCAAAGCGTGTGGGGATACAGTTAGTGTTTACATATATTTAATTACTTTTCCATTATACTCATTTATAATTTTATAATACCAAACTCGGAGCTAAAAAGGTGGAATCAGTTCCATAAACATTTCTCATCCTTGCAACCACAATGTGCCACAGCAAAGCGTGTGCGGATACATTTAGTGTTTACATATATTTAATTACTTTTCCATTATACTCATTTATAATTTTATAATACCAAACTCTGAGCTAAAAAGGTGGAATCAGTTCCATAAACATTTCTCATCCTTGCAACCACAATGTGCCACAGCAAAGCGTGTGGGGATACAGTTAGTGTTTACATATATTTAATTACTTTTCCATTATACTCATTTATAATTTTATAATACCAAACTCGGAGCTAAAAAGGTGGAATCAGTTCCATAAACATTTCTCATCCTTGCAACCACAATGTGCCACAGCAAAGCGTGTGGGGATACAGTTAGTGTTTACATATATTTAACTTTTCCATTATACTCATTCATAATTTTATAATACCAAACTCGGAGCTAAAAAGGTGGAATCAGTTCCATAAACATTTCTCATCCTTGCAACCACAATGTGCCACAGCAAAGCGTGTGGGGATACAGTCAGTGTTTACATATATTTAATTACTTTTCCATTATACTCATTCATAATTTTATAATACCAAACTCGGAGCTAAAAAGGTGGAATCAGTTCCATAAACATTTCTCATCCTTGCAACCACAATGTGCCACAGCAAAGCGTGTGGGGATACAGTTAGTGTTTACATATATTTAATTACTTTTCCATTATACTCATTTATAATTTTATAATACCAAACTCGGAGCTAAAAAGGTGGAATCAGTTCCATAAACATTTCTCATCCTTGCAACCACAATGTGCCACAGCAAAGCGTGTGGGGATACAGTTAGTGTTTACATATATTTAACTTTTCCATTATACTCATTCATAATTTTATAATACCAAACTCGGAGCTAAAAAGGTGGAATCAGTTCCATAAACATTTCTCATCCTTGCAACCACAATGTGCCACAGCAAAGCGTGTGGGGATACAGTTAGTGTTTACATATATTTAACTTTTCCATTATACTCATTCATAATTTTATAATACCAAACTCGGAGCTAAAAAGGTGGAATCAGTTCCATAAACATTTCTCATCCTTGCAACCACAATGTGCCACAGCAAAGCGTGTGCGGATACATTTAGTGTTTACATATATTTAATTACTTTTCCATTATACTCATTTATAATTTTATAATACCAAACTCGGAGCTAAAAAGGTGGAATCAGTTCCATAAACATTTCTCATCCTTGCAACCACAATGTGCCACAGCAAAGCGTGTG
Source organism: Prosapia bicincta (assembly GCA_036971475.1). Classification (NCBI taxonomy): domain Eukaryota; kingdom Metazoa; phylum Arthropoda; class Insecta; order Hemiptera; family Cercopidae; genus Prosapia; species Prosapia bicincta. Next base: position 9,121,933 of record JBAIZL010000008.1, read on the forward strand.
GGGATACAGTTAGTGTTTACATATATTTAACTTTTCCATTATACTCATTCATAATTTTATAATACCAAACTCGGAGCTAAAAAGGTGGAATCAGTTCCATAAACATTTCTCATCCTTGCAACCACAATGTGCCACAGCAAAGCGTGTGGGGATACAGTTAGTGTTTACATATATTTAACTTTTCCATTATACTCATTCATAATTTTATAATACCAAACTCGGAGCTAAAAAGGTGGAATCAGTTCCATAAACATTTCTCATCCTTGCAACCACAATGTACCACAGCAAAGCGTGTGGGGATACAGTTAGTGTTTACATATATTTAACTTTTCCATTATACTCATTTATAATTTTATAATACCAAACTCGGAGCTAAAAAGGTGGAATCAGATCCATAAACATTTCTCATCCTTGCAACCACAATGTGCCACAGCAAAGCGTGTGGGGATACAGTTAGTGTTTACATATATTTAATTACTTTTCCATTATACTCATTTATAATTTTATAATACCAAACTCGGAGCTAAAAAGGTGGAATCAGTTCCATAAACATTTCTCATCCTTGCAACCACAATGTGCCACAGCAAAGCGTGTGGGGATACAGTTAGTGTTTACATATATTTAACTTTTCCATTATACTCATTCATAATTTTATAATACCAAACTCGGAGCTAAAAAGGTGGAATCAGTTCCATAAACATTTCTCATCCTTGCAACCACAATGTGCCACAGCAAAGCGTGTGGGGATACAGTTAGTGTTTACATATATTTAACTTTTCCATTATACTCATTCATAATTTTATAATACCAAACTCGGAGCTAAAAAGGTGGAATCAGTTCCATAAACATTTCTCATCCTTGCAACCACAATGTGCCACAGCAAAGCGTGTGGGGATACAGTTAGTGTTTACATATATTTAACTTTTCCATTATACTCATTCATAATTTTATAATACCAAACTCGGAGCTAAAAAGGTGGAATCAGTTCCATAAACATTTCTCATCCTTGCAACCACAATGTGCCACAGCAAAGCGTGTGGGGATACAGTTAGTGTTTACATATATTTAATTACTTTTCCATTATACTCATTTATAATTTTATAATACCAAACTCGGAGCTAAAAAGGTGGAATCAGTTCCATAAACATTTCTCATCCTTGCAACCACAATGTGCCACAGCAAAGCGTGTGGGGATACAGTTAGTGTTTACATATATTTAACTTTTCCATTATACTCATTCATAATTTTATAATACCAAACTCGGAGCTAAAAAGGTGGAATCAGTTCCATAAACATTTCTCATCCTTGCAACCACAATGTGCCACAGCAAAGCGTGTGGGGATACAGTTAGTGTTTACATATATTTAACTTTTCCATTATACTCATTCATAATTTTATAATACCAAACTCGGAGCTAAAAAGGTGGAATCAGTTCCATAAACATTTCTCATCCTTGCAACCACAATGTGCCACAGCAAAGCGTGTGGGGATACAGTTAGTGTTTACATATATTTAACTTTTCCATTATACTCATTTATAATTTTATAATACCAAACTCGGAGCTAAAAAGGTGGAATCAGTTCCATAAACATTTCTCATCCTTGCAACCACAATGTGCCACAGCAAAGCGTGTGGGGATACAGTTAGTGTTTACATATATTTAACTTTTCCATTATACTCATTCATAATTTTATAATACCAAACTCGGAGCTAAAAAGGTGGAATCAGATCCATAAACATTTCCCATCCTTGCAACCACAATGTGCCACAGCAAAGCGTGTGGGGATACAGTTAGTGTTTACATATATTTAATTACTTTTCCATTATACTCATTTATAATTTTATAATACCAAACTCGGAGCTAAAAAGGTGGAATCAGTTCCATAAACATTTCCCATCCTTGCAACCACAATGTGCCACAGCAAAGCGTGTGGGGATACAGTCAGTGTTTACATATATTTAATTACTTTTCCATTATACTCATTCATAATTTTATAATACCAAACTCGGAGCTAAAAAGGTGGAATCAGTTCCATAAACATTTCCCATCCTTGCAACCACAATGTGCCACAGCAAAGCGTGTGGGGATACAGTCAGTGTTTACATATATTTAATTACTTTTCCATTATACTCATTCATAATTTTATAATACCAAACTCGGAGCTAAAAAGGTGGAATCAGTTCCATAAACATTTCCCATCCTTGCAACCACAATGTGCCACAGCAAAGCGTGTGGGGATACAGTCAGTGTTTACATATATTTAATTACTTTTCCATTATACTCATTTATAATTTTATAATACCAAACTCGGAGCTAAAAAGGTGGAATCAGTTCCATAAACATTTCTCATCCTTGCAACCACAATGTGCCACAGCAAAGCGTGTGGGGATACAGTTAGTGTTTACATATATTTAATTACTTTTCCATTATACTCATTTATAATTTTATAATACCAAACTCTGAGCTAAAAAGGTGGGATCAGTTCCATAAACATTTCTCATCCTTGCAACCACAATGTGCCACAGCAAAGCGTGTGCGGATACATTTAGTGTTTACATATATTTAACTTTTCCATTATACTCATTTATAATTTTATAATACCAAACTCTGAGCTAAAATGGTGGAATCAGTTCCATAAACATTTCTCATCCTTGCAACCACAATGTGCCACAGCAAAGCGTGCGCGGATACAGTCAGTGTTTACATATATTTAACTTTTCCATTATACTCATTCATAATTTTATAATACTAAACTCGGAGCTAAAAAGGTGGAATCAGTTCCATAAACATTTCTCATCCTTGCAACCACAATGTGCCACAGCAAAGCGTGTGGGGATACAGTTAGTGTTTACATATATTTAATTACTTTTCCATTATACTCATTTATAATTTTATAATACCAAACTCGGAGCTAAAAAGGTGGAATCAGTTCCATAAACATTTCTCATCCTTGCAACCACAATGTGCCACAGCAAAGCGTGTGCGGATACATTTAGTGTTTACATATATTTAATTACTTTTCCATTATACTCATTTATAATTTTATAATACCAAACTCTGAGCTAAAAGGTGGAATCAGTTCCATAAACATTTCTCATCCTTGCAACCACAATGTGCCACAGCAAAGCGTGTGGGGATACATTTAGTGTTTACATATATTTAACTTTTCCATTATACTCATTTATAATTTTATAATACCAAACTCTGAGCTAAAAAGGTGGAATCAGTTCCATAAACATTTCTCATCCTTGCAACCACAATGTGCCACAGCAAAGCGTGCGCGGATGCAGTTAGTGTTTACATATATTTAATTACTTTTCCATTATACTCATTCATAATTTTATAATACCAAACTCGGAGCTAAAAAGGTGGAATCAGTTCCATAAACATTTCTCATCCTTGCAACCACAATGTGCCACAGCAAAGCGTGTGGGGATACAGTTAGTGTTTACATATATTTAACTTTTCCATTATACTCATTTATAATTTTATAATACCAAACTCGGAGCTAAAAAGGTGGAATCAGTTCCATAAACATTTCTCATCCTTGCAACCACAATGTGCCACAGCAAAGCGTGTGGGGATACAGTTAGTGTTTACATATATTTAACTTTTCCATTATACTCATTCATAATTTTATAATACCAAACTCGGAGCTAAAAAGGTGGAATCAGATCCATAAACATTTCCCATCCTTGCAACCACAATGTGCCACAGCAAAGCGTGTGGGGATACAGTTAGTGTTTACATATATTTAATTACTTTTCCATTATACTCATTTATAATTTTATAATACCAAACTCGGAGCTAAAAAGGTGGAATCAGTTCCATAAACATTTCCCATCCTTGCAACCACAATGTGCCACAGCAAAGCGTGTGGGGATACAGTCAGTGTTTACATATATTTAATTACTTTTCCATTATACTCATTCATAATTTTATAATACCAAACTCGGAGCTAAAAAGGTGGAATCAGTTCCATAAACATTTCCCATCCTTGCAACCACAATGTGCCACAGCAAAGCGTGTGGGGATACAGTCAGTGTTTACATATATTTAATTACTTTTCCATTATACTCATTCATAATTTTATAATACCAAACTCGGAGCTAAAAAGGTGGAATCAGTTCCATAAACATTTCCCATCCTTGCAACCACAATGTGCCACAGCAAAGCGTGTGGGGATACAGTCAGTGTTTACATATATTTAATTACTTTTCCATTATACTCATTTATAATTTTATAATACCAAACTCGGAGCTAAAAAGGTGGAATCAGTTCCATAAACATTTCTCATCCTTGCAACCACAATGTGCCACAGCAAAGCGTGTGGGGATACAGTTAGTGTTTACATATATTTAATTACTTTTCCATTATACTCATTTATAATTTTATAATACCAAACTCTGAGCTAAAAAGGTGGGATCAGTTCCATAAACATTTCTCATCCTTGCAACCACAATGTGCCACAGCAAAGCGTGTGCGGATACATTTAGTGTTTACATATATTTAACTTTTCCATTATACTCATTTATAATTTTATAATACCAAACTCTGAGCTAAAATGGTGGAATCAGTTCCATAAACATTTCTCATCCTTGCAACCACAATGTGCCACAGCAAAGCGTGCGCGGATACAGTCAGTGTTTACATATATTTAACTTTTCCATTATACTCATTCATAATTTTATAATACTAAACTCGGAGCTAAAAAGGTGGAATCAGTTCCATAAACATTTCTCATCCTTGCAACCACAATGTGCCACAGCAAAGCGTGTGGGGATACAGTTAGTGTTTACATATATTTAATTACTTTTCCATTATACTCATTTATAATTTTATAATACCAAACTCGGAGCTAAAAAGGTGGAATCAGTTCCATAAACATTTCTCATCCTTGCAACCACAATGTGCCACAGCAAAGCGTGTGCGGATACATTTAGTGTTTACATATATTTAATTACTTTTCCATTATACTCATTTATAATTTTATAATACCAAACTCTGAGCTAAAAGGTGGAATCAGTTCCATAAACATTTCTCATCCTTGCAACCACAATGTGCCACAGCAAAGCGTGTGGGGATACATTTAGTGTTTACATATATTTAACTTTTCCATTATACTCATTTATAATTTTATAATACCAAACTCTGAGCTAAAAAGGTGGAATCAGTTCCATAAACATTTCTCATCCTTGCAACCACAATGTGCCACAGCAAAGCGTGCGCGGATGCAGTTAGTGTTTACATATATTTAATTACTTTTCCATTATACTCATTTATAATTTTATAATACCAAACTCTGAGATAAAAAGGTGGAATCAGATCCATAAACATTTCCCATCCTTGCAACCACAATGTGCCACAGCAAAGCGTGTGCGGATACATTTAGTGTTTACATATATTTAATTACTTTTCCATTATACTCATTTATAATTTTATAATACCAAACTCTGAGATAAAAAGGTGGAATCAGTTCCATAAACATTTCTCATCCTTGCAACCACAATGTGCCACAGCAAAACGTGTGCGGATACATTTAGTGTTTACATATATTTAACTTTTCCATTATACTCATTTATAATTTTATAATACCAAACTCTGAGATAAAAAGGTGGAATCAGATCCATAAACATTTCCCATCCTTGCAACCACAATGTGCCACAGCAAAGCGTGTGGGGATACAGTTAGTGTTTACATATATTTAATTACTTTTCCATTATACTCATTTATAATTTTATAATACCAAACTCTGAGCTAAAAAGGTGGGATCAGTTCCATAAACATTTCTCATCCTTGCAACCACAATGTGCCACAGCAAAGCGTGTGCGGATACATTTAGTGTTTACATATATTTAATTACTTTTCCATTATACTCATTTATAATTTTATAATACCAAACTCTGAGCTAAAAAGGTGGGATCAGTTCCATAAACATTTCTCATCCTTGCAACCACAATGTGCCACAGCAAAGCGTGTGCGGATACATTTAGTGTTTACATATATTTAATTACTTTTCCATTATACTCATTTATAATTTTATAATACCAAACTCTGAGCTAAAAGGTGGAATCAGTTCCATAAACATTTCTCATCCTTGCAACCACAATGTGCCACAGCAAAGCGTGTGCGGATACAGTCAGTGTTTACATATATTTAACTTTTCCATTATACTCATTTATAATTTTATAATACCAAACTCTGAGCTAAAAGGTGGGATCAGTTCCATAAACATTTCTCATCCTTGCAACCACAATGTGCTACAGCAAAGCGTGTGGGGATACATTTAGTGTTTACATATATTTAACTTTTCCATTATACTCATTTATAATTTTATAATACCAAACTCTGAGCTAAAAGGTGGGATCAGTTCCATAAACATTTCTCATCCTTGCAACCACAATGTGCTACAGCAAAGCGTGTGGGGATACATTTAGTGTTTACATATATTTAACTTTTCCATTATACTCATTTATAATTTTATAATACCAAACTCTGAGATAAAAAGGTGGAATCAGATCCATAAACATTTCCCATCCTTGCAACCACAATGTGCCACAGCAAAGCGTGTGCGGATACATTTAGTGTTTACATATATTTAATTACTTTTCCATTATACTCATTTATAATTTTATAATACCAAACTCTGAGATAAAAAGGTGGAATCAGTTCCATAAACATTTCTCATCCTTGCAACCACAATGTGCCACAGCAAAACGTGTGCGGATACATTTAGTGTTTACATATATTTAACTTTTCCATTATACTCATTTATAATTTTATAATACCAAACTCTGAGATAAAAAGGTGGAATCAGATCCATAAACATTTCCCATCCTTGCAACCACAATGTGCCACAGCAAAGCGTGTGGGGATACAGTTAGTGTTTACATATATTTAATTACTTTTCCATTATACTCATTTATAATTTTATAATACCAAACTCTGAGCTAAAAAGGTGGGATCAGTTCCATAAACATTTCTCATCCTTGCAACCACAATGTGCCACAGCAAAGCGTGTGGGGATACAGTTAGTGTTTACATATATTTAACTTTTCCATTATACTCATTTATAATTTTATAATACCAAACTCTGAGATAAAAAGGTGGAATCAGATCCATAAACATTTCCCATCCTTGCAACCACAATGTGCCACAGCAAAGCGTGTGGGGATACAGTTAGTGTTTACATATATTTAATTACTTTTCCATTATACTCATTTATAATTTTATAATACCAAACTCTGAGCTAAAAAGGTGGGATCAGTTCCATAAACATTTCCCATCCTTGCAACCACAATGTGCCACAGCAAAGCGTGTGGGGATACAGTTAGTGTTTACATATATTTAATTACTTTTCCATTATACTCATTTATAATTTTATAATTCCAAACTCTGAGATAAAAAGGTGGAATCAGATCCATAAACATTTCTCATCCTTGCAACCACAATGTGCCACAGCAAAGCGTGTGGGGATACAGTTAGTGTTTACATATATTTAATTACTTTTCCATTATACTCATTTATAATTTTATAATACCAAACTCTGAGCTAAAAGGGGTGGATCAGTTCCATAAACATTTCTCATCCTTGCAACCACAATGTGCCACAGCAAAGCGTGTGGGGATACAGTTAGTGTTTACATATATTTAACTTTTCCATTATACTCATTTATAATTTTATAATACCAAACTCTGAGATAAAAAGGTGGAATCAATTCCATAAACATTTCTCATCCTTGCAACCACAATGTGCCACAGCAAAGCGTGTGCGGATACATTTAGTGTTTACATATATTTAACTTTTTCATTATACTCATTTATAATTTTATAATACCAAACTCTGAGCTAAAAGGTGGAATCAGTTCCATAAACATTTCTCATCCTTGCAACCACAATGTGCCACAGCAAAGCGTGTGGGGATACAGTTAGTGTTTACATATATTTAACTTTTCCATTATACTCATTTATAATTTTATAATACCAAACTCTGAGCTAAAAAGATGGAATCAGATCCATAAACATTTCTCATCCTTGCAACCACAATGTGCCACAGCAAAGCGTGTGCGGATACATTTAGTGTTTACATATATTTAACTTTTCCATTATACTCATTTATAATTTTATAATACCAAACTCTGAGATAAAAAGGTGGAATCAGATCCATAAACATTTCTCATCCTTGCAACCACAATGTGCCACAGCAAAGCGTGTGCGGATACATTTAGTGTTTACATATATTTAACTTTTCCATTATACTCATTTATAATTTTATAATACCAAACTCTGAGCTAAAAGGTGGAATCAGTTCCATAAACATTTCTCATCCTTGCAACCACAATGTGCCACAGCAAAGCGTGTGGGGATACAGTTAGTGTTTACATATATTTAACTTTTCCATTATACTCATTTATAATTTTATAATACCAAACTCTGAGCTAAAAAGATGGAATCAGATCCATAAACATTTCTCATCCTTGCAACCACAATGTGCCACAGCAAAGCGTGTGCGGATACATTTAGTGTTTACATATATTTAACTTTTCCATTATACTCATTTATAATTTTATAATACCAAACTCTGAGATAAAAAGGTGGAATCAGATCCATAAACATTTCTCATCCTTGCAACCACAATGTGCCACAGCAAAGCGTGTGCGGATACATTTAGTGTTTACATATATTTAACTTTTCCATTATACTCATTTATAATTTTATAATACCAAACTCTGAGCTAAAAAGATGGAATCAGATCCATAAACATTTCTCATCCTTGCAACCACAATGTGCCACAGCAAAGCGTGTGCGGATACATTTAGTGTTTACATATATTTAACTTTTCCATTATACTCATTTATAATTTTATAATACCAAACTCTGAGATAAAAAGGTGGAATCAGATCCATAAACATTTCTCATCCTTGCAACCACAATGTGCCACAGCAAAGCGTGTGCGGATACATTTAGTGTTTACATATATTTAACTTTTCCATTATACTCATTTATAATTTTATAATACCAAACTCTGAGCTAAAAAGATGGAATCAGATCCATAAACATTTCTCATCCTTGCAACCACAATGTGCCACAGCAAAGCGTGTGCGGATACATTTAGTGTTTACATATATTTAACTTTTCCATTATACTCATTTATAATTTTATAATACCAAACTCTGAGATAAAAAGGTGGAATCAGATCCATAAACATTTCTCATCCTTGCAACCACAATGTGCCACAGCAAAGCGTGTGCGGATACATTTAGTGTTTACATATATTTAACTTTTCCATTATACTCATTTATAATTTTATAATACCAAACTCTGAGCTAAAAAGATGGAATCAGATCCATAAACATTTCTCATCCTTGCAACCACAATGTGCCACAGCAAAGCGTGTGCGGATACATTTAGTGTTTACATATATTTAACTTTTCCATTATACTCATTTATAATTTTATAATACCAAACTCTGAGATAAAAAGGTGGAATCAGATCCATAAACATTTCTCATCCTTGCAACCACAATGTGCCACAGCAAAGCGTGTGCGGATACATTTAGTGTTTACATATATTTAACTTTTCCATTATACTCATTTATAATTTTATAATACCAAACTCTGAGCTAAAAAGATGGAATCAGATCCATAAACATTTCTCATCCTTGCAACCACAATGTGCCACAGCAAAGCGTGTGCGGATACATTTAGTGTTTACATATATTTAACTTTTCCATTATACTCATTTATAATTTTATAATACCAAACTCTGAGATAAAAAGGTGGAATCAGATCCATAAACATTTCTCATCCTTGCAACCACAATGTGCCACAGCAAAGCGTGTGCGGATGCAGTTAGTGTTTTTGTGTATTTATTATTAAATTCAACCACAGTATATTCGTAATAAATAGTAATGCTTAAAGTATGTTTCACATTTAGCTTTGAAATTGGTGTTAGTACAAATATTAACATTTGTTGTGACATATTTATTCAACGTTTTAAGTAATAATTAAAACTTTCTGTAACCTCTATTCTGCTAAAATGTATTATAATAAAAACCAAGTGGTAAAACGTTATTGTCAGTTAGGATAAGCTCTATTGTTTGAAACTACTTTGCTGTAGATTATCTAAACAAAAATATATTTGAGAGCTGTGGGGGGGACTAAATTCCTCCATCAGAGACTATCCAGGGCTATCAATTTAATCTTTCTTGACTCCCCCACCCCCATTTCCAAAACAGTTTTCATTCTGCAGTGTAAAACACTTTCTAAAAAAATTGTTTTAAAATTTTCTTTTTAGTAAATGTAAAATTCTATGTACTTTTTGGCAATACATAATTAATATTGAAATTTTAACTACAATAAAAAGTAATAATACAAACAAGTAAATGACTAAACAAGTTTGCAAAATGCAAAAGGTACCATTGTTGTAAAACATGTTTACAGTTGTACATAATATTTGATTATTTTATTGATATCACTTAGCAAAAAAAAAACTACTTACTGATATTTTTCAGCCAACAAGCTTCACACTAGATCAGTGCATTTTTCAATGCTATAAGCCATGAATTTGTTTTGTGATATCAATAAAATAATTGATTAAGAGACACTAATGAAGATCGGCACATACCGATCGAAAACGTTCTGTCTCAGTAAGTTTTAACAAATTTACTAAATAAAAAGTTCGGATAGTCATAAACTATTGTTTAAGTCATTAATAAGATTCACCAAATGTAATGGACTACAAAATTCAAGAATAAAATAATTGTTAAAAAACCTCAAAATGTGCGACACAAAATCTGCAGTATTTGTTAATTTTATTTTATCAGTTGTCAGTTGTACTAATAGTAGTAATTTTAATTTAGATCACAGTTAATATGAATATAATGCACAAAAAATGCACAATAGTAAGACAGTTCAGTATATATTTCTGAGTATATGTTTTATACAACCCTTTAATGTTATAATTAGTGAGTAAGTAGTTATGATACACCCATTATTAAAGATATGCTATTCCCTGGATTATAGTATACATTCTTAACTTATTTCCTAGAAAGTTTTTTTCATTTTTAAAAGTAATTTTTATAACTAGAAACATTGATTTCTGTTTAAGAATTTGTGAAAAAAAAATACAAAAAACTACTACTAACATTAACTAACATAAACAATTATAGTTGTTATAATAATCTATACAAATATTTAAATTATTTTTAACCAAAGGTTAGGAGTTATTCTTTTTATATTTGTTGATTCCATCTTCACGTGAGCTACACATCACTAAACAATTTTAGATGCTTATAAACTTGCCTATAGTAGCACTTACTTAAGTTTGTTGAGGACGGCCCATCTTTACGTGAGCTACTAGTCATCACTAAACAATTTTAAATGCTTATAAACTTGCCTATAGTAGCCCTTACTTAAGTTTGTTGAGGACGGCACCATCTTCAACAAACATAAGTAAGTGCTACTATAGGCAAGTTTATAAACATTTAAAAGCATTTAGTTATTATTTTTGTTTATTTTGTTGTTTATATGGTCAGTAAAACTTTTATGTTTAAAGTTAGTAAAACTACGACTTCCTGAAAATATAATTATAAGTAATTATTGAGTAACTGAATAAAAATTATTAACGTACTTGCTTTCGCATTTCAAAACTATCGTTTCATTGATGAAGAAAACCTGCTACTCTTCATAATATTAGAATTTATTTTTAATAAATATTTTGTGTGCAACAGGTTTTTGGTTTTTGTATTATTATTTTGGCATATTTAGGTGTCTGTATTGTAAGTGGAATGAAATATGAAGTGATGTTTTGCATACCTTGAGTTTTGTCTGTCAGTAGAGGTTGATTACTAAAGACTGTTGGTCGTTATTAAAGTTGCTTTTGTAATCATCTTGAATTCACTGGATAAATTAAAAGTAATTATTGAGCAACTGAGTGAAAACTCAAGTTTTGATTTCGAAACAATTGTGTTGCAGGTTAGTTTCGTCTATTAAACAATTGTTTCGAAATGTGAGAGTAAGTCAGTTGATAGTTTTCCACTCAGTTACTCAATAATTATGATTTATTAAGTTAATTCAAGATGATTCCAACAAGCAACTTATAATTATTATAATTTATAAAATAATTTTCAAGGCAATGTTTTTACTCAGTACATTTGATAAAATTAAATGTTAGTTAGTTTTTTATAAATCTACTTTCATTATAAGTTGAAAATTTGAATTTTTACTCACTTTAAACCAAAAAATAACAACCAGTCAGTAATGTTCACTATTTTATGCTATTATGAGAGAGCATTTGATTATGCTTCACAAAAACCCTCACACCTAAGAAATATCTTAACAATAATGAATAAAAATTTGCATATCTGAAAATGGGTTCCATAAGTAAATTTTTTTAAAAAATACTTTAAAAGATTATATTCTAAAAATACTTTTTAAGACATTTAGTTAGTTTGAAAATTTTGTTTAGATATTGCAATGGATTGGTCAGATCACGCATTGTGGTGGCCAGCTCGTAACTCCTGGTTGACAAGAACTCGTTCAACTATAGATCAGTATGGGGTACAAGCTGATGCACTTCTTCATTTCACACCAATGCACAAAACACTTCGAGTTCAGCTCCCTGATCTACGTTATTTGGATTGCAGAGTTGATTTCTCAATTAAAACATTTAACACAGTCATTCAGTTATGCAAGGAACTGGGTAAGTACAGATTAACCGTTATTGGTAGAGTTATTTTAAAGTCAGATTGTTGTCTTTAAAAACTAATTATTTTATTTGAAGTTTATCTCCTTGATTTCGTTGTCTATTTTAATAAGTGAATGTCTTCATAAAAATGATCTGTTTAAACTTGAAAATAAGTCAAATACTGTGGGAATGATTATTTTGTTTTAACTTTTGTGTTTTTTATTCTACTGGATTAGGCTTTATAATGAATAACAGTTGACTGAAGAATTATTATGTTGTCAAGATATTACAGAAGACAACTGAAAACCCCCTTGAGTGAAGTTTGTATAGATAGGCAAGAAATTTAACTGGGGAAAATGTGTTGAATTAAGTACTGATAGAGCACAAAAAATGCTAGAATGTTACCAAGAAGTAAAATAATGTATGTATTTGGTTAGGAGCATGTTACATTGTTTTAGTCTCAAGGACAGCATTAACAGTGGAAATTTGGTAGAGATGGATGACACAAATCAATTATACAAGTGATAAACTTTAATAAAAGCAGGCTAAACAGTCTGCTTGCCAATTGTGTAATGATACTTTGCCAAAATGTGTAATGACATACATGCAGAAAATTCATGTCTGGCTTAGTCATTATCCCCAAGCAAGTCCTAACCAAAACTGTATAAACTCAATAGTAAAAAAAATATTAGTTTTCCACAATTAAAAACATGCTTTCAATAATACATTTGTCAACTAACATTTTGTGATTAAATAGTCTTTTTACCTGATGGGTATTAGAAATGTTAAATATACTTGCAGGGTAGATGCAAATATTCTTCAGCTCTTAAGTTGAAGAAATCAAAAACATTTTTTTTCGTCTGAATAACAATTTGATAAAACAGGAAATACAATATTTCCCTCTTTGAATAAGTTACTGTATCAGAATGGCTTGATGTTATGAGATAATTTGAAAATTTGTGTTTGTTAACTACTTACCCAAAAGGTAGCTTTTTGAAGAATAGTTTTCAAAAGTTGAAACAATGTGTAAGTAACTCAATGAATGCTTGAGACCAGTAAGAATTACTTGAGATTTTTTACGAAAATGAGAAAGCAGAACTGCATTGCTATTTCTGGACTCATTTTTAAAATCTAGGCTCCAGTCTAAACTTTTGTTTGACTTTTGGAACAATTTCAAAAATTAATATCCAGTAGTAGGATAAACAAGAAGGCACTTTGAACTTTGGTATACCACTTGTCACTTGCCATACCTTTGTGAGTATGGTTTTTATTTAGTTTCTGGTACAAATTTAAATAAAGAGCTAATTTCAAAATTGAAAAAGAAATCTAGGTTCTATAAAAAATTTCACCAAGATTTCATAAACTGATTCAAAATAAACAACTCCATCCCTCTATTCAGGGAAGAAAGATTTAGTTTTTTATTAATTATTTTAACATAAATAAGTTGTTAAATCTTGCCTTACAACTCATTTTTCATTAATTTTTATTTCTAAAGTTAATTTTTTCTTGAATCTTATAATATTAATCTCATTACATAATAAGTTTTTTTGAAACTGCTGTGTAAATTATAGGAAGTTTATTAAAGAAATGCATAAGAAATAATAACAATTACAATTTTGACATCATAGTTATGGTATAATATCTATTCTGGCATGTTAGCATAAGTCTCATATGGGTTCATATTTAAGATCCATATTGGTTCAATAGAAAAAATGATAATTCATTAAGGGAGCTATGGCTATAAAATGTTTAGGAACTCCTAGTATAATCAACGACTATGCTATGATTGCAATAATTTTTACAAAAATTGCAACAACATTAACAGAGAAAAACTGCTTCCCTTGTTCCTATTAATGCATTCTGACAGAGAGTCAAAAGTTGTTTAGGTTGAGGTTGTATTATTTTGTATTAAATATCAAAAATCTTGTTGCTGTTCATGACGAGCTGGTTGTTAATTACTTATTAAACTTTTGCTATTACTTGTGACCAGACTATTTGTTAACTAAAAGGTTGTTAAATTGTTAACTTACACCTGGAGGAAAACGATTTCTTCAGCCTAGTAAGACGAAAAAGTTTCCTCCAAGTGTAAGTTAACAATTTAACAACCTTTAGTTAACAAAAAGTCTGGTCGCAAGTAATAGCAAAAGTGTAATAAGTAATTTACTATTATGTTATATATTTTTATCTAAATATTTTTGTACCGATCATTAAATAACTTGAAGCCTAATTTGTTATAATTGGACTACAAACACAGACTTGCATACATTTCTCAGCAGACTTGTTTTGTATCAGTTCAGTGCTTACTGTACCTATGTCTATATTGTGCAGACTTTGAACAATGCACAAAAGTAGTGTGAAATGTGTCTACTGAGAAAATAAGTAAGTTAGTGGTTCTAGTCAAGTATTTAGATTATAAAAATTATTTTAAATATTTTTTTCTCTGTCGAACTGTCATCTGTTCTTTTTTTGTAAATTTACAATAAATATTATTTTTGCAGGAATACGACATCCTGAGGAGTTATCTTTATGTAAACCTTTAGAGTCAAATCACCTGAAATACAATTTAAAGGATTTACCAAGTAATAAGAAAAATAGAGAGATGAATGGATCAAGCCCAAAACATATCCCAGCAGATACAAACACCTTTATATCCAACCAGAGTCCAGGAGGTTCAACCAGCTCATTAGACAAAAGTCAGCCATTTTTGTGCGCACCAGTTACTCCTAAGCATTACTCTTCTACCCCAATCAGTTCTCCAATGGGCACAGTATGTATTTATTCAACATTTAATACGAAAAGAAACACTTCAATTTGTTAAAACTTGCAGTTTATTTATATTATTTTTAATATTAATTAACACTTGCTGATTCAATATCAATAAAAGAAGTTAAAAATTATTTAGACTGTAAAACATTTTTTTTCTAAATGTTACATAGTAAAATTTCTTAATATGATCTGTAAATCAAATCAATAGTTAGTTTTTGATAGAGTCATAATATGATTCATTAAAATTAATTTGTATTTACATTTAAATTCATTATGGTAATTTAAGTTTATGCATTTTCTAATTTTATACCAAAGTCTTAATTATGTGTAATAATTGCGTAAGGAGAAACCCTAGAACAAAAAAAATGTATTATTGTATAAATAACTTAAGTACTTTGAGTCATGGGCGCCCATGTATAATTTTATAGGGGGGGGGGCCAAATCTGATACCTGAGGGAATGGGATTCCCTCCATGAGAAGGGGGTCTGGGGAAATTTTGAAAAATTAGGGTTAAATTGGTGAGTTTTAAGGCACTTTAGAAAATTCGAAACTTCTAATTTTTACAGGCTTTTTTGTATCGATTAATTTATTTTTACGATTATTTATGACAATACTGCACTCGCGACAAGGCTCGCTGATCGGCAAAATGACGCCAAAATTTTACACCATAATTCTCGCGGCTCATGTCTGGACGCGGCTACAGGCCTTCGTATTCGCCAGATTACCCTAGACTAATATTTGTCTGAAAATGCAAATTGCAACTTTCTCTTTTTCTGTTTAAATTGATCAATAACTTTATCCTGGAAACTAGCACACTTTGATTTCACTCTGTTTCTGTGTAATCTGAGCAGACAAAATCCAGAAAGACGGTCCTCGCCAATCGTACTACGTAGCCAAGTCTTTACACAGCGGAGTGTACTAAAGGAACGTTCCACAGTGCAAGTTGTAGGAGGTATAGTTTGATAATAAATTATCATTTCCCTCACTGCTGGATGAAATGTGGTTTCTGTGAGAACATCTTGGAGTGTTGTTTTTTCCCGAAAATTCTTAGGATTTCCATAAATCGAACCATAATCTGGCCTCTCCTTCCAAGTTATCAATGTTATAGAACTCTTGCAGTCTTTTAATATCTGTCATATAATCTTCCTTACTGTGAAGCTTTTTTATTGTAAAATTCCTCCTTTGAACGGTACCTCATTACTGTTTTCAAATCTTGTTGATAAAGACATAATTAATGAATCTATGTAAGGATTATAAATTGATGCTTTGAAGTAATCCTCACATGTACCACACTCAACATTTAATCTTTTGGTCTGCCTGCCAGCCAATCTTGGAATTTTTATGTCAATATCAAGTTCATTACAAGTACGCGTGACCTCTTCGAAAATGTTTGAGAATTCATTCGAATTTTCCTCTCTATGACTTTTAAAAGTCCCCAGTAAATCTGTATTTATGTACTGATGTACTTTATGAAGGTCCATATCGATACTTTGTAGCTTATTAACTGCAGGCTCTAGATAAGAAGAGTATCTGGAAATAATAATCAAGCAAATAATGAATTTTGCCGAAGATGTAGCAGTATCTAGCTGGTTGGCATGTGTTCTTGTTTCCTGACTAACATTTCGATCAGATGCAAGTCTGCCCAGGCTTTCTTTAATAGTCAGGAAGTGTTCTTTGAATAGCCTGATCGATTTATATTTTTGTGACCACCGTGTTTCACAGAATAGTGGAATATTTTTTATGCTCTTTCTACATAAAACACTTTCCCTAAAAAACTGTATAACTTGTTTTATGGTTCTAACACTATTCCGAATTTTTTGAGCATTATTTAGGTCATTAACTACTAAGTTCAGTCTATGCGAGGCACAGTGATAATACACTGCTTTAGGGTATTTTTCTTTTATTCTAGCCTGCACACCACTTTCATGTCCTGCCATTGTAGAAGAACCATCAAACCCTAAGCCAATCAATTTGGTCATATCTAATCCAATATTCTCAACAAATGATAAAATTGATGAAGAGATTCCCTCAGCATCTAACCGGCTTAGTTCAAAAAATCCTAAGAACTCTTCTTTCACATCAAACTTCATGGGCTCTTCTTCAACAAACCGTACACCGACTGATAACTGTTCTTTACCGCTTATGTCAGCAGTTTCATCTGCTAAAAGCAAAAATGCCACTGATTTATTAACTTCATCAACAATCTCTCCTTGTAAAACAGAGCCACACACATTTATTAGGTCGTTCTGTACTCTGTGGGACGTATATTTTGCCCTACTGCCATGGTTTTCCAAATGATTTTTCAGGACTTGTCACCTGAACTAACTCTGAACTGAAGTAAATCTTCAAAATTTCCTTCATTTGAGTGTTTCCCCCGAATTGATAAATCATGGGTGCCACAAAATATTAGTGATGCTAGAATGGGTCTTAGCTTTTCACGATTAGCATTTATAAGTTCAGTGATCCCGCTGTCTATTTGCTCGATGACATTTTTCTTCTTCATTTCTATGGAATCAGTAAAACTTTTCGCTTTACTTATAGACTCATGATGCCAATTGCTCTGTCCATGGCTTTTAGCATCTTCATGAAAATGTTTGTAATCTTGATGAGCTCTCACAACAAATGCTCCAAATAATTTTTTTTTTAAACGGGTCTAATATTGTATAAAATTTGCAAAGCCCACCTTTCAATTTTGGTGAGTAGACCAACCATGAATATTTTTCCAACCAATTTTTTTGAAAACTTCTTTTTCTTATTTTGCCAGTTTCAACATCTTGTTTGAAGTCACATGTCGAATTTCGTACAATTGGATTGGTTAGTAAACTATACTTCATGTCATCTGACAGCGGTACAGATACGTCCTGATTTAGATTTATGTACTCACCTAAATCAAACTGATTTCGATTAGCAACTGATGTTGATGCTTGGGGCTGTGTATAATCAAGCACAGTGGACTCTTCAATGACAATATGATTGGAGATATTTTGGCGTGGCACTTTTGAAGATGTTAGTTCAGGTTCAGATGTAATTGAGTCCTCCTGCCCGGCTCTTTTCAAAGTACCACCATTATTTTTTGGTCCAAAGAAATTTCTGATATCCATTTCACTGAATTAGAACGGAAAACATTAGAACTTCCATGGTTCAACGCTAAGGACGTTCCGGAACGTCCAAAAAGGTTCTATCGTATGGGTGAAGACGTTCGGAAATGTCCACCGTTGGACCATCACATATGCACATTCTACAAGTTTTACCGACTTAAAATGATTAGTTTTACGTTCGGAAACGTCCACCGTTGGACCATCACATATGCACATTCTACAAGTTTCACCGACTTGAAATGATTAGTTTTACGTTCAGAAACGTCCACCGTTGGACCATCACATATGCACATTCTACAAGTTTCACCGACTTGAAATGATTAGTTTTACGTTCAGAAACGTCCACCGTTGGACCATCACATATGCACATTCTACAAGTTTTACTGGCTTAAAATGATTAGTTTTACGTTCGGAAACGTCCACCGTTGGACCATCACATATGCACATTCTACAAGTTTTACTGACTTAAAATGATTAGTTTTACGTTCGGAAACGTCCACCGTTGGACCATCACATATGCACATTCTACAAGTTTTACTGGCTTAAAATGATTAGTTTTACGTTCGGAAACGTCCACCGTTGGACCATCACATATGCACATTCTACAAGTTTCACCGACTTAGAATGATTAGTTTTACGTTCGGAAACGTCCACCGTTGGACCATCACATATGCACATTCTACAAGTTTCACCGACTTGAAATGATTAGTTTTACGTTCGGAAACGTCCACCGTTGGACCATCACATATGCACATTCTACAAGTTTCACCGACTTGAAATGATTAGTTTTACGTTCGGAAACGTCCACCGTTGGACCATCACATATGCACATTCTACAAGTTTCACCGACTTGAAATGATTAGTTTTACGTTCAGAAACGTCCACCGTTGGACCATCACATATGCACATTCTACAAGTTTTACTGGCTTAAAATGATTAGTTTTACGTTCGGAAACGTCCACCGTTGGACCATCACATATGCACATTCTACAAGTTTTACTGACTTAAAATGATTAGTTTTACGTTCGGAAACGTCCACCGTTGGACCATCACATATGCACATTCTACAAGTTTTACTGGCTTAAAATGATTAGTTTTACGTTCGGAAACGTCCACCGTTGGACCATCACATATGCACATTCTACAAGTTTCACCGACTTAGAATGATTAGTTTTACGTTCGGAAACGTCCACCGTTGGACCATCACATATGCACATTCTACAAGTTTTACTGGCTTAAAATGATTAGTTTTACGTTCGGAAACGTCCACCGTTGGACCATCACATATGCACATTCTACAAGTTTCACCGACTTAGAATGATTAGTTTTACGTTCGGAAACGTCCACCGTTGGACCATCACATATGCACATTCTACAAGTTTTACTGGCTTAAAATGATTAGTTTTACGTTCGGAAACGTCCACCGTTGGACCATCACATATGCACATTCTACAAGTTTCACCGACTTAGAATGATTAGTTTTACGTTCGGAAACGTCCACCGTTGGACCATCACATATGCACATTCTACAAGTTTTACTGGCTTAAAATGATTAGTTTTACGTTCGGAAACGTCCACCGTTGGACCATCACATATGCACATTCTACAAGTTTCACCGACTTAGAATGATTAGTTTTACGTTCGGAAACGTCCACCGTTGGACCATCACATATGCACATTCTACAAGTTTTACTGGCTTAAAATGATTAGTTTTACGTTCGGAAACGTCCACCGTTGGACCATCACATATGCACATTCTACAAGTTTCACCGACTTAGAATGATTAGTTTTACGTTCGGAAACGTCCACCGTTGGACCATCACATATGCACATTCTACAAGTTTTACTGGCTTAAAATGATTAGTTTTACGTTCGGAAACGTCCACCGTTGGACCATCACATATGCACATTCTACAAGTTTCACCGACTTAGAATGATTAGTTTTACGTTCGGAAACGTCCACCGTTGGACCATCACATATGCACATTCTACAAGTTTTACTGGCTTAAAATGATTAGTTTTACGTTCGGAAACGTCCACCGTTGGACCATCACATATGCACATTCTACAAGTTTCACCGACTTAGAATGATTAGTTTTACGTTCGGAAACGTCCACCGTTGGACCATCACATATGCACATTCTACAAGTTTTACTGGCTTAAAATGATTAGTTTTACGTTCGGAAACGTCCACCGTTGGACCATCACATATGCACATTCTACAAGTTTTACCGACTTAAAATGATTAGTTTTACGTTCGGAAACGTCCACCGTTGGACCATCACATATGCACATTCTACAAGTTTTACTGGCTTAAAATGATTAGTTTTACGTTCGGAAACGTCCACCGTTGGACCATCACATATGCACATTCTACAAGTTTTACTGGCTTAAAATGATTAGTTTTACGTTCGGAAACGTCCACCGTTGGACCATCACATATGCACATTCTACAAGTTTTACCGACTTAAAATGATTAGTTTTACGTTCGGAAACGTCCACCGTTGGACCATCACATATGCACATTCTACAAGTTTTACTGGCTTAAAATGATTAGTTTTACGTTCGGAAACGTCCACCGTTGGACCATCACATATGCACATTCTACAAGTTTTACTGGCTTAAAATGATTAGTTTTACGTTCGGAAACGTCCACCGTTGGACCATCACATATGCACATTCTACAAGTTTTACTGGCTTAAAATGATTAGTTTTACGTTCGGAAACGTCCACCGTTGGACCATCACATATGCACATTCTACAAGTTTTACTGGCTTAAAATGATTAGTTTTACGTTCGGAAACGTCCACCGTTGGACCATCACATATGCACATTCTACAAGTTTTACTGGCTTAAAATGATTAGTTTTACGTTCGGAAACGTCCACCGTTGGACCATCACATATGCACATTCTACAAGTTTTACTGGCTTAAAATGATTAGTTTTACGTTCGGAAACGTCCACCGTTGGACCATCACATATGCACATTCTACAAGTTTTACCGACTTAAAATGATTAGTTTTACGTTCGGAAACGTCCACCGTTGGACCATCACATATGCACATTCTACAAGTTTTACTGGCTTAAAATGATTAGTTTTACGTTCGGAAACGTCCACCGTTGGACCATCACATATGCACATTCTACAAGTTTCACCGACTTAGAATGATTAGTTTTACGTTCGGAAACGTCCACCGTTGGACCATCACATATGCACATTCTACAAGTTTTACCGACTTAGAATGATTAGTTTTTAAAAAACTGGAGTTGAAAGCGAATAACGATTTTTTGTAGTTTGGTATAAATGCTCTTTTCTTCAAAATAGAAAGATTAGTACCAGAGATACGAAAAAAATGTTCATATATAAAATTGTAGCTTGTTTAATTTCCAAGAATTTGGTTTGCAAAAATTTTTTGTACGGCAAAAATTGAGTGACATATTGACAATTAAAATTTGTACCAACTTGCAAAGCAAAAACTACCTTTACTAACCCTTTCAAAGTCACCCCTTTTTGAAACTGAGGGTTTCAAAAGGATTTAATATTAATAGCTTTGTATCTATTGTAAAAACCTACAAAATGCTTTTTTACAGAATTTCCTAAAGTAAAAAAAAATAAAAGGTTCCGATTAAAAACCCAATATATATTTTTTGAAAAAAATGGAGAAGTCCAATTGGAAGCATAATAATGTACGTTAGCGGCTTTTTTTTTATATTCTGTACGATAGAAACTTATATGCATGCATACATTCATTCATACTCGACTCATGGAATCATAGAGCACATATGAGTATGTATATATATAGGCGGGACGAATCTACGCCCGCAGGGCCAGGTGAAAGTTGAAACATCTGCTGATGTAATTACTTATGTAAGTATCTTTTTCATTTTGGAGCAGCTCGCCAGTATTGTTCTAAGATCTAAACACACTCTACGTGCTGCACCAATTTATCATAAATAGTTTAATTTTTTGTATTAAATAGTTATGACAATATATCGGTTTGGGTGAAAAATTAAGAATTGTGTTTTTACTTTGGGGTTTTTGTAGTTCGAAATAAGGGGTAGTTTCACCCTTAAAAAAATTGTCTGAAATACTCAGAAATTATATCAAGAATATCAAACTCTTATTACCCTAATTATCAGATTCAAATTTTATCCTCCTTAAGCTTTTTATATAAATTTGAGCAATTAGGGGTAGTTTTTCACCCTTGAAATGAATTTTTAGAGGGTCGAAATATTTAACAATTACAATTAGAGTATCAGACAATCATTATTTTTAATTCATCTCAACCAAATTTCACTCTTTTTATGCTTTTTATAGATTTTTACAATAAGGGGTAGTTTTCACGCTTAAAAAATAAAAAGCACCCGTCGGCACTATATAGATTTTGAAGTAGAGGGTAAGTTGAACTTAATCCCAAATTTGTATGCAAATTGGTCTTTTCCGAAAAATTTGCGGAAGTTTTTTCCTATTTTAAGCTTTGTTTCCTGGACTAATATTAAAGATAAATCAAATTAAAACGTCAATTTCTACAATTCAATTAAAGGAAATGTAACATAGGCTATAACATATAATAAACTATTAAAACTAATATGTGGACAAAATGGTATGTTTTGTTTAACTTAACGGAAATATACCTAATATCTATGTATCGTATTAATATACATAGGACTTTTGAAATTGATCCTTAACGTTTGTTATGTTTCATTATTAGAAAATATTTTCACTTACCAATTAGGCTAATAACTTATCAATTTTGTAAATCGTAACACGGTACCATACACTATAGTCAATATATAATCTCCCTGCTTCCTACTTGCACCCAATACAGTACTACAATGTCGAACGCAGATGACATGCAACAGAGAAGAAATGCAGCGTCAGTCGGAAGGGCCTAGGTTGTCTTTTCTGTCACAGTTTCCTTATCATTGGGATAGCTGGCTCGCTGTGTCAGCGTCTAGGATATTAGTGGTGTCCTGTTTAACTGTTTTCCTTTAATTGACGCAACCATTAACTGGTCCACATTGACATAATTACATAATATGGATATTCGATAGTTTCTGACTTTAAAACCTACTTCGTTCAGTCAAGGTGTTAATATAGCAGAATCTCATAAATATACTATTTATATTGTTAATACTGTGCAAATTTATTATAATTAAAATATAGTTCTTCCACATCAGCTGGAAATAAAAAAGAAATATTTGTACGAAGGTTTTAATAATTTTAATTTGTATTTTTCTGGGAGCTAGGGGGGGCCACGGCCTACCCTGCCCATGTGTATGGGCGCCCATGCTTTGAGTATTAGTGGGAAAAGCAAATACAGTACCATTTTACTCTACTCCCTTTTTTACTATTTCTTAGCATAGCTCCCTTAATATCTACGGATATTTGACAAAAGAGCATTCCTTTGATATATTCAGCGGAAGGGGTTCTCCTGTCCCTGCTTCCCTGTTGATTTGGGTGCCAGGGGTCTTCCCACAAAGTCTGTCCATTTCTTTCTGAAGGAGTTGAAAATTGGTAGGTAAAATTAATGAGTATTTGAAATGTACTTCTAAGGCTGCCCTTCAGACATCTACAAAGATCTAGCCCATGGCATTGAGGGGAGAGCTGTGGCCACGCAAAATTGCTTAACCCTCCGTAGCCAGGTCTCCAGTCCTGGACTGCTCTTTGTTGTTTGTCTGATAATAGACAGTTTTCTTTCAGTGGGCCCTCCGTCGAGGCGATTCCACTCACACTCGTTCAACCTTCTTCTTTCTTGTGTACCTCTGCTTTCTTGTGTACTTCTGCTTTCTCTTACCTTTATTCATTTTATCCCACATTATTGAGGATAATGTCCTTCCTTACTTTCTTTATACATATTGGTTGGGTCATGCAATGGAAATGACCTAAGTTGGGAATACTATATAAAAACCGAAACCTGTAAACCCCCAAACTTGGATCTCCTTTAAAATTTGCTTTCAGGAATTTGGATCTCTTCTGCCAGGAAATCGATTTCTTCAGCCTGAAACTTCTAGACTTACTCCATGTTTGAGAGGTAATGTCTTCCTGTTGAAATCTAAAATGCAAGTCTTTTTCTTAATGATTCCCATTCATCGTCCCGTTTCTTCTTTCTAAGTATAATTTGGGCAGTAAGCGTTAATATAATTTGTTTCTTATCGGGTTGATAAGGTGATCAAAGACCAAATACTAGATTAGACACAGATTATACTAGTTTGGTAACCTTTATGTTTCTGCATACAGTTTGAATTTTATTAATATTGATCTATTTTTCCTACATTTCCCATAGGACCCTGATCCTGGATGTTAATTTTAATCAAAATAAGATATCCAGTAGTAATTTTACGTTAAACAATGTTATTACGAACTTGAATGGTGATTCACCTTCATATTGTAAACTACTTTTACTCTTCATATCTTTTCAATTCTATAGAATTGTTAGCAAATCAGTTCTCTGCATATTTTTAGTTTCATTCAGTTCTATTAATACTTTTACCCATTGAAATAACTTTACTTTCATACAAAAAAAAAGTATATGTATATAAAACCTTATTTTTAACACTTTTGTGTTTCCTTATTATAATTCATCTGTTTATATAGCTTTACATATATTTAGATTACACTTTTTTGTATTAACTTGGCAAAAAAAACCACTACTTACTGATTTATGCGCTAGATCAGCGTATTATTCAATGCTGTCTCAAACACATACGCACGTTCAGACACACATTCATTCAAATTAATATATGTTAGATTAAAAAATATAAATCACATAATTATTATTACAATCAAAATTAAATATTAAAGCAATCTGGAACTTGGAAGCGCAATAACCAGAATGACCTGAATGGCAGTTTCACTCCAAATGGCAATGTTACAACATTAGAATTGTTAAACGGAAGTTTAGATACCTCTCTCGCACAAAGTCCTGCAACACCAAGTCATGAGGCACGTGCAACTCTTCTTAGACCGAAGACACTAATAGAACGAGCACGCATGAATGTTGCGTAAGTATATTATTTCAGTATAGTTATGGCAAAAGGATTGCATTTAGTCCTTTCGTTCTTAATGAACGAATTTCAGATCTGTTTAATCTACAAAAATCTATTGTAAACCTATATATTTTTCAATTTCTTAGTTTGCTATGATTTTAAGTTATTAAAGAATGCAATTCAGACAAAGATAATTATAACTAAATGCTATAAACTTTGTAGTTCTACATATACAGAAACAGGATAATTTTTTAAAAAATTGAGTTCAGGGGGTATGAATCAATTCCTCTTATCAAATGAGTTATATTTCACTACAAACATTTTGTCACTTATAATGCACTAAATATTAAATATTATACAAGTGCAATTTTCTATTCATTATTTTATTACTTAATTATTTTATTTTATACCTTAGTTTATTATTTACTAATTGATTATTGTTTGTTATCATAATTAATTGAAACAAAATAAACATACGGTTTGAATTTTGTGTTAGATTCTAGGGTTCCACAATTATTGTTCACTTTGGATGTTTACGAAAATACAGTAATAACAAAAAATATGTATACATATTTAGAGTAAGTAGTTTTTAAATTTAAAATTATACCTTAGTGTGATAAGAGTATTAACATTTTCTGCCTATTTTTAATTGGTGTATGATAATATTTTGTCTCGGATGATCTGATACCTTTGACACAGCACAGTTATATCTTTTTGACCGAAATTTTTTTTCTGTGCCACAAGTTGAATTATTGGAAAATGAGACCAAGTTTTAGCCTTCAGAGGTGATAAGCCAGATCATATTTTCTTTTACGCCTAGAGGAAAAACATTTTGAGAGCTCAGATTTTGACAGTAACTATTCTGATAAGGTTATTCAATATTTTGTGTAATGGGTTTTCTCTTTTAGCGTGGGGGGGTTTTAATTAGTATCGGGAAACCGAGTTTCCCTCATACAAGACCAATCATTTATGGTAAGTTAATTAAGTAAAATACAAAAGTTTATTTATTATACACACAATAAAAACACATTTTATATACGCAACAAAAAGACATTTTAATAGATAACTCTAATATCAACCTCCATATTGTTCAGTTGTCTGTTGGCATTGGAGGAGCAATAGAAACATTTTAAACAATATCATATTGTACGTATCAATGCCCATATCATTCGGGTTATCTGTTGGCATTGGAGGAGCATTAGAACAATTGTTTAAAATCTTTTTTTGGGGTTGAGTTGTAGGGGGGATGGTACACATGTACTCGGCCTGGCAGGGATCTATAATAGAGGAGCAACGTTTGGGTGTTGTGAGAATATTGTCAATATTTACAAAGTCACTGTCCCTAAATTGGTCCACTAAAAACTGATGTAGACAGAGTCACACTAAATCCTCATGCTCATTACACTACTTTCACTCATTTCTAATAAATGGTCCACTTTGGAAGACCACACATTTTCCATTTTCACACAGTGTTACAGACAATCAACGTCAGCTATTGGCCAATACCAAGTAACAACTATAGTGAACAAGAAAGTCCACTTAATGTAAAATTGATGAGGTGTCTATCTTGTCTAGAGACTATCATTGCTCTAACACCTGATAAAATCACAACTTATAGGCTATAAATCCTTATCTTTACTAAAGGTTTTAAGAGGATATAAATTCCCGTAGAGAGCAAAAATGTGGAGTCTTGTGTGTGATACATCAAAAAAAATTAACTCTGTTGGAGCGAACAAACAACTACACATTTGTAACTACATGATTTCATCCATAAGAGGAGGCTATTGGGTTAACAAACTAGGATGGTAAGTTATGATCTTTATAGGTAGTATTATTGAACATATAAAGTTCAATTAATATTGTTGAATATTGAATAAAATGTTTTTGTTGATTATTGAATATAAGTTTCTATTAATTCAAGGAATAACTTACACAATTTATTCATTTATGCTTGTTTAAAAAAAAATGGTGTTTGTAACTAATTAACTTGAAGCCTATTATATGTTTTATGTATTAGATTGTTATATGTATTACTTGTTACTGTGAGCTACTACGGAATATTAATTATCTAATCACAATGAATACCAATAATCAATACCATGAAAGTAATTTTATAATTATAAATCAGCCCCTAAAATAATATTGCATATATTTCAACTACAAATTAGCCATTTTCAGTCAAGTCATTATCTCTGAAGAAGGTTACCTTGTAATTGAAATGTACTTGAAGTGCTGTCGTATTATAATATAATAATTAATAAATTAATTTCTTGTTGTGGATACTGTGTATTTATTGTAATAATTTTTAATCATATTGTAGATGGCTGGATTCATCTTTGTCAATAATGGAACAAGGCGTACGAGAGTTTGATACTCTTCGTCTTAGATTCAAATTTTTCTCATTTTATGATTTGAATCCTAAAACCGATGCAGTTCGTATTAATCAGATCTATGAACAAGCAAAGTGGCAATTACTTAATGAAGAACTTGATTGTACAGAAGAAGAAGCTCTTATGTTTGCCGCTCTACAGGTAATATTTATCTTATAGTTCTGTAGTATGCATATTATTTATGTGGATAGCTAGTTGATTTACTTATAAATATGAGAAATAAATTGGTTAATTTTATAGATTAACACACTTTTTTATTAAATTGATCAGTAGTTTTTAAATCGATGATAAAACAGTTTTACAAAGCAAAACTCGGTAAACGAGTATTTATTTTAATTTTACCAATTAGAAAAATGTATAAATATTTAAATTTACTTTTAATTTTTATAAATAACTTTCTAAATTAACTAATATAAAAATTTAATTAATATAGCATCATTTACAAGTTCATATATTAGATAACTATATGCACCATTAGTTATTGGATGAAATCGTACATTAGGATATTTAATCAAATATATGATTTTTCTGAATTCATAGTTGAAGTTTTGTTTAAAAATTATAACGTCAAAATTAACTTTCAAGTAAAACTGAATATAGTTGTTTCTATTGATCACCATGTTTGACGTTCAGACATTTTTGAAAAAAATTGTTCAGCTTATAGAAATTTGACATTTTTTATTTACTCCTATCAAAAAAGTAAATTGTAGGACCACCAAAACTAAACACACACACAAGCAAACACACTACATATGTAAAATTAATTACTATATTTGTTTTGTTTTTAGGTTCAAGTGAACTTACAAGCAGGAGTTCCTCAACCTACATTGGACAACAGTTCTTCTATATCTGTTGCAGATGATGAAATTGATGCAGCATTAACTGATTTGCAAGTTTCTCTTGAAGGGTCACACATATCTGGATCAAATGATATCACACAAGTTCCAGAATTATATGATTATTTGCGGTTTTTGAAGTAAGTTTAATTCATAAAAAGTGAAAGGGTTGTACAGTTTCAGACCATGTTTGTAAACTTGATGCATCACCCATTCAAATTTTATTCACATTATTTTAAAGCACAAAATGAGGGATCTGGTAAATTTTTACCAGTCATTGTCTGTCATTCATTGTACTAGATTTTTGTCAACTATTGATAAAAATATAAATACATTTAAGGAAATAAACTTAGTTTCTAGTTGATTCATAATAAATAATCAGGACTGTGTCCTCTCTATTGATTTCAACCAATGCTCCTGAATAATTCTCTATTTGTTCTTGAACACAAGTGTGCAAAATCATTGCAAATTAGTGTTTGATCAGATAACTTTGGATATCCTTGTTGATATCTCCCGCAATTTACTTGAAAAGTTATAATTTTAAAATGCTGCAGATCACAGTGTATGGTAGTTCCTTACTTAATATATTTATTCCTTATTTGTATATTTATTCCTTACTTTTAAATTTAAATATGTTATTATTTCAAAATATTTGGAACTTAACTGAATCTACTCATGTGCTTAGTTACGTTAGGATAAATTGGTGCGAAAACTTGTTTGTTAAAATGTTCAAGGTTTTTTTACTTTTATATTTTAGTTATATACATGTGTTATAAACTCATAAGAGATGCACACAATTAATTTATATCTACAATTAAGATTTACAGAAATATATAAGAAACTCCTGATTATTTGGTATAAATTACTGTGGTTTATTATAAGCAAATAGTACAAATGAAAAACTTCTAACCACAGATATTTTTATTCTAGCCTTCACTATGATTCTAGTCAAGGCTAGAATAAAAATATTTGAGGTTAGAGGCTATTGTTTATATTATTTATGTATAAGAAAGCATAACTAAGCTGTAAGATGTATTTAATCTAGACTAGTACTTACTAGTCTCATACTGTTGGTAAATAAGTATTACATAGTTTAAACAAATTTTTTTAACCACAATAGTTGCAATTAGTTGATGTTGATTTTTATTTTTAAATGAAATGTTTTTATTTTAGACCAAAACGATTTACATTAAAGGCTTTTAAAAGATTCTGGTTTACCTGCCGTGATCTTCATTTAAGGCTGTACAAGAGTAGAGAAGAAGCAAATTCAGGAGCACAACCTGTGTATGATATAAATTTAAGAGGCTGTGAAGTTACACCTGAAGTGAATCTTGGTCAAGGCAAATATAACATAAAACTTGAAGTTGCTAGTCCTGATGGAATGTCTGAAATGTGGATCAGATGTGACACAGTAAGTTTCAACGTAGTTAATATTAAGGGAATTAAATATTGTAGTGGTAATTAGAAATATTATTGTAATTTAATGTTTACATTAAAATAGAGATTTAAGGTAAACAAATCATACTCTTAAATATATTCATAACGGTATATTAAAATAGTTCACTCAAAATCTCGCTACACACTTACTAATACATACGGTTTTGACAATGATGTCACCTTCATCAGTAATTGGCTACTACTCGAATCAGTAGTAACCAATCACTGATAAACGCGACATTGTCATCAAAACTAGTACAATAATCTAGTGTGTAGTGTGATTTTGAGTGAACTATTTTAATATATATCGTTGTAAATTGTTCTCACTAGCCAAGCTCTAATTAACGTAATATTTTTAACAATATTATTTAAAAATTTTGAAAGGGTGGGGAAGAAGAAAAGAAAGGAAAATATTAAAACACTCCAGCATAAAAAACTTTTACTGAACATTAACATTTTTTAAAACTGTGATCAACTTATGTATAACTCAACAACTAACTATATTAAAATACTTTAATATAATTATATAAATATAATTATATTAAAATAAATAAATATTAAATTAAAATTAGTATTTAATTACAATTAAAATATCATCCTTAACATTATAATATATCTCTTTATAATAGGAAAATCAATATGCCAAATGGATGGCAGCATGCAGACTTGCAGCAAAAGGACGTTCACTAGCTGATAGTTCCTATGAAGCTGAAGTTGCTTCAATATTAGCGTTTTTACAAATGCAACACCCAGCTCCAACCCCAGCCATCAATCCTGCATCTCTAGATATTTCACCAGATGACTACGTTGCACCACGATATGCTCGGAAGTTAAAGGGCAAAGTATGTTTAAATATATATATATTTTTTTTATTTCAGTAACTTTATAAAACAAACATGATTTTTTTGTTTGCTTGGATCCCTCAATCTAATTTCATGACATGTGCAATATCTCATTCTTTTATCCCCCAATTCGCTTGATTTAATTTACAAATTTGAATTAATTATAACCAGGTTTGAAGGAGAAATTTAATTTCTTTTTTAAAAATAATATATTCTCTAAAATTTGAAAACTAAATGCCAATTACTTTCATACATTATTAATTTTTATTTGATAATAAATTATATTGTCATATATTTATTCATAATTTTAACCATTTATTACACTTTTGTTATTACTTGCGACCAGACTTTTTGTTAATTAAAGGTTGTTAAATTGTTAACTTACACCTGGAGAAAATGTTTTCGTCTTACGACTTCTTCAGCCTTGTATTTTTGCTGCTAGGAATGCTGCATTTGTGCTTCCTCGGTACCATTTTTTGAAAGTTAGAAGTGATGTGATCGAAGAGTATTTGTGATCTGTGCCGTGTTTGTTCATTTAAGATGTCATTTTTATGTGTGTTGCTATTGTCTATATATTTCACACTTCTAGTGTGTTTAATTTATGGCCTTTGTTGCATGTGTGGTGGATGCTCATGCTATTTTCCATACTATTGCATGAGTGTTTAGTGTCCATGAGGTGATTTGCGAAGGTGGATTCAATAGTAGTGTGCAGTGCGCTTTTGTCTTCTTTATATCTTTCGGGGAAAGATCTGCCTGTTTGTCCAATATAGAACTTATTGCAGTTGTTGCATTTTAGTTTGTATACTCCTGGGTTATTGTATGTGTTGGTATTGTTATTAATGCTGTATCCGATATCCGTTTGGCTTTTATTTGTTGTTCTGTAAACTACATTGTATCCTGCTGTTTTGAATTGGTGTGCTATTTTATTTGTGAGTTTGTTTATGTATGTGAGGTGACAAATTTGTTTGTGTTGTTGTTACTGTTCTTTTTGAGTATTTTTGTGTGTAGTTTGTCTATTAAATAATTGTCATATCCATTTTTGTGGGTTAAATATTTGATTGTGTTTAGTTAGTTGTGGACATAGGTATTTTATTTAGTCTGTGTAGTAAATGTTTGAATGCTGCATGTTTATGTTGTATTGGGTGGCTATCAGACACAGCATTAATAACAATACCAACACATACAATAACCCAGGAGTATACAAACTACAATGCAACGACTGCAATTACTTCTATATTGGACAAACAGGCAGATCTTTCGTCGAAAGATATAAAGAACACAAAAGCGCACTGCACACTACTATTGAATCCACCTTCGCAAATTACCTCATAGACACTAAACACTCATGCAAAAGTATGGAAAATAACATGAGCATCCTCCACACATGCAACAAAGGCCATAAATTAAACACATTAGAACAGTATGAAATATATAGACATAGCAACACACATAAAAATGAGATCCTAAATGAACAAACACGGCACAAATCACACATACTCTTCAAAAAAATTGTACCGAAGAAGCACAATCGCATTGTTCCTAGCGGCAAAAATACAAGGCTGAAGAAGTCGTAAGACGGAAACGTTTGCTCCAAGTGCAAGTTAGCAATTTAATAACCTTTAGTTAACAAAAAGTCTGGTCGCAAGTAATAGAAAAAGTGTAATAAGTAATTAATAACGAGCTCGTCATGAACAGCAACAAGATTTTGATAAATAGTTGATTAGGTTTATTTGTTGTGTGTCATTTTATTTAATCATTGCTTAATTAATGTTGGTGAACATTGCTGTAGCATTTTCTAATCATGTGTTCTAGCTCGTGCAACGTATTTTGGAAGCTCATGCAAACGTGAAGGACCTACCTCTTATAGAAGCAAAGATGAATTACATAAAGGCATGGCAATCTTTACCTGATTTTGGCATTTCATTATTTGTAGTTAAGTTTATGGGTCATAAGAAAGAAGAACTTCTTGGGGTAGCTTTCAATAGACTCATGAGAATGGAAATGAATACAGGCGATCATCTTAAAACTTGGAGATATAACACAATGAAGGTAACATAATTTTTGCAGTTTGTCATTATTAATGTAGTTTGTAAAATTTCTATACAATTGATCTAATTAGTTTAATTTCATAAAAAGGTTTAATAATGGTTTATGTAGTTGACGAAATAATATGAAAATAATGATGTTTTCTAGGCATGGAATGTCAATTGGGAAGTAAAACATATGATGGTTCAGTTTGAAGAAGGAAATATCATTTTTGCTTGCCTGTCTGCAGACTGCAAAGTAATTCATGAATTTATTGGTGGATACATTTTCTTGTCCATGAGATCAAAAGAAGCAAATCAGTCACTCAATGAGGAATTATTTCATAAACTAACAGGAGGTTGGGTTTAACTAAGGCAGGTAAGTTATATAATTCGCTTTGAATTGTCTGAAAGTAGTGAATTTTTTTCTAAGATATAAAATAACCTATCATAGTTACCAATTCATTGATCTGCTTAATTATTAATGAAATATTTCTATTTTGTACAATATTTGATGAAAAAATCAAGCCAACCTAGTTATCTAAGCAGCTGTTGTGAAAGTTACAAATTTTTGGTATGATTGTCCTGGTTGATTCTAAAATAATTATACAGTCTATATGTTCCAATAAACACTCACATTCTTTTAAAATGATATACAACAGGAAATTACCTATCTTAACAATAGATCCATTGTAGCATGGATAAGATACATTCTACCTGCAGTAGCTGAATTTTAAAGTGCATATATTTAATTAATATGATTGATAATAATAGAAATTATGATGAAAAAAGTAAGTTTTCATCTGCAATGGCTGCTTTTGATCACGTCTTACATGTTGCATCAGATCTGACCATCAGTGTTTGACTGTAGTTGCCTGCGTATCGTTTATGGTATTTCACTACGAACCTGGGTCAGTGCATCATATCCAGTACAACCATACACAATGTCTTAAAACTACCGAAGAAAGCAAACAAGTTAATATTATTTTTTCTGAATAAAATATGTCATGTAATATAACTAAATTCATCAACATACTAAATTTCCTAAACAAATCCAACTACAATAATAACTAACAAAATATTATTTATAATAAGGAAATATAATTTCATTCAATTTTCAACTCTAATGTTTTATAGCCTACTATGCAAAAGTTATGGTTATTGTTTGGTAAAAAAATTCTCATATAGATTTATTAAATCCTAAACATTTGATAAATAATAAGGGATTACACAATTTTTAAACTAGCTTTTCTATCTTGTAGGATTTAAGTGAATTATGAAACATTAATTTTAATAAGTTTTATGTTATTAATATTTTTACAGATGACTTGCCACAATTATTGAATGCTGGAAAATAGTGCCTCACATATAATGTGGTATATATTTCTAACGAAAAAAAATAATAATAAATAAATGTATATATCATAATTTTAAAGTAGTTGTGAATTAATTGATTTGTAATTATTATAGTTCTTTAGATTCTAAACACTGATCATGTGTAATAAGTCAGTGTAATGTATTAACTTTTAAAGATGCTTAATAATAATCAAATTGATGCCATTTGTAAAATACTTTTATCATTGTAAATGAACAGAATAATAGATTAAATATATTCTGTTTTAAGAACATGCTATAATGTATTCAGTTAGTGCTGTAAATTTAAAGTAATTATAGTTCATCAAATATTATATACGCACATCTGTTAAAAATTAAGATCAGGTCTACTATATTGTTTTTTTTTATAAACATACAAGTAACATTCTTGTTGTTTTACATATTATTATTTTAAAACAAAATAATGCATTTGTTATTTTGTTGTTGTTGTAAATGTTGTACAGTTACAGTTTGTTACATCATATTTTTAAGCATGATTATATAAGAATTATTTAAACATTAAATTGTATTACCTTGTTTTAGTTTTTATGTTTGTATAGTAACAAAATGCTAATAGTTAAATCATTTTATACTAAAATAAATTTTAAAAGTAAAATTTAATTATTCATTTTAAACTATATAAAGAATAAAAGGTGAATATCAGAATGGTTTTGAACATTTTAAAATAATTTCTTCTAATAATTTTTCCATACCGTAACAACCCTTATACAAGTGCCTTTCATGTTTAGTGTAAGAATTAATTAGTATTTAAGCCCATTAAAAGCACAGTAATTATTATGCATGTCAAATTGTTAATAGTATTCTGCTAACCAAAAGAAGTTACATTAAGAAAAGTTATTTAAAAACATTATCATTAAATTTTGGTATTACAGGTTTACAAGTATTTTTTTTCTTTTGGTATAGGAGAAAGATTTTTATAAGTTGAAAAAATCTACTATTATTGATTCAGCACTATCTCACAAGATAACCTAAAAGAATTATTTTTTTTAGATGAACAATCAGGCTTTTGCATATTTTGATTTAGAAGACAGGTCTCTATTGTGAATGTAACATGTGAAAGTTATTGCATTTACTTTTGAATATATATATATATATATATATATATATATATATATATATATTTTTTTTTATTTTGTTGTTGTCATGTTGTCCATTTCAGACAGAAAATAATCATTGATTTGACAATGATCAATGACCGAAAGGTACCTCATCACATAAGGTAAAATTATTGCAGTTAGTGGTGGAAAAAATTATTTACAAGTAATAATAATAACTTCATATATATATATATATATATATATATATATATATATATATATATATATATATATATATATATATATATATTCTTGATATTTAACGTTATCCTGTTTGTATATATATATATATATATATATATATATATATATATATGTATATAAAGTTATTATTGTTAATGGTAAACAATTGTTCCATCAATAAGTGCAATTAATTTTTACCTTGTGTGATGGAGCACTTTTCATTCACTTGACTATTGTCGAATCACTGAATTTTTTTCTCTATTATTTTGATGTCATTATTCGGTTTGTGATGTTGGTACTTGTTGACAACATATATGTAAAATACACACAAGATAATAAACAAAAATTAAAAGAATAATTAGAAAACATTACAAAAATAGTAATAGAAAATAGATGCAACAACAAACACCTTATAAAAAACATATACAATAAATTTACAAAAAAATCTAACCTGAACACAACACTACAACCAGAACACAAAAACAAAAAAACCTACTTAAAACATAATTACACCAATAACAAAATAGAAAAAATAACAAATGTGTATAATAAAGAACACTACACACCAGTATACAAACCAAAGAACAAAATAATAAAATATCTCAATAACACAAACCACGAAATAAATACAGAAAAACAATCTATGCGGAATCTACAAAATTACATGTAACGACTGCAACACATTTTACATTAAAAAAACCGACTAGATTTTTAAGATCTTATTTAAAATAAGATTTTCAAAACATTACAAAGCATTCATAACTAAAAATTAAAAAAGCATCAAATGTAGCAGAACACCTAATATCACATATACATTATATAACAAGTTACGAAAATAACCTAATCATACTTGAAATAAATAATCCAATAAAACTAAACCCACTAGAAAAATACCACACCTATAGGAACAAACACAACCTAATTAACCAACAGACAGCATATGCAGAAGACGCACTCTTCAAAAGCATCATGCACACAACTCACGACAAAACGTAAATGACATCAACAATTACCAACATCACAGACTGAATAACGTTATCAGGAAATTAATTCAGTGATTTGAGAATGCTCATGTGACCAAAAGGTGCCTCATCACACAAGGTAAAAATTAATTGCAGTTGATGGTGGAACAATTGTTTACAATTAACAATAATAACTTTATAAAGTCAGTGCAATGGAAAAATAATGGACAGCGTGAGATATATACAGTAAACTCCCGATTATCCGTTTGCGGATTATCCGGGGTCTGCCATTGTTTTACAAATATCCAATTTTTATTCCAATCAGATAACCAAACGGTGAATTATGACGTAAATACATATAAGGCTCAATAGAAGTTAAGATGAAGGGAATAGATATGTAAATATGTACGTACTAATTTTTACATTGAAAGGGAAGTATCCCGACTCGGGCCAGCGAAATAAAAGGGGCGAGCAGACTACTGTATATAAGAGACAATGACAAAATACTTGGACGCCCGAAAATCTAATGTGTATCATAAGATTGTAAACAAATGTCAGCTAATCTCGGCTATAAATAGTCTAGGACATGACATATGCATTATCCATGTCTGTCATATACATTATCGATCTTTATGGCTTTGTGACACAAGTAGATACTGTGCGACAAAATGGTTCTCAAGACACGTAGATCGCACATTAAAGTTAAATCAATGCTCACAAAAATACAGACGAAAGTGACAGATTTGTTTGTTAAAAAGTGAAAGTATTATGTGTAAAGGAAATTACATATGTACATACAAACTTACTTTTGACATATGCTTATGTACGTATTGTAAATAGTTAGACACATAAATGTACTTGTTATAATCTGTCAAATACATCGACATTTTAAATTATTTTCTGTATTTATTTTGTCCTCTAAAGATTATTTGTGAATTGCATTAACCGAGGTCATTATTTGTGTAACTTATGGTATAATAATCGATTATCGATCGTTTTGCGTATTCTTTGTTCATAGCGGATTATCCGGGGAATTCGTTATCCAGCGTTGCCGGGCCACCCTATTCCACGGATAATCGGGAGTTTACTGTATATATATGTTAATATTTAATATTAAAAAGAAAGATCTGTGGTAACTTTTCGTTGCTGCACTTTTGTGCGGTTACTTTGCAAAAATATGTGGAGCAGCTATTGAATAGTGAGAAAACAAAGGGCAGCGCCGTAATCTCCTTAAAGTTTCTTACACAGCTGTTAAACTACCACAGCTCACAAGTCTAGCTACAATTTACATCCTAATTCGTTTAATGATTTATGAAATTGAAACGTTCAATTCTAAAGTACGTCAATAATCTGAGGTGCCCATGTAGCCATAGAGCACACTTATGAATCATTGCTCTAATGTATTGAGATGTCCTATTTTTTAAGGATTTATAGCTTATGGTTGATGT
Organism: Prosapia bicincta; assembly: GCA_036971475.1. Classification (NCBI taxonomy): domain Eukaryota; kingdom Metazoa; phylum Arthropoda; class Insecta; order Hemiptera; family Cercopidae; genus Prosapia; species Prosapia bicincta. The sequence continues at coordinate 9,160,088 of JBAIZL010000008.1, forward strand.
CATAGATATTAACTTACCTGGACACAGACAGTTATCAACTACAACCTGAAAATCCTCCACATCAACAAAAAGGAACACATTTCAAAGACATTAGAGATAAAATTTCCAGACATCTTAAAATCCAAAACAAAGTTATGAAATGTAGAAACATGCAAAACAAAAAGTAAAAGTACGTAATATTAAAGTCAATTCAAATCATGTACATTTTGACTTTACTATTGCAAATAATATGTTTTAAAATGCCTAGATCAACCACATTTCCCAATGGCCAACCTAAACACTGATAACGATAGTTAAGTGCTTAAGTCTTTCTTAAAGTATATGTTTGATAATTTGTCGATTCATTAAGTTCAACTACATAACTAATAATGCTATTATTTTGAGAACACTATTCTGTCTCTCATTTTGATTATATAAATTCCAGGTTTATTTCAATTAACAAAATAAATGTTCTATGAAGAAAACATGTAAATTTCATTTTACAGTACAAATAATGTCTTTCATTCTATCTTTTCAATATTACAGTTATAATTAAAAAAATAATAAATTAAAATTATGGCTAGAAATAGTTAAAAGACAATCATTTTATATATCTTTGAAACAAAATAGGATCCTAGAAATAGAAAAATATTCTTTGTTATTTAAATTTAATTTCAATCATTAAGGTTGGTAATAAATATATTTTCCAATTTAACAGAAATGAATTAATATTTTATTGAATATAAATTATGCAAGATAAAATTAGATAATATTCAAAATAAATGTTTTAGTTAAATTTAATTTTTAAAGATTAATTTTGAAGTTAATTTTATATCTATATTTTAAATTTTTTGAGACTCATATTTTTAATAATGGTTATGAAAACTTTATTATAAGCTGCATCATCATAGTTTAATCATAGAAAATATAATGGTACATGGAATATGTACTGTATATCAATAAACGTTATACTTCATTTAAGTAACTGTAAATAACCCTATAACTGTGGAGAAGTAAACAAGTTATAATGTTACAAATTTAAAAAAAAGATGTAAGAATATATTTTAAAATTATTTATTTTTATGTGAAAATGTTTGAAAATTTGTTCTGTAGGTGTTGATTACTATACTGACATTTTATATTGTTGTTAATAAATGCTAATAATTACCACTATGTATGAATTTCTTATCCTTTTCACCTCTATTTACTTGAATGTCTATTCTCAATATGTGTTTAAATCAACCTGTTTTAATTGGTTGAACTCCTGGTTCTTTCTGGCAGGTTTTACAGAAGTGGCTAGTTTCTCTTCTCCCCCTTGCACTTTTCAGTCTTAAATCAGGATCACTACTTAAATCGGACTCATTTTCACCAGTTTTTTCACTAAGAACAGCTGTCACAGAAAATTTTCCTTGTTCTACTTGGTTGAAACAAATTTCGAGTAGTTTGTGATATAGCCAAAAGATAGCAGCAGCAGTTGAACTAAAAGTATTTATTGAGTGAAAAACATGTAAGCTGTAGACAATTATAAGAGATGTCGACAGATGAGTGTTCAAGTAAAATGGCAGCTGCCAATCTGAGCTAGACACAGGAGTGGAAAGGGTTATTATTATAATTTCTGTAACCTGTTACAATGAGATTCTCTACTTTTCCGGTCCTAACTAAATTATTAAACTAAAAGTTAGTAGATTGGAAATCTTTAATACTTAGTCATGACATTTCATAAGCAATTTTTTATTCTCCAATTTTTGACAGATGGAATACATCAGCACTATTCAGCTGTAGTTGGAAATCTTCTACAAACAAAGGTCACATAAATGAAATATATGCTACATACCTCCAAAGGTACTGACTTCCTCACAGTAAAATTGAAAATTGCTTTAAAGTTTAATACCTGTTGTAGTTGACTTTGAAACTGCATTTGCCACTCATTCAGAATTCACATATCTTTTTGGGTAATGTATATTTAACATTGACAACATATTTATTCCAGTTTTACTGGTTATTTTCTTTAAATAATATTTGCTACACAACAGAAATTAACTGGTAACATGATCACTATTTCTAAACTTAACAGTGTAGAATGTTGCAAATACTTCAGATTTTTGTTTGATGATGTTTTTAACAGATAAACTTGAAGATTTTCTGTAAAATATTTTAGAGTAATTTTTAACAAACCAAATTATTAGTAAGCTTGTTATTTTTACTATGAAGATTTTTTTGTAAATAGGGGAGTATCAAGTTGATTCAAATGTCATTAAATATCAGGACTAATGAAATTAAAACACATGATTCGAGTAAAACACTATGAACAGATAGAGTACGAGAATAAAAGGGTTTGGATTAACATGTACCTCATATACGAGGTGTGATAAAAAATTACGGTAAATAATTTTTTATTTAAAAAAGTAATAAACCCATTAAAATCGTTTTCATCACCTTCAAAGTACTGTCCTTAGCTGGTAATCAACTTATCCGAACTTTGAATCCATGACCGAAAACATTTCTGGAAGGCTTCTTTCAGAAGGGCGTTTAGCTGCTCAGTGTCAGGAATGGTGTCAAAACGTTTTCCTTTTGGCAGAGTTTAAATTTTGCCAAAAGAGAGAGGTTGCATAGTGCTAAATAGGATTACTTTAGCATATATGAACAGACAGGAACACTTTTTTCGGCCAAAAACTCACGAATGAGAAGCAAGGTATGACACAGCGCATTGTAGCGATGAAGAAGAAAGCAATTCATCCATTTTCTGATCTCTTTTTCCAACCGTATGAGATGTTAAGATCTTCAGATAGTTCTTGATTAGTCATTCGCGTGTTTGAACCAACCATTGTTTCTACTTTTCATCTGTTTTTGAGGTTAATGGATGTTCCGAATGCTGTTCGTCTTCAACCGTCTCATTCCGCATTTAAATCGGTCATACCACTTGTATACAGTCATAGTTACCACAATATCACCATACACAGATTTTAACATTTTGCTAGCTTCTTTGGTATTCTTTTGCAACTTAAGACAAAACTTAATGTTAATGCGTTGTTCGAAATCCATGTTGCGTGACAGACACATAAACACGACCTCACTCTTGCGGCTCTGCCAGTCAACTAATAACCTCCAGTGTGTTGAAACAGATCACGCTTGTAGGCAAATTATATTATATGGATGTAGCTTCAGCAGTTGTCGCTATAAAAATTCATTCACTTTATATTTTGATCACACCTTGTAAATAGAGAGCAATGCTTCTCTGGCACCAAGTAGTTAAGCATATTAACTTTTTTAAAATATGTTTTACTAGGGAAACAGATTTGTGTTAGTGAGGTGTGAAAATAATTTTTATATTCCAGTAAGAGTCTAAAAGCAATGCTTTTATTCTAAGGTAAACATTTTCATATTCAAAAGCAGCTAATAATCTTTAAACTTTAAAATATTTATTTAAAAAATAGCACTTATTTTTGTGTTAGAGGGCAGCATTTTAGGATATATTATTAAGGTCAAAGTGAAAATAGTCTGATCCTGTACACCATAGTTGAAGTGGTTAAAACTATAAAGAAACATCAGTTTATTTGAACAATAAATTAAAAAATTTTAAAGTAAACAAAATAAATATGTACAGAAATAATTTAAAAGCATATAGTTTAAAGAATATGAGAAGAGAAATTGTAGGAAAAATTTATTGAGCTGTAAATTAATAATATAACAGCATTGAAGTTGGTAACATGTATTAGTTTTGTAAAACTTGTTAGTTTTGAAAATAAACAAAATAAAAGTAATGATAAAACAAGTGAGCAAAAGAAAAAAATACATACTTTAAGGTCAAAATCAAATATAATGGAAAAAATTTATATAACAAGGCAAAAATGAATCTGTAAATAAAATATAAACAAGTAATATAAAAAAAACCATTTTTAAAAGTAAATTGATACCAAGTGAACAAAGAATAAGATATTTGTATTGTTTCTTTTATGCATATGCATATGTCAGAATAACAATATTAAGTGGCAAAATAGAAAGGGAATTTCCTTGCCATTTTCCTTTCTATATATGGTGTTGAACGTTTATTTTTTTCACTATTTATAGGCTTTATTTATTTATTTTGTCGCTGCATTATGTTGTAGTTTCTTTTCCCTTTCTATTCGCACTGTCTGTTGTGAAGTAAGGTTTGATACCGTTAATCCAGTTTATTTTTTTATTTTTTATTTTCATTCTTTTTTAATCCTTGAGCGTTAATTATGATATTGTGTAGTAACCATGGCAACAATTTAAGGTTGTACAATAAGAGAGGTTTTAACAACAACCAGATGGGAGCAAAACAAAAATTCATAGCCTATACTTCTTTGAGAAATACCTTCTAGCTATGGTAAAGTTGGATCAGTGCAAAAAAAAGCTAGACTTCGAACATGAAGAAATTCAGTTTGAATCCCGCCTAGACTCCCAAATTTTTATAATTTAATTATTGAATAAATATTTGAAAAACTGTGTTTATATCAATTGTCATCCATTACAGGTTAAAAAAATTATTTGAACGTGATTGGATGAATAAAAATGTTATTAACGATTGAAAATTTGTACAAGATATACGAGGTGTGATCAAAATAAAAAGTGAATGAATTTTTATAGCGACAACTGCTGAAGCTACATCCATATAATGCAATTTGCCTACAAGCGTGATCTGTTGAGACAAGTTTCAACACACTGGAGCTTATCAGTTGACTGGCAGAGCCGCAAGAGTGAGGTCTTGTTTATTATGTCTGTTGCTCATCATGGATTTCAAACAATGTATTAACATTAAGTTTTGTTTTAAGTTGCAAAAGAATGCCAAAGAAGCTAGCAAAATGTTAGAATCTGTGTGTGGTGCTATTGTGGTAACTGTGAAGACTGTGTACAAGTGGTATGACTGATTTAAAAGCGGAATGAGACGGTTGAAGACGAACAGCATTCGGGACATCCATTAACCTCAAAAACAGATGAAAAGTGAAAACAGTGGGTGGTTCAAACACGGGAATGACTAATCAAGAGCTATCTGAAGATCTTAACATCTCATACGGTTTGAAAAAAGAGATCAGAAAATGGGAGAATTGCTTTCTTCTTCATCACTACATTGTGCTATGTCATACCTTGCTTCTTATTCGTGAATTTTTGGCAACCCAATTAATACAGAACATACCTAAAACCCACGTTACCGAAATCATAAACATCCTCCAAATCATCACCAAACAAAACTATTTCACCCACAACTCAAACTTCTATTCACAACCAGATGGCCTACCCGTGGGAAGTCCTATAGTAGTGCCCTAAGCAAAATTTTCCTACAACACATAGAAAACATCAAGATACTCACAAACAATACAAACGCAAACAAAATTATTTACTGGCACAGATACAACGATATCATAAAACTATATGGAGACAACAGCCGACAATGCGAAAAACTCCTCACCTACACTAATAAAATACACCCAAAAATCCACTTCCCTTCAGAAATTGAAACCAACCGATCCCTAAACTTCCTCGACCTAACCATAACAAAAAGCCACACACAAAAACACAGCTTCAACATTTACAGGAAACCCATAACAACAGACACACTTATCCACAACACCTGAAACCACCCTATCCAACACAAACACGCTGCCTTCAGATCCATGCTCCATAGGCTTAAAGAAGTCCCCATGACCACAGAAAACATAAACAAAGAACTAGACACAATTAAATATTTAGCATACACAAATAGATACAACACCACAATAATAGACAAACTATGGTACAAAATACGAAAAAACACTAAAATTAACACTACAGACAGGGAAAACAAATACATCACATTACCATTCATAAACAAAACAACAAACAAAATAGTCCGCAAATTTCAAAATATAGTTACAAAATAGCATACAAAACCAATAACATGTTACAATACAAAATACAACACAACACCAACAACAAAGATAAACTACAAGCACCAGGCATATATAAACTGAACTGCGATGAATGTAACAAATTCTACATTAGACAAACAGGTCTCAGCTTTAAACAAAGAGTCGAAGAACACCAACTCAACATTTTACAATCACTTAGAAGAAACAGGACACAAATACACAGACATTTATCATAATTTAGAAATCCTACACATCAACAAAAAAGGACCACATATCAACACACTAGAACAATATGAAATTTACAGACATACAAAATAGAAACATATTAAACGAACAAACACAACACAAATCACACATACTTTTTGATAGTATCTAAAACCTACCTTTAAAACCGTCACCGCTTGACCCAACATCTCCAAGCAGAAGACACTGATGAAGATCGGCCCATAGCGATCGAAAATGTTCTGTCTCAGTAAGTTTTAACAAATTTAAAGTTCGGATAGTCATAAACTATTGTTTAAGTGATTAATAAGATTCACCGAACGTAATGGACTACAAAATTCAAGAAATGTTAAAATCTGTCTATGGTAATAATGTGGTAACTATGACTGTATACAAGTGGTATGACCGATTTAAAATCGGAAATGAGACGGTTGAAGACGAACAGCATTCAGGACATCCATTAACCTCAAAATCAGACAAAAAGTGGAAACAATGGGTGGTTCAAACACGTGAATGACTAATTAAGAGCTATCAGAAGATCTTAACATCTCATACGGTTTGAAAGAAGAGATCAGAAAATGGGTGAATGGCTTTCTTCTTCATCATGACAATGCATCATGTCACACCTCGCTTCTCATTCGTGAATTTTTGGCCCAAAAAAAGTGTTTCTGTCTGTTCACATCTGCCAAACTTACCCAATTTAGCACCATGTGACTTCTGGCTCTTCACAAAATTTAAACTCTGCTTAAAGGAAAACGTTTTGACACCATTCCTGACACTGAGCAGCTAAACGCCCTACTAAAAGAATCCTTCGAGAAATGTTTCCGTTTCTGGATTCAACGTTGAGATAAGTGCATTGCCAGCCAAGGACAGTACTTTGAAGGAGATTATATCAAATTTGATGTAAGTTTATTATTTTTTTAAATAAAAAATTATTCACCGTGTTTTTTTTTATCACACCTTGTATATGTCAGGAGAGTGTGAAGCTAATAGAAGGAATTTAATAAAGAGCAGCCCAAAAAATGAAAAACTGTCTGAAATGAAATTCTATATTTTTTAATAGGTAAATTGAATTTGAAAAAAAATCATTTTGGTAAAGCTGTTTTGTCTATATGTATGTGCCTGCATGCACAAGGTGTGTGTGTGTAAGTTTTCACTGAAAAAATAACTTTTTTTAGTGAAAGCATTTACTAAACAATTTATCAAACTAAGGGAAAACAGGTGGGGTATATTACTCAATGTTAACAGTTTACACTGCATATGATTATTATTTATGCTGGGGAGTATCAAATATCTCAAAACATTCACCCAGATTGCTCACAGATTTTTATAAAATACATTGTTTCTTTACATATTTCTTTCTTCAAACAAATAACGAAAAAATAATAAAACTAACAAAGTAAATGGCCAAAATCATAAGACACAATGATTCACTGGATAAGTAGTATTAGACTGGTGTCTGTGACTAGACCATAAATAAAGAGGTGCAGTTGTTGAATGTAAGGTGAATCAAAACTGACTTGTCAGTGCTCAACTACACTTGAATATTATTTTTAAAGATGTCCCAAAATACGTGTAAACATGTTTTGCGAGGTAAGCTGTCAAACGCCCAGTAAAAATTATTATAATTTTTGTTTTAGCTTATAAGAATTTAAATAATAAGTATACACACACACACCCCAACAGAAACTTTCTCTAAAATGTAACATTTGTAAAGTGAAACACATTTTTGTACGCTCCAAAGCTACCTATTGCTGTGAAGTTTGGGGAGCTGCAGCCAAAACACACATTGACAAAATAGGCCGCATTAAAGCAGCGGCTCTCCGTACATGCCTTGGATGCCTAAGCACCACTCCTACTTCCGGTATGGAAGTGGAACTGGATATTGAACCTATTGAAATATATATCAGAAGGCAAGTGTGAACCAAATACTTAAGAATACAGTCATCAACACCCAACCATCCTTTACGCCGCGTGATAAATGCAAGCAGTAACATCAGAAACTCATTCACGTGTCAAATTAGGTCCATGGCCTCCATGTTAATGTGTGGCGTCCCTGAAACCATCCCAGTGACATATGACGACAGACCAGGCATGTGGAATGGAGTGGAAATTGTTATGGAACTACCAAACAGGCTAACGAAAAACAACCACCCGGCAATCTTGAAAAGTGAAGCATTGTCCATGATAAATGAGCTTTATGATCGCCATATCAAGATATTCATCGATGGCTCAGTGGACATTGAAAGAAAAGTTGCGGGTGCCGGTTACTTTATTGAAACAACTGGTGATAGGTACTATGTGCCAGCAAACTCATTGTCCAGTATGGACGCAGAATTACTAGCTATAAATGCAGCGCTTACAAGTTGTTTATCGTTGAAAATATCGCAAGTGTGTGTCTTAACGGACTCCAAAAAAGCCCTGCAGGCTATCTTGAACCCCGAACCTACGGCATATGCTTTTCGTATCTTGGAAATTAGGCGCCTGCTGCGTGAACTACAGGGCCATAGATGTGAAATTACTTGCTAGATGTATACGGAAATGAGGTTGCGGACCAAATAGCGAAAGCAGCCTACAGATGAGAAGAAGGTTTCATTGCTTCACTCTAGGAACCAAAGCAACAAATATTTCTATAAAGCCTGGTCAGACAAATGGAATCAGTCAACCATTGGGAGACACCTACACAAGATTCAACCCCTACCAACTGACGGGAACTTATATAAAGGGGTGCAAAGACAACTAGCACTTTTGCAGCAAGAGCTAGAATCGGTCACATAGTGACACAGAAGTACCTATTCCGCTTCAACCTTACCAATTCGTCGCACTGTACATTATGCGATGACGATGAAGAGGAGCTGGAGCATATTCTTCTGCGTTGCAGCTATCCAATTCTTTCACGTGACCTACTAAGAGCGGAAGTCAACGATTTTGAGGACATCCTTAAAAACAAAAAACACTGGCAGCTTGCTTGTGCTGCGTACATTGGACACAGGGCCATCAGCTACGAATGATGCTGGACGTCCGTACTAAGAAGTAAGTAAAGTAAGTGAAACACGAGCTTTATTAAAAAGGTTATATTTTCCGACACTGACTGCTCTATTAATAAATGTTGGAGTCTGCTGACATTAACTAGTGAACAGTTAAAAAAAATATGTTAGGGAATGACAACTTTCCTGAATTGTTTATATTTTCTGTAACATACAAACACAGTAAAACCCTGCTCAACTGAAACTTGGTTAATCGAAACAATAGTTAAACTACATATCGTTGTTAAGGTATAAAATGGAGTTAAATGTAATATAGTACAAATGCAAAATAATGTTACACAATTTTTGAAATTAATTTATTCAAGTGTATATGTTTAACTATCCTTCATATGTACTATTAAATAGCTATAAAATATATATTAACTTTTGTTCTTAACCCCTTCAGGTATCAGTTATTTTTGTCACAGCTGGACTTCAGGGTCTGTTTTATTTTAGTTAAATTGCAAGATTTTGGTTACAAAATCTTATCGAAATTCATAGTTCAGGATAGGAAAATTATTCTAGTGCATTTTTTCAAATCTTTTTGTTAGCAGTTTTGTTTATAGTTACCTAAAAATTATGTATACACAATCTTTTTTATAAAAAAATTACAAAATTAATAAATTTTACTAAAACATCATGAAATAAATAAACAATTTTAAATTAAACACAAATTTGTTTTTTATTTCACCAATAAAATTTTCAAGAAATGTCAATGTATTTTTTATGTAAAAAAATATGCAGAACAGTTTTATGCAAACATCTTGTTTAAATTAGGGATGGTCGATCCAGTGACTTTAACGGATCGGTGATTTTAGTGACAGCGCCAGTGACTTTTACCGGTGACAAGGGATACTGAGACAGAAATGTATGAACCAATAACAGGCAGGCATACCACAATGGTGACAGAAGACAGTGCCGGTGACATTATTATTAGGAAGTTACTGCAACATATACACTGGGGTAATAAATTAGGTAATCTTATACAAAACTACAAAATAACATTTTATTTACAACATAAGGTTTAATTACAAAATACAGTTTATTTACAGTATTGGATGTTTGTATTAACAAAAAGGATTTTCCTGTCCTTATCGAGACTTAACGGAGATCTTCTGTCATTTAAAACCCTTTGGAGCATAGTGTTCCCCCTAAGGAACCACCTTTTTAATTCCATTCTGTAACTAGCAGCACAGTGGTTACATGGCGAGACCAGTTTAGGTGTTTATTTTGTGCTGCTACCTATGGACAAATCCATGTACTACGTCCTCAAACTCAATTTCAGCTGACTCAACTGGTCTTCAAGTAACCATTGTTCACCAAGTATGCCATATTGGATCTAATCTGTATCACCCTATTTAGTAATATACCTAATTGTTCTAAAACTATAAAGAAAGTGCTCAAATTTATATTTGTCATATTGTTTTTTTATTTTTAGTAGTTATTAATTTTAGTAATTAATTTTTGTGACAATACTAATAGTTTTGCTTTTGTGGTAAAACATATGCCTGGTCCCACTATACAAGGAAACTAATTTTGACAAATTTTCCTATTTCTAAGGAATAAAGTTGGTTGAACTGTTCATAGTTTATCTTACTAACTTTATGTGTCAAATGTAGAAATTTAGGTTATATATCTTCTCACATATATACATACATTACCATATATAATATATAGAATCTATGGCTGTGTAGGTTTTCCTGTTCAGATTGCACTAAAATTCACCAAATGTATACCTACTGGTGTCTGAATTATTAATAAATTTTTGAATTCAGTAGTCAGCTCTAATATATTTTTCAAAAACTTATTTTAGTCAAAACAATTACCCTAAAATATGTAAACAAGCCATTGCTTATGCATGGTCAGTCGGGAGTATATGCATTAGTTCTATAGTTCGGGTAACAGAGGACTGACAAGGTTGTGTAATATATAACTGAAAAATATTTCCAAAAGTAACAAATTTTAGTTATTATTTAAGATGGTAGATCAACTAATGACACTGACAGAGGATAAAATCCACGAAATATTATTAGAGGATGTAAACCACGAATTATTAATAATGCCCTCTGGGCGGATTACAGAGTCTGTAGATGGTCTTGATGATGACAGATAGGATGAAGAAGCAGTAGGAATACAACCTGATACATTTTATGATGATTTTATTGATGACAAAAACATGTCTTGTGGGGAGAGTGACGTAAGGTTTACCCTGCCTTGCTTAGTATGTGTGAAGTGGATGGACCAAAGGCCTGTTTTCCTAGCATCCAACTACCCCAATCCAAGTGAAAAATCAAGTGTAAAGAGAAAGATGGGACAAAAATTATATGTACCATGCACAACAATAGTAACTGATTACAATAGACACATGGAGTACGTCGACAAGGCTGACCAACTGAAAATGTGTTACCAAATAGATAGAAGGAGTATAAGTGGTGGCACATGATTTTCTTTCACTTTCTAGACGTCTGTGTTGTCAAATGTTTTGTAAACAGAGTGAAGGTGGCACATTATCACTGAAGCAGTTCAGGATAATTTTATCACAGAGTTTGATCTGTGATAGGTCTATAAGAACTTGCGACAGAAAGAAGAATAAAAAGAACAGCCTTTCTGAATTCTAGAAAAAAATTTCAACAGAATCAAGATATAGTGGAAATGTTCACCTCCCTATTCATATGTCAAAAAGAAGATGTGCAAACTGCAGCGCAAAAGATCATCCTCACCGTTCCTTTTGGGGTTGTAAAGAATGTGATGTTGCATTATGTTTTTTGCAAAATAAGAACTGTTTAGTACAATATCATTCTGCATAATCAATAAAAATTATTTTACAATAAAACCTTTTTCTAATAAATTGTATAATAAACTGTTATAATACCATAGATTGTAATAGATGTTTTATTGATACTTCCTATATGATAAACCTGCATTGTTTTTAAAAAATGGTCCGTTTTTAAAGAAATTAATCAAAAATAGTACTATTAATAAAAAAGTTTTTTTTAAACTGATCGAATATTAAAAGATTTTTGTTTTTAAACTAATGAAAAAAGTATTGTTACCAGCAAGCCTGAAAAGTGGTCCCATGATGGTTCCATCATAACTAATATATATATATATATATATATATATATATATATATATATATATATATAGATTTTTTGGACTAGGAGACTGACAGACTTACCTTGGTAAGAGTCCACTCTGTAGTCGTGAAATAGAAACACATAAAAGCACTTAACCTATGATATATTTCAACCACACAGTGGTCTTTGTCAATCAAAGAGAAAACACAAAAAGAAATATGAAATATGAGAGAATGAAATAAAATAAATATAAGTTGTAATCACAGATTGTGTAGAAATCAGATGTCACAGATTAAAGATATATATATTGTTTCCATGAGCATATGAGTGATTATAGTTTATATAAGTCTTTTAGGGGAAAAGAGATTGGAGATGTCTGATGAGGCTATTAGGAAAAAAAGTGAATGGATTTATCTGATGTTGAGGTTAGGGGATTCTCTGGACTTGGTATACCACTGGTATGACAGTTCCAGTACATCCTAAACTACCAGACCCTGATGCAGAGAAACCACACAAACTTCCTCATGGCTCCTTCCTATGCAATAGACATAGATGCAAGACGTGTCCAATACACCCCTCAGCAAATAGTTTCAACAGCCAAACAACAAAAATGGTCTTCAAAATACAGGGTCATCATAATTGTACATCGAAAAATGTCATATACCAGCTACAATGTAAATTTTGTTCAGCACAGTACATAGGCCTGACCACGGATGGTCTGAATATCAGAATGAATGGCCACAGACATGATGTTAAAATTATGAATATGGATAGGCCAACAGCTCAACTTTTGATGACTGCTATACCACAAAAATAATTAAATCACTCGCCTCCTGATTGCAATCCCTCAGAACTGAGAAGATGGGAACTATCATACCAGTGGTATACCAAGTCCAGAGAATCCCCTAACTTCAACATCAGATAAATCCATTCACTTTTTTTCCTAATAGCCTCATCAGACATCTCCTATCTCTTTTCCCCTGACAGACTTATATAAACTATAATCACTCATATGCTCATGGAAACAATACATATGTCTTTAATCTGTGACATCTGATTTCTACACAATCTGTGATTACAACTTATATTTATTTTATTTCATTCTTTCATATTTCTTTTTGTGTTTTCTCTTTGATTGACAAAGACCACTGTGTGGTTAAAAGATATCATTGGTTAAGTGCTTTCATGTGTTTCTATTTCAAGACTACAGAGTGGACTCTTACCAAGGTAAGTCTGCCAATCTCCTAGTCCAAAAAATCTAAATAATCTTTACCAACCAAAACTAACCTAAATATATATATATATATATATATATATATATATATATATATATATTCTTGATATTTAACGTTATCCATTGTTTTTCCGTTGCACTGACTTTATGAAGTTAATATATTACTATGTAAGTAATTTTCCACCATTAACCTTCAAACACACGCGCCGGGGTGTAAAGCACCCCACACCATTCATTTCTCTCTGAGGCAACTCCAAAAAATTTTTGTTTTCGCTCCCCTCCTAGGTAGTTGTTTTTCACTTCTTCCTCCCCACTGTCACTCAAGGTCAACCCGTTGTGGCGTACCAGTCATTGTGTTTACATCGTTGTTTTAAGTGCGGGGTGAATTTGACCCCGCGCGTGTGTTCTCGTCCAAAAATTTTTGTCGGTACATTTTTAAGTTATTGTTTTTTAATTAGAATAATTTTTTAGTGTGAGTCTTTTATTGGTGTTTAACATATTTATTTATCTTTTTTGTTGTAATTTTGTCTTTTTGTCATAAAAAAAATCAAAATTCTGGGTCAAGAACTTTCAAAACCCCATATTGCATCAAGAGCCTTACTGCCAGGACTAACTTTGCATATAAAAGCAGGTGTGAAGCACATAAGTGGTGTTGAGGAAACTCGAGAAATAAAAATAAAAGAAGTTCTGGACGATGCGAAGTTTGCCCGCTGCAAAAAGACCGGAAGACAACCACTTTATGCTGCAACTGCAACAAATTACTTTGTAGGGACATTCCTTTATATACTGTGAAGAATGTGCACCTGAATAAAAAATACATTTTGAAAATATTAATTTTAAAAAATCTTTACTTTTTAAATATTTTAGACTTTTTAATTTGGACTGAACTAATGTTTACTTCTAAACCAATACTTCTGTACACAGTTATGAATTTAGCTAATTTTTGTTCACCTAATAAAATGTGTATATTTTTTGAAATATTTTATTCCAATGTAAAAAGTTATTTACTAATGTTTACTTGTCTAAATATGAAGTAAATTGCATAGTAATAAGAATTATTTTTCATTATGACGAATAATTTTAAATTTTGAGTGTGGCAAATGTTGACGATTTTCAAGCTGAATTTACATATTTTTTTTTCAAATAAACATATTGTTGTATTTATGCTGTCTAACTTTTTGAAAAGTCCTCTAAAGAATCTAGCCAATACAACTTACTAAAATGTATGAATAAATGTTTAATTTTAATTTGAAAAAAAAGTTACAATTTATAAAGTCAATTTAAGTGCATTTAGACTATATTACTACAAAAAAAATCTACAAGTGATAAACCCATAAAAATACTATAAAACGTTTTATAAACAACAACATTCACACACACAATTTTATAAAGATGAAAATTTAGTGATAATTAACTTTTTTTTAAGATAAGAAATGGGGTGGAAAATACCCCGCGCGTGTGTTTATGTCCGAGTAGTTGGCGCGTGTGATTGAAGGTTAAGTGCAATAATTTTACTTTGAGTGATGAGGCACCTTTCGGTCAATTGACCATTGTCGAATCACTCCATTGTCAAATTACTTACATAGTAATATATTAACTTCATATATATATATATTCTTGATATTTTACGTTATACATGTTTTTCCGTTGCACTGACTTTATGAAGTTAATATATTACTATTGTAAGTAATTTTATCCACCATTAAGTGCAATAATTTTACCTTGAGTAATGAGGCACCTTTCGGTCACTTGACGGACATGCAACAACTGTAACGCATTTTACATAGGGAAAACAACCAGATCATTTAAAATAAGATTTGAAGAACATTATAGAGCATTCAAAAACAAAAATTCAAAAGTATCAAATGTTGCAGCACACCTAATATCACATAAACATGAAATAACAAATTACGAAAATAACCTAACCATACTTGAAATAAATAATAACCCAATAGAACTAAACTCACTAGAAAAATACCACATTTATAAAAACATACACAACAATTTAATGAATCTACAAACAACATATACAGAAGACATACTATATAAAAACATCATACACGCAAATCAAGAGAAAATGCGTGTAACGTCAACAAGTACCAATATCACGGACCAAACATCTACACCAGAAAATATCAGTGATTCGACAATGGTCAAGTGACCGAAAGGGCCTCATTACTCAAAGTAAAATTATTGCACTTAATGGTGGATAAAATTACTTATAATAGTAATATATATATATATATATATATATACAATATAAATAAAATTAATAACTCATTAATGAGTAATTAATATACTCATATTGATGTATATTTATGTTCCAAGAAATAGAAAATAACAGAAATTGTGACCAAATTAAAAAAAGAGGATTTGTGTGCTTCAAATGGTTAAAATGTAACCTCTATTAGAGAACAGCCGCTTGCAAGATACGGATATGGCCAGTCCACAAAAATGTTGTTTCACTAGTTTGAATATATTTGGATAATTATAGGAGTTCACAGCTCGCTTTTTTACTGTTTCGGAAAGATGATTTTATTTAAAAATAAACTCATGCGAAATTAAGAACAAACTATAGTGTCTATGGCACACAACACTATCACTGACCTGAAATCTGACACAAATCACCCACCCACACACGACATAAATGATTAGAGCCAGTGACAGCGACAAATCAACTAATGACAGTGTTGGTAAAATATCAGTAACTATAAATTCAATGATGGCGACATTTTGCCTAATCAGAACAGAGAAAACCCCCTTCAGTCAACGACACTGCACGATGATCGGCGCCATGAGCCTAGTGATTAGAGTAGATCCAGTGACAGCGACAAATACACCAATGACAGTCGCAGTAAAATATCAGTAACTTTCATAGTTTTTAATATTGTAAAAACTACTAATGCATTGTAAGTTGGCATGCCTATCACAGATAATAATTTTTTTTACTTATTTTTATTGCATGTATCAGGAACAGATGACCATATACACCAAGCAACTTCTCACTGCAATTAATTGAACATTAGGCTCTGTTTTACGTCTTTTGTAGCTCGTCAAAATTTGAGAAACATACTAAAAAACAATCAAATCCTTTATCACACAACCACAAAACAAAATTCATGTAACAACACAGTGAACAAAATAATATCAGTCTGTCAGAGAGCTGAAGCATAAGAAATACGATATTTTTATAAATCTTCAAAGCACATATCTGCAAAAGTTTTAAACAAACCATAGTACCTATGAATAAATCCATTGCACAAGAAGGGTTAATTTGGTATTGCAATCTATTATCTTCATCTAAATCATATTTTTCTTCAATATTGCAGAGAAGCTTGGGTTTTGGAAGATTGATGTTAATAAGTCATTTGAGAATTACATTAAAGATGACGATATTGATACACCTGTTTAGTTTTGAAGTAATTTCTTTATTGAAATATTTGAGAGAAATGAAGAAGGTGTGAGTGGAATTGCCTCAACTGAATGAGATAAGTCTACAACAACCAAGAGCCGTCATGTATGAGAGTTAAAATACTGTTTAACCTATGAAAACCATTTTCAAACTATAAATAAAAACCTGTTTGAAAGTTATTCATTTGATGATTTTACTTTGTAGCTGTTACTGTTATAAACAATGTTTAGAAATATATTTAAATGACAACTTTAAAACTGATTGAACTTCAAGATGTTTGTAAGTAAACAGGTTTTTGAAGTTCTTGTATATGTCGTTTAATGGCTTTGATTGTACCTTATTATTGAATTTTTTAATTTTGCATTTATAATTTTTGGCACACTATGTACGATATTTTCTGTTGTTCTTGAGCATAAAATTCACTTTGGTATTGCTCTTCAAACATCTGGAACTTCACTGAATGGTATTATAATGAGCAATATGGAAACAATTTCTGAAAAGGTCACAACTGGCATTTTACAAGGAAACTAAATGTAATGATAATATATCTGTGTGTTTATGCTCTTACGCCATTTTGTGAAAATCATGCCTCAGACTAAGTCTGTACAACCTTATAAATTTTAAAATTGCCATTTATGTCTATATAGTTGGAAAAAAATCAATCGAAGTTTTTATAATATTTTAATGCAGAATTTAATAGTTCAAAAATATTTTATTCTAAGTAACAAACATTAGTTAAATTTATAACCAGGAGTAATTTGAAGCTTTCTTTATACAAATTCAGTTATTGTATAACAAATAATAAAAGAACATTTTTTTCTACAAAAACTGAATTTTATTCCCAATTATACAATTTGAAGTACAATTTTGTCTTTGTGATTATAAAATAAAAAATAAAACTCTGTAATACTTAATTTATTTAAATAATGTACTTGCACTTTAGTAAACAACCCCAAAACAAAATATCACAAGCTTTTATAACAAACAACAAAAAATAGTATAAGCAAATTTGTATAACACTTTTATACAGATGTATGAGTTATTAACATCTTTTCATACTAGTCTTTAGCCATCTTTTTTTTACCAACTGAATTAAGATGTTTATTTGTTTTTTTATAATTGTTTTGAGCCATAGAATTGACAATTGAAAAAACAAAATAAATAACCATTGCTAAAACAAAAAACTGATATACATCTTGAAGTCTTGTGCTTTCACTAGGCATATCAGTTGGATTATATAACTTTTCTTTCTGCTTTGCAAGTAGTTGTGAAACAGTGTCTTGGAGTGTTATGCCTAATACTGGTATATATGACAATGTATCTAAAATTTTTTGAATTAGTGTATCACTGAAGGCAATTATTACAAACAATTTCTGCAACATCATTTTAATAACAGCTTTTCCAAGTAAAGTTGCACCAAAAAAGGTCCAAAAAGGTACTTCACAATGACCACACATAATTCCAGCTAGATCAAATAAAGGATTTGGAATGGATGCACATACTAGGATACCAAAGAAGCCTACTTTCTGTATTAGTATAGGAATCATTAATTTTAAACGATCTATAGTAGTCAAGTCACTTGCATTATCTTTCATCTTTTGTAAATTTTCTAACTCTTTAAGATCATCGTCTTCATTACTGCCTGACTGTTTTGCTGCTTTTGCCATGAAGTACGGTGGTAACTCCCCAAGTGCAGTTCCAGCTCCCCACATGACTGACTCAAGTCTTACTTTCCACATTATATTCCAGACACTTACAACCCACCGAGGATCTATTTGAGTTGGACAGATGATTTGTTGAGGATATGGTGGCTCAGGAAAGTTAAGACCTCCACATTCATAACCTGCTAATGTAACAGAGGCTATATGTGGTCCTAAATATAATATGAATGTATGAAGTCCAGTACCTAACCCGATTGATGATAATACTCCTAAACCCATCCAATATAAACTCCAACTCAATCTTCCTCGAAGATACTGTATCAAAGGTTGATGAGGTCCCTTAATCAATGATGATATATAAATTACAAAAACTAATGTTACAACTGTTAACAAAATTTTCCTATGTTCACATACTTTTGTCCATAAATTTTGTAACTGTACCGCAACTTCTTGAACAAAATAATATGTTGTTAGAAAAGGACTACGCCACAAGACTAACTTTTCGTATATCTCATCTTTGTTGCTATGAGACTCAGATATTTTTGATACACGGCGAGCATTTGTAAAAAGTTTTCTCTCTTTTAAAGTGTTATCAGCATGTCTAGCTGCTGGACCCATCTTATATGTGTTGAAACCTAAAATACAAAATACATTATCAAATAAATGAAAATAACATGAAATATGAAAAAATACTTTTCAAAATCTTTTATAAGGTACAAAACAACTTAAATAAATATTGTTTACTAAGCTTTGTTAATACAGTAGTCTTGAATTTCCGAGTCTCAATATTTCGAGCTTCTGTTATATTCCAGGCTATCTCTATTTCAGCCTATTTTATCTATTTGAAAAAAAATTATGTGTCGGGCTTCCAAGAAATGTTTATAGTCATACGGTATGCAAAAGAAATGAGTCAGACTTCCAAGATATATTTATATCAATTCTGTATGCAAAGGATATGAGTCAAGTTTCCAAGAAATATTCATACAAAGTTCTATAAATGTATTTATTGCATTTTTAATTATAGTATTCGGATTCATTAAAACTCCTATTTTTTTCTAGTGCACAGGAACGTATTTCTGTATATCCGAGTTTTGGGAAACTCAAGGGATTCTCGGTCCCATTCACCTCGAATTATCAAGACTCTACTGTACTAGACAAGAAAAAGAATTTTGCTATTTTTTCTGCAGAAAACACTGAAAGTCTTTTCTTCACATTTTAAATGTCAGTCTGTAATGGCATGTATAGCATAATGATGTTTTAATGATGTTTTTAAATTAAAAAAAAAATACTCGTTTTAATGTATAAAACATGAATATTTACTTTTTCCTTGCAGAAAATAGGGAAAGTTAATTTTTTTCCAAATTTTAAATGTTAGTCTGTAATGGCATGTATAGCGAGAACTGGCCACGCAGTAGCTACAGCAAACTGTAATATGTCAAATTCAATTTAATACTGAACTTAAAATGTAAATATTTAACTTTTGGTTATACTTTTATACAACATTACTATATACCTGCATTAAAATATACCTATGAAGTATCCAGTCAGGATAGATTTGGTTATAATTTGGTTATAATTTTGGTAAATATTTAGACCTATTGCCGATGCAGAAAATTACAACCAAATCTATCCTGACTGGATAGTTCATAGGTAAATTTTAATTAATATAGGTATGTAGTAATCTTGTATAAAATTATAACAAAATCTATCCTGATTGGATACTTTATAAGTATATATATTTTAATATAGGTATATACTAAACTCTTTTAAATGTTTTAAACTTGCCTATAATAGCACTTACTTTGCTTATTGAGGACGGCCGTTTCGGGAGATGTGTCCCTTTGTCAACTCAAACCGTAACTGATCTCAAGGTTTATGTAGGTTAAGGTGGGGGTGGCATATTTTGGTGATGTGGGTGTATTTTGTGTGTATTAGGAGTTATGATGTCAAAAAGTACGTGTGAGTTGTAATGTAATTGTGTATTAAGTATGTGTGTAGGGTGTAGTTTGAAGTGCCTGTATATTTCGTATTGTTCGGTTGTGTAGCGTTGGTTATTTCTGTGTTGTTTATGAAGAATTTGTAGGTTAGATGTTATGTCTATGTAGTCACGTTTTGTGGAGTTGAGATGATCGGCGAAGTTTGATTCGTAGTTATTGCTTTTTAGTGCTTTTATATGTTCTTGGTAACATGTGTAGAAAGACCTCCCTGTTTGGCCTATGTAAAAACTGGGGCATGAACTGCAAGTTAGTTTGTAAACTCCAGTGGTGTTGTAAATGTTGTCGATTTTGCTATTGGGTTTAGATTGTTTATTGAGAGTGTTGTGTGTGGAGTAAGCTATTTTGTAGTTGTATTTTCGTAGTGTGTTGGTTAGATTGTGGGTTTTGGATGATCTGTATGGTATTGATAAAAATTTTATGGGATTGTCATCTTGTGTGTTTGTATTTGGGTTATGTTTATTTTTTAGGCGATTGTATAATTTGTCAATCATTGTTAGGTTGTATCCGTTCGTTTGTGCTATATATTTTATGGTGTTTAAATCCTGGTAGTGTTCATCTTTGTCTAACGGTGTTTTATGCAGGCAGTATATCATGGTGTTGTAAGCAGCTAGTTTATGTTGGTGTGGGTGGTTTGAGGAACTGTGTATGGTCATATTAGTACTAGTGGGTTTTCGGTATATGTTGAATTCATGTGTTTGTTTGTCTGTTCGTTTAATTGTAAGGTCTAAGAAGTTGAGGGAGTTTTGTTGTTCTGTTTCGATGGTGTATGTAAGTTTTGGGTGTATGGAATTAAGGTGTTGGATGTCGTCGACATATCTGTACCAGTAAATTATGTTATCTGAGTATTTATTGTTGTGTAAAATGTGGTTTTGTTCAATATGGTGTATGAATATTTCTGCTAAGATGCTAGCAATGGGGGTACTCCATCTTTCTGGTTGTAGAATGTGTCGTTGTAAGTGAAGTACTTTTGAGATGTGATTAATCTTGTGAAGTGGATGATTTCGTCAATGTGTGTTGTGGTGTATTTGTGTCTATTAGCATGTTTTTGAGGATGTTGATGGTTTCTGGAATGGGGATGTTTGTATATAGATTTGATATATCAAAAGAGACTTAAGGTGGAATTGTGTGGGATATTTACGTTTTTTATTTTGTCTATTAGATTTAGGTTATTTTTTGTGCTACAATGATTATTAAATTTTATATGGTTCGGATATTTTTGTCGAGGAATTTGGCTAGAAGATGAGAAGGGGCGCTTGTGTGGTTGATTAGTGGACGTATTGGGATGTCTGTTTTGTGAAGTTTGGGCAGGGCGTTTAGTTTAGGGGCTATTGGTTTTATTTGTTTTAAGGTTGCTAGTGTTAATACTTACCATTATGTTGCCTTTGTCAGCTTTGGTAATTGTTAAATTTTGTTTTTTTATTTTTTTTTTCATGGATTTGACTACTTTTAATTCTTGGGTGTTTGTTTTGGGGGGTTTAATTTGGGTTATTTTGATGAACCCCCCACAACAAACACCCAAGAATTAAAAGTAGCCAAATCCATCAAAAACAAAATAAAAAAACAAAATTTAACCATGACCAAAGCTGACAAAGGCAACATAATGGTAATTATTAACAATAGCGACCTCAACAAAAAAGTGCACAGCTTCATCCAAAATAACAACATTACACTAAAAGAAGACCCAACAAGAAAATACAACGCTCAAATCAAAGAAGCAATCAACAAAACAAAACTTATAATACCACATGACACCAAAAAGCACCTAAAACAAATAAAACCAATAGCCCCTAAACTAAACGCCCTGCCCAAACTTCACAAAACAGACATCCCAATACGTCCGCTAATCATCCACACAAGCGCCCCTTCTCATCTTCTAGCCAATTCCTCGACAAAACTATCCGAAACCATATAAAATTTAATAATCATTGTAGCATAAAAAATAGCCTAAATCTAATAGATAAAATAAAAAACGTAAATATCCCACACAATTCCACCTTAGTCTCTTTTGATATATCAAATCTATATACATACATCCCCATTCCAGAAACCATCGACATCCTCAAAAACATGCTAATAGACACAAACACACCACATACACACATTGACTAAATCATTTATCTCACAAAATTACTTTACCTACAACAACACATTCTACAACCAGAAAGATGGACTACCTATGGGCTCCCCTTTCTGCTAGCATCTTAGCAGAAATATTCATACACCATATTGAACAAAACCACATTTTACTCAACAATAAATACTCAGATAACATAATTTACTGGTACAGATACGTCAACGACATCATAACATTATATAAAGGCAACACACGCATAGCACACATATTTCTAAAACACCTTAATTCCATACACCCAAAACTAACATACACCATCAAAACCGAACAACAAAACTCCAACAACTTCTTAGACCTTACAATTAAACGAACAGACAAACAAACACATAAATTCAACATATACCGAAAACCCACTAGTACTAATACGACCATACACAGTTCCTCAAACCACCCACACCAACATAAATTAGCTGCTTACAACACCATGATATACTGCCTGCTTAAAACACCGTTAGACAAAGATGAACACTACCAGGATTTAAACACCATAAAACATATAGCACAAACAAACGGATACAACCCAACAACGATAGACAAATTATACAATCGCCTAAAAAATAAACATAACAACCCAAATACAAACACACAAGATGACAATCCCATAAAATTTTTATCAATACCATACAGATCATCCAAAACCCACAATCTAAGCAACACACTACGAAAATACAACTACAAAATAGCTTACTCCACACACAACACTCTCAATAAACAATTTAAACCCAATAGCAAAATCGACAACATTTACAACGCCACTGGAGTTTATAAACTAACTTGCAATTCTTGCCCCAGTTTTTACATAGGCCAGACAGGGAGGTTCTTCTACACGTTACCAAGAACATATAAAAGCACTAAAAAACAATAACTACGAATCAAACTTCGCCGATCATCTCAACTCCACAAAACATGACTACATAGACATAACATCTAACCTACAAATTCTTCATAAACAACACAGAAATAACCAACGCTACACAACCGAACAATACGAAATATATAGGCACTGAAACTACACCCTACACACATACTCAATACACAATTACATTACCACTCACACGCACTTTTTGACATCATAACTCCTAATACACACAAAATACATCCACATCACCAAAATATCCCACCCTAACCTACGTAAACCTTGAGATCAGTTACGGTCTGAGTTGACAAAGGGACACATCTCCCGAAACGGCCGTCCTCAACAAGCAAAGTAAGTGCTACTATAGGCAAGTTTAAAACATTTAAAAGTGTTTAGTGATTACTAGTAGCTCACGCGAAGATGGAATCAACAAATGATAGGAATATAGTAATGTTGTATAAAATTATAACCAATTCTATCCTGACTGGTTAATTCGTAGGTATATTTTAATACAGGCAAATAGTAATACTGAATAAAATAAAATTATAATAAAATCTATCCTGCCTGGATACTTTGTAGGTATATTTTAATAGGAATATAGTAATGTTGCATAAAATTACAACCAATTCTAGACATAGTACAGAGCGCTGTAGCTAATGCGCGCCCAGTTCATGCTATGGGCCTACATGTCATTGCAGACTAACATTTGAAATGCCAAAAAAAAGTAACTTTCTGTATTTTCCATAGGGAAAAATGTTGATATTCATGTTCTACACACTGAAACGAGTAATTTTTTTAAAATATTGTAAAAACCAACGTCATTAAGGACTATATTTTTACCGAAAAACCTACTGAAACAACGAATACAATGTTTTCCTAAGTTTTCTTAAATTTTCCAAAATGTTAATTAATTAAGTTTAAATATAAACATTTTTTTCCGTACAACAAATTTCACAAGTTTAATTTTGAGAAAATAAGATTTAGCACTAAGAATGATATCACTGAATAACAATAGAATCAGTTAATTTTATTAGCAGACCTATAATCTTAATTAGTTTGCTTCACAGTTTACAAACAATTGAAGATTAATCATTTATTAACTTCTGTTATCTTAAACAATAATTTTTTAAAAGAAACAAAAACATTAAATCCAAGTTAACATTTAAAAACCTTGAAGTAATTCCATTTCCATTTAAAAATTTTAATAGGTACTAATTTGAAGGTTAGAAATGAAAGAATTTATTATTCAAATAAATTTACTACATTATTCTTTCAAAAATCAGATTTGCTGAACCTTAACAAAGTTTAGTCTAGAAACATCTATAAATTTAGGGCAATATTATTTCTGATAGGAACCACACATATGCAGATAAAAATATAATCTAACATTATATTTTAACAAATGAAAAAAAGTTTTATTAAGACGTTTTGAGTTAATATTTGAGTGTTATATTGTTCAGTAATCTACACAAACAGGATTAACAAGGCATAGATGTGGCTTGTCATATAAAGGGAAGAAATCCTCATATGAATGGGGTTGCATATTTAAAAATAAATCTATTTACTAAACACTTTTATCTTTTAAACTTGCCTATAGTAGCACTTACTTTGCTTGTTGAGGACGGCCGTGTTGGGAGATGTGTCCCTTTGTCAACTCAGGCCGTAACTGATCTCAAGGTTTACGTAGGTTAGGGTGGGGGTGGCATATTTACACTCCTATCTACACACGTTACCAAGAACATATAAAAGCACTAACAAACAATAACTACCAATCAAACTTCGCCGATCATCTCAACTCCACAAAACATGACTACATAGACGTAACATCTAACCTACAAATACTTCATAAACAACACAGAAATAACCAACGCTACACAATCGAACAATATGAAATATACAGGCACTTCAAACTACAACCTACACACATACTTAATACACAATTACATTACAACTCACACGTACTTTTTGACATCATAACTCCTAATACACACAAAATACACCCACATCACCAAAATATTTCACCCCCACCCTAACCTACGTAAACCTTGAGATCAGTTACGGTCTGAGTTGACAAAGGGAAATATCTCCTGAAACGGCCGTCCTCAACAAGCAAAGTAAGTGCTACTATAGGCAAGTTTAAAACATAAAAGTGTTTAGTGATTACTAGTAGCTCACGTGAAGATGGAATCAACAAATGTTAAATCTATTTACTGTGCTGAAGTATCTACCTGTTACACCAAGATATAGAAAGTATAGATTGAGTAAAGTAATAGCAAGGAAAAGTACTGGTAGTAAGATAAAACTGATTTTAGTAGACAGAGTTGCCTTTAGAGAGATGGCTACTTGCTGTCCTCACTAAACTATATGAGTGAATAAATAGGTTGTTGTATTCAGTGAATGTCTATATTTCTGTTATAAATAGGCGTACTCGTATGTTTTAAGCTCAGTGGGCATCAAAGTATAACAGGGTATCAGATGAAAACGTTACACAACTATCTAACATTCTTGTAAAGGCTATATTTACAATTTCCAATCTATCTACAATAGTTGATAAAAATAAATCCCAGTTAAATATATTGCAGTAAAATATTAGCATAGTAAAGTAATTATAATATTATGAAAAACTTTTGATAAAAGCATAAATGTATTAATGGATGTATTGTAAAATATTTTACAGATTAATCACTTTAACATTAGTTTATGACTATCCGAACTTTAAATTTTGTAAATTTGTGAAAACTTACTGAGACAGAACGTTTTCGATTGCTATGTGACGATCTTCATTAGTGTCTTCTGCTTGGAGATGTCGGGTCAAGCAGAGACGGTTTTAAAGGCAGGCTTTCGATAGTATCAAAGAGTATGTGGGATTTGTATTCTGTTTGTTATGTTTAATATGTTTGTACTTTATGTGTCTGTAAATTTCATATTGTTCTAGTGTGTTGAGAGGTGGTCCTTTTTTGATGATGTTAGGATTTCTAGGTTATGGTAAATGTTTGTGTATTTGTATCCTGTTTCTTTTATATGATTGTAAAATGCTGAGTTGGTGTTCTGTTTGTATTTCTCAACGCTTTGTTTAAAGCTGCGACCTGTTTGTCCAATATAGAATTTGTTGCATTTATCGCATTTAGTTTGTATATGCCTGGTGCTTGTAGTTTATCTTTGTTGTTGGTGTTGTGTTGTATTTTGTATTGTAACTTATTATTAGTTTTGTATGCTATTTTGTATCCTGTTTTTTGAAATTTGCAGGATATTTTATTTATATTTGTTGATTCCATCTTCATGTAAGCTACTAGTTTTCATATTTTATTTGTTGTTTTGTTTATGTATGGTAATGTGATGTATTTGTTTTCCCTGTCTGTAGTGTTAATTTTAGTGTTTTTTTGTATATTGTGCCATAGTTTGTCTATTATTGTGGTGTTGTATCCATTTGTGAAAGCTAAATATTTAATGGTGCCTAGTTCTTTGTTTATGTTTTGTGGTCATTGGAACTTCTTAAAGTCTATGTTTGTTTAAGTTTAAGTTTGTGTTGGATAGGGTGGTTTGAGGTGTTGTAGATAAGTGTCTGTCGTTGTAGGTTCTCTGTAAATGTTGAAGCTGTGGTTTTGTGTGTGGCTTTACAGACATACAAAACCACAAAGTACAAACATATTAAACGAACAAACACAATACAAATCATACATACTCTTTGATACTATCGAAAACCTGCCTTTAAAACCGTCACTGCTTGACCCGACATCTCTGAGCAGAAGACACTAATGAAGAGTCATTGTAATTTCCAGTTGCAGTTACCTGGTTATAATTGAACCCGTACTTAAAAAAGATGCCACTTTCATATGTACAGCTAAGAGCTTTTTAAGTTAGGTACAATTGAATTTTGAATATAACAGGGCATACTAACAAAAACAGTGACAACCTGCCATGCATCTTTGGTAAAGAGTAAATAGTTGTGATATTGTTTGAACTTGTCCAGTTCACGTCACTTCCAATTGCATAGCTAATTGTGTTTAACCTATTATGTTTACTTGCATTTGATAGCCTATTGTCAAGTCATGATGCTTACAATGTGTTTGAATCTTTATAGGTATGTGTAATGTTGGGTAGGCGCATATGGGATTAAGTTTTGGGGTGTCAAAAACTTGCCCTGAGTGCCAACAAACCACGTAATGGCTCTGGCAGTCAGTTCTAAATGACAGAGTATTTGAGAATTCCAATGTTGCATTAAGTAAAATTAATATGACAAACCTTAAGCAGGAAACCCTAATTCTATGATATGTTAAAATGACAATACAACAACTTTCTTACTTCCTACTATGGCGTAAGAGGGCTCTAAGACATGAGTTCTTTTGGAGGTTAAAAAGCAAGCTGATTTTCTGTTTATACTGTGACAATGGTAAGGGATGGAAGCTAATATAAGATTTCAAATACAAATTTTTAATGTAGCAGTTAACTTTAGTAGACAATGTAAAGATTTTAAAAACAATGATCTAATACATTACACCCTCAAAATATTTCTGAAATTTTTCATGCATTACTATATAGAATATTACAAAAGCATTGGAGGCACAATACAGTTTCAAAAGAAATTTAGTAACTAAAGTTATTGTTTAACTCTAAAATCAAATCAACTGTGATGTATACCTCTATCATTGCCTCCAAAGGCATTTTTACATGATTTTCTTTAGTTCACTATGGTCGGGCTGCTATTTACCAAACAATAGGAAGGTGTGTGACTGGTTGTTTAGCAGAGTAAGCTCTAAATTGCAGGTACCACAGTGGGTCATTGTTTTCATGTTGCACATAAAAAAGAGTCTTAAAATATTTCATTTATGAAAATACCAACCAAAATGTTGTAAGTTACAGCAAAAGCTCAACTTCTGGATGTAATTATACAACTAAACAAATCTGTTATGTCAGTTATTTCTAACGACATTAACAAAACAGATGTTTTACCAAATGTTTGCTGTGGAAAGTCACAGCAACTGTTACAATCTAGTATTGACTTATGTAATGATGTAAATGGAGTAATTGGCCATATTACTTCCATTTACAGCCACATTTTTGTAAAGGAAAATTACATGTAGATATAATCAGCTAAAATAGATTTTGGAAGAAATGAATTCACAGAATAAACTCAATAAGTATTTACTTGCCTGGATTGCATAACTATGGAATTATTGAACAACTCATCCTACCCTTGACTGTTTCATGGTCATCAAATTAATGTACTTAAAATGCAAGAAAATACTGTAAAATATGTGGTTATCTATTAAGGTTCCATACAACCTTTTAAAATTTCTTGATGTAATTATCTTGAGTTCACTTATTAAACTATAATTAAAAATTACTTAACTAAGTGAATACATAGGGTTTACTTGCTGACGTGTTTCAAAACAATCGTTCCTTTTATGAAGCAAAGCCTCTGCTGGCGGCATAACGCGTTAGGTACAAAGATGTCAGAAAGGATTTATGACTGTGGAAAGGGTGGGTTATTTTTAATTATAGTTTAATCAGTGAATTCAAGATGATTACGTCAAGAATCCCTTTTCCATTACACAGTGCACAACCAAAATAACCCACCCCTTAAACAGTTATAAATCTATTGCGACATCTTTGAACTTAACACGTTATGCCGCCAGTAGAGGCTTTGCTTTGTAAAAGGAACGATTGTTTTGAAACGCGTCAGCAAGTAAGTCCTATGTATTCACTTAGTTGAGTAATTTTTAATTACTTTTTAGGTATGAACAAAAAGTATGTTAGCCTCACCAGGCTAAGATCACTTGATAGATTTCTAATTAAACAATTTTTTTCAAAATTTACCAGTAAAAAGCCAAATAACATGGTGCTCAATAAGAGATGAGCCTTATGCAATATGCAAAGCAAATGATAATTTTTCTTAGGTATAATAATTTAATAATTACTTGTTCAATTTTAAAAACAATAATATGGGTTGAATTAAAAACTTAATTTAAGTATTATCTATATTTAAGAACAAAATAAATAGTTATTTCTTATAATTTTATAGCAACGGTTTAATGCTAGATTAGTATAAATAATAAGTTCAGATTAAAAAACAAAACATTTTTTTTTTAATCTTATTTAAAAACACATTCTTCTTAGAGAAATGAAAAGATCACTACTGTGATATTTAAATTAAAAATTGCACTAAAACATAAAATATAAGAAACATAATAAAAAGTATATCAAGAAAGTCACATTTTAAACTTTATCATATATCTTAAAAGTTGTCTATTACTCCTAGAGAAAGAGAAAAGCTTGGGGCAAGCTCTCCGCTAGAGTAAAGTAGTTGCATTTAGAATAATTATATATTTCATACATGATTATGATACACTGAGATTAAACATGAACCATTACAATACAGCATATAATACAACTATTTTTTAATAGTCAATCAGCTGCACGTGTTCAGACAGTGCAAACCAATGCTTTCCTTTTCTCTATCAGTAATAAACAATTTTTAACAAATACTGTAACACATTTTAGATGGTGTTACATATTAAAAAAGGAAATTTCAGAAAATGAACGAGAATGTATTCGAAAATGTAACAATATAGAACTAGATCAAACAAAATTGTGATTTGTTAGAAATAAATCAAATGTCTGGTTGGTAGTGGCATCTGTAGGAAGAGTTTAAAACTAAAATTAAAGTAATATGTGCATGATCGATGCGCGGTAACTAGGACGCCTGTTTGCGACCGATAATTTAACTCTCTCGTTACCAAGATGTAGGAAAAGAAACATGTCTGTAGTGTGAGGAGCGAGGAAATGTTTTGTTTTAAATTTTTAATGTAGTAGTCATTTTTTTATTTCTCGTAATCAGAATATAGAAGACAGCGCACGTCGCCAAGAATGCTGAGTTACTGAAGCCTTTTTCAAAATGTTGTGAGAATTTTTCCAATAGAAGGATGCAAGGCTACACCTTGTTAAAACAGCTAAGTGAACAAATTCAAACTTTGGTGAACTATCAAAAATTTAAATGCTTAAACAGTTCAGTACAAAATTAATAAACTCAAAATTTTTCAATACGTACATAAATGTAATTTATGCATTATTTGGTGCATTTGTTTTCAGTTTAAATTGTAAGAATTAATTATGAAAAGAGCAAGCAAGCAAACTCGAAAACAGAGTCATTTCAGCCATTGATTTGTTAATATGTAAATTTCCTCATAAAGTAAATTGTTAAATGTTCACAAATCAGTAACTAACGCAATGTTCCAGAAATATGTATTTTGGTTTGTAATTTTATAATTTTTTGCTAAATAAAATATGTTTGATTTGTTTTAATTGAAGATTAAGAGAGTAATTATTTAACGAGCATACAAATCCCATACATCTTAATTTAATAAGCCTTTAAATAATAATTTCGTGAGACTCTGCTAGTTTAAATGGTTTAACTTTGTATTTTTAAAACATTCAAAACTTATTTCACAAGTAACCTAGTTCTACCTTCAAGATATGAAGACCGTTACAGACAGACAGTAATCTGCCTGAGCTGTAACGTTAGAACTAGAGCCCTGGTAAGCAAAAATTAATTATGTTGGTAAGGGCTAGAAACGTTACAATACGATGAAATTTAAAATGTGACTTTCTTCTAAACATTATATTTTATTTTTATATTATCTTTATTATATTTTACACTTAAAAAAGATTTATATTGTTAATATTATATTTTGACGACAAAAAAAAAAAAACAGATGCCCCTTAGAAATGAAGGAATTAACTATAAAGTTATAAGAATAATGACTAATGATTACTGCAAGCATAAGTAATGGTGAGTGAGGGGTAGATGATCAATATACTAAAGCTGTTTAGACTAAAAAAGGGGTTTGTTATGAGAATATTACTGTTGCCTTTACTATTCAGAGGAACCTGTTCAGAGTAAAACTAAAGATCCTTAAAGGAGGTTGAAACACAGAACAAAATAAATGTAGTCATTAGTAATGTTTGATATGCTGATGATAGTAAATGGTTTACAGACAGTTTAATTGGACTTCATAAATTCTCTCAATCTAAACCGGACTCTGGGGCACTTTGGTTAGATAGATAATGAGAGAGTGGATGGCTTAGCTAAGCAAGAGTAACTCACATGATGTCTGTTTCAAAAGGGCAATAAGTGTGCTGTCTCAAGAGGGATGAAAGACGATTACTGCACACATTGACAGGACTGTCCAGGGAAGCGGTCTTCTTGCACTGAAGCAAGACCAAGGCTCTGTAGTGATATTTGGGAGACATATAGAAAAAATAACTACTCTTCTTAACTCTTTCAAGACCATGAGCCGATATATCAACTCTGATTTTCAATAGGAAAAGACCCCATGCCAATATGTCGGCTTGGAATTTCAAACAATTGTAGTTCTCCTTAAATTTAACAGATACAGTTATAATTAAAACTAAAAGAAAGCTTATTCTGTTTAGAACAGAATAGTTCTTTTTTACATATATTTCAAGAAATCTAGCGATGAACAAGAACAATATTAAGAGAGCCACAAGCTTCCAATGAACTCATTGTTTTCCAGATGTTCTTTCAAGTACATTTTGAACAAAGCCCTACAATACTCCCTCTATGATCTCCCTATGCCCTATCTATCTCAGTTTTTAAATACACCAATTTCAATAATGTTTGGAGAGATAATTGCTATTCTTCAGGAATGCAGTCAGAAATTCGTTCTCATAGCGATTTTATTCCCATGTTTTTTGTTCCCACATAATGGATTTTAGCAACAACAAAAAAAAAATTATACAGGTGATGCAGAAGGTCATAAGGTATGAAAAAAAAAATTATGAATACAGAACTTATTTTTTGGCAGTAAAAGTCATAAAATTACTCAAAAGGACGAAACAAACACTCACAGACCCTATTCCATGCACAAAACAGAAAATATTTCATTGAACATTTACAAGCCTTTTATTTCTACCGCCAAAAACTACAGAGCTTACACCGCAAACAGCATCTTGAATTGATGTGTTAAAATTAATTTCTTTCAAAATTTGTAATTTTTTGGGAGTCACCAGTAAGTTTAATTACATTTCAAGCCATATTCGTGAGTTACTACATTAATAAGTAATATATAAAAAAATTTTAAAGTCCTATTTAAAACAACACAGGAAAAATTTATTTTAGTATTTTTTATTTTATAATTACAATTAACAAAAATATGTATAAACACATGTCAGTATAGCAATATTAAGTGGCAAAATAGAAAGTGAATTTCCTTGTAATTTTCTTTTCTATGAATGGTGTTCGACTATTATTTTCTAATCACTTCAACACAAATGGATACAACACCATAATAATAGACAAACTTTGGTACAAAATACAAACAGAAACACTAAAATTAACACTACAGACAGGGAAAACAAATACATGACATTACCATACATAAGCAAAACAACAAATAAAATATCCAGCAAATTTCAAAAACCAGGATATAAAATAGCATACAAAACTAATAACAAGTTTCAATGCAAAATACAACACGACACCAACAACAAAGATAAACTACAAGCACCAGGCGTATACAAACTAAACTGCAACAAAGTCTATATAGGACAAACAGGTCGCACCTTTAAACAAAGAGCCGAGGGACAAAAACAGAACACTAACTCAGCATTATACAATCACAAAAAAAGAAACAGGACACAAATACACAGACATTTACCATAGAAATCCTACACATCAACAAAAAAGGACCACATCTCAACACACTAGAGCAATATGAAATTTACAGACACACAAAAACACAAAGTACAAACATATTAAACGAACAAACACAATACAAATCACAGATACTCTTTGATACTATCGAATACCAGCCTTTAAAACCGTCACCGCTTGAAACGACATATCCAAGCAGAAGACACTGATGAAGATCGCCACACAGGGATTGAAAACATTTTGTCTCAGTAAGTTTTCACAAATTTACAAAATTTATAGTTCGGCTAGTCATAAACAATGTTAAAGTAATTAATTAAGATTCATCGAATGTAATGGACCACAAAATTCAAGTATTATTTTTTATTTGTTACTATTTATATGTTTCCTTTTTTCGCTTTGTTTTAGTTTCTTTTCACTTTCCTTTCCCATTGTCCGATTGTGAAGCAAAATTCAGTACCGTTAATCCAGTTTGTTTGTTTATTTTATTCTTTTCATTCATTTTTAATCCTTCAGCATTATATATGATATTGTATGATAACCATGGCAAGCATTTAAGATTATAAAATGGAGGTTTTTCATAAAGATCTATCAAAAATTCATTTTTATATGGAAAGTCAGCTCAGAACCAAACTAAATACCCTAAATTTTTATAATTTAAAAACATATTTGAAAAAACTGTAATAGCCCCGTAATTGTCAAAAATATGTATTTGAACTTGTTTGGATGAATAAAACGTATTTTACTGACAACTTAAAAATTGTACAAGATATATATCAGGAGAGTGTGAGCTAAAAGAAGGAATTTTAAAAATTAAATCCAAAACATTGAATTAGTAACAATGCAAGTGTGCTATGGAGGGGTAAGGAGCAGCTTATTTCCAAAATTTTTGGAACGTGAGCGAAAGTTTTTATACATTTTTTTCGTAATCCTAATGACTTTCTGAATTGCCCGGTATAATTTTTTTTTTGCTAAAATATTATATGAGAAATAAATACCACATAATTATATAGACTATAATTTATTACATTAAATCTAAAAGAGAAGTAATTTCTAAGGAATTGGTGCATAAAGAAATGTGTTAATAAAACCAGGTTATGGTGATACTTAATTAATTATGTTTTAGCCATCATTAATGGCTTTTAAATTTAAAATAAACTTTTATTTGTTTGGAATGTTTATTTGAGAAACATGTATGAAAACGAAAAAAGTCCAATCTTTGTCAGAATCTATACGTATAATTGGTAATTGTGAGAATGACCAGCCACCTACGATATTTTGTTTTTTTTATCTCAAAAAGTTATTTTTTCAGTTTAAAGTAGAGTAAAAAATTCAGTGCAGAGGAACAAGTTGTGAATGAGCCATGGAGTGATATAGTGACATCACGCATACCTTATATATGTAGATATTTGAGAAACGATTTGGTTTAATTTTTATGGTTTTTGCGTACGTATATTTAAATATAACTATAAAGTCTCCAGTCAGGATAGATTTGGTTGTAATTTTTTACATTACCTGGTTAAATGTATAAAATTACAACCGATTCTATTCTGACTGGATACTTCTTAGGTATATTTCAATATAGATATAAAAAATTAACCTTCCCTGGCAATAACAAAAATAATATTTATCAATATAGCTTTAGGGCATGTTTTTGATTCATAAAATTTAGATTGCTAAAACACCAACTACAGTTGTGACGTCACTGTATTACTCCGCGGGCCATTAACACTTATTCCTCTACACTGAATTTTTTACCCTACTTTAAATTGAAAAAAATAACTTTCTGAGGTTAATAAAAAAAATTCTTCTGAATACCGTCCTATTTGTTGGTTTTGGACAATTTTCCAAAATATCGTAAGTGGCTGGTCATTCTCACAATTAGCATATAATTATTTGAAATGTACAACAAATGTTTTAATTTGTAAAAATAATAGAAACCTAGCATATGTAACAACATTTGGTAGATAAATGTTAAATTTACCTAATATTTTTAGTATTGTAAAAATCATAACTGAAAACCTTAAATATTTTGGAACAAGGCAGATTAATTAATGGTTCAAATCTTTATTATAAGTAGTTTTAACAACATAGGGCACCATTACTACACTGTAAATATTTAGCTCAAGGCCATTCCTATCTTAAAACTAAGTCATGACCTCAATTATTTTTTAGGTTAACCTACTACATGTTCACTTTAAATTACAAATACAGTGTAATCAATGAATTTATTCTCTTGGTGCATTTTTATTATAAAAATCTCTTTATAAATGATTTATTTCAACTTATGAAGCATATTTATAACGTCTTGTAACACTGTAGAAACAAAAAATAACCTAAAAGGATAATGGGAGACAAATTTTCTTAAACTTATTTGTGATGTAAAATATTTTTTAAATCTTTACTTAAACGATAATAATAACTTACCACTAGCTACGATTGAATTAAATTTTTGAATAAAATATGATCGAAACTTCAAAATTTATCATTATACATAAATAACAAAATACTGTATGTTTAATGATTATACCAAAAACATTCCATGTGTATTTAACAAGGCTTCTTAAATGAATACTGTCTGAAATACAAAAAATTCAAATAAAAACAAACACATGGCATGACAGACGAAAATAATACTGACCAATCACTATCAATTATCAATCTTTTTGTCTTTAACCAACAAATCTGTTCAAGGTGTTTTTGAATCGTCAGCATCAGGTGATCCAGTACTTGTGGCTACATTCCTTTTCTCTTTTATATACAGTACTCTGTTTTCAATCTTTTACATAGAGTATAATATTGTATTATGAACAATGGCTTAGTAAAGTAATTTTTCTAACCGCCACTAAATGAGTATATGAAAAATACTAAATATAACAAAACGATAACGTTCTTTCAATAATGAACTTAAATATTAATATTTTATAGAAATAAAACGACAGATTTGTTAGTAGTTTTATTTCTACAAAATTTCAACCTAGTGGGTGTATTACGAAGTTTAAAAATTAATAATTCTTGAAAATCGTTTTTCTCAGTAGTTCGTACTTGAAAAACACTGCAACAATTCCGATTTGTTTTCGTTTTTACACGTTTTGCTTGAAAATACATTTTAAAGGGGACCATTGTTTTAAAAGTTGCAAACTATAATTATTCGAAAAATCTAAACATCACATCTATTTACTAATACATTAGAAACTATATAAGCTCAAAGCGTCTAATATAAACAGATCCAATTATAAAAGCTATTTTTGCATTTTTTGTAAACAAAGATTTATAAACTAGCAGGAACGTTTATAGATATCTTGAATTTTAAAGTCCATTATGTTTGGTGAATCTTGTTAATCACTTAAACAATAGTTTATGACTATCCGAACTTTAAATTTAGTAAATTTGTTAAAACTTACTGAGACAGAACGTTTTCGATCGCTAGTTGGCGATCTTCGTCAGTGTCTTCTGCTTGGAGATGTCGGTTTAAGCGGTTACGGTTTTAAAGGTGGGTTTTCGATAGTATCAAATAGTTCACACTTTAATACTAGTTATGTAGTTATTAAAATCAGTTATAATACTAGTTATGCTCTTTGATCGAAAACGTTTGTTTCAGTAAGTTTTACTAAATTTAAAGTTCGGATAGTCATAAACAATTGTATAAGTGATTAATAAGTTTATAGATAGATCGAATATGAAATACTTTTCTTTTATCGTTTGGCTCTGAACTTTGAACGAAAACTCAATTGTGAATTATTAGGCTTAAAAGTTTTGTTATTAATTTTTCCCTGATAATCGTCGAAACTTTCAAGTTTGAACTTTATGAATAACGCCTTACTGAGCTTATAACTTAGGTAAATTTATGACAAATTTACTGAAAAATAATCTTTTCATTCGTACTATATGATCTCAACACTAGTGAAGATCGCATATTGAGATTTAAAACGTTATGTCTAAGTTAGTTATTTTGTAAATTTACTTACATTTTAAATTCCGTAAATTGTTATTTATAAAGATCAAATGCAAAGTTTTCTTCAAACTAAACACAACCTTCATTAAATATTTCACTTTAATTAAAGAGTTAAGCAAAAAGACAGTTTTTTTGTAACTAAACATAGCTCAATTTGAATATTCCACTTTGTATTAAATGTTAAGTCCGTCTTTAGAGGAAACAAAATTTTATTTATGTGTATATTTTTCATAGTTCACAATTTAAGATGTAAAACAACATAAAACAGTTACCTCGAGTTTTACAAAGTGACAATTATTTAAAGGAATATCGACTCATTTACGAACATTGAGTACTGCAATAATGTAAGTTTAACATGTACAGTCCTTTAGAACTGAAAACTAAAACAATCAGAATAACACTTTCATTAAAGACAACATAATTTGCAATCGATTTCACCATCTTCGCTTTATACAAACAACTGCGATTGGAGTAAACATACTTGCTTACTTTCACTACTGCTGTTTAAAATCACATTTAAATATTTATTTATATATT
Organism: Prosapia bicincta; assembly: GCA_036971475.1. Taxonomy (NCBI): domain Eukaryota; kingdom Metazoa; phylum Arthropoda; class Insecta; order Hemiptera; family Cercopidae; genus Prosapia; species Prosapia bicincta. The sequence continues at coordinate 9,197,712 of JBAIZL010000008.1, forward strand.
TACAATTATAATGGGTGAAACCTATAAGTTTCAACTTTATAACTAACGTCTTGCTGAGCTTCAAATTTAAGTAAATTCACAATAAACCTATTGAAACTTTAGGTTTTAAGTCGCACTATGTGATCCTAACACTAGTGAAGATAGCTTATTGAGATCGAAAACGTTATGTCTAAGTTAGTTATTTTATAAATTTACTTGAATTATAAGTTCGGTAAGTTGTTGTTATTTATAAAGATCAAACGTAAAGGTTTCTTTAAACCTTCATTAAATATTTCACTTTAATATTCAAGTGAACATACTTACGTTCACTCCTGCTGTCTAAATCAACATTCAAATATTTTTTTGTACATCGTTTTAATCCTCACTTATATTCCATTTATATTTCACTTGAATAGCCCGAACTAGTTAAGATCTGCAATACAGATCAATTTATCGTTCTTAAGGAAGTAACGAATTAAAGGAAATACATCTTTAAGGAATATATGTTGTCTTTGAGGTTGAAATTAAAAAAATATAATTTTGATCAATGTAAACGGACTCCAACTTGGAACTTTAAATTAAAAAAAAAAAAGTCATGGGAAAATTTTATTTTTGGAATGAATTTAGGACTATCTGTGTTTCATCTAGAACGAAGCTAATGCTAAATGCATTTCAATGTGTAATTTTCCGCTCAAACCTTATCACTCCTTTAACTAAATTGCAATTAATGCTTATCATCTGTTTATTGGAATACCTTTTAGTTATTTCATGGTTAGTGTTAAATTCAATGTAACGTAGACTGTTTTTTTGAATAGTTGTATTTTAGGTTGATGTGCAGTAGCTCGGCATCATACGATATTTTGGAAAATTGTTCAAAACCACCAAATTGGACGATATCCACAACAAATTTTTTTTTTTACCTTGGAACGTTAATTTTTAAAAATTTAAAGTAGGGTAAAAAATATTGCGCGAAAAATAAACTGTAAAAATTATGGTAAAAATGCTGAAGCTCGGCGGTAAATTTTGAAAAATTACCAAATTCGACGATAGGTCAAGCAAAAAAAATTTCTTGTGGACATAGTCCAATTTGGTGGTGTTGAACAATTTCCCAAAATATCGTATGGTGCCGAGCTACTGCATTTCAACCAAAATTATAAACTATAAATAATGTTATTTCTTCTCTAGAAATATAACATGCAAGAGATGATTTATAAATTAGAACCCTTTTTATTCTACCAAATATTTGTACTTCGAAATTTTAGGTTAACATCAAAGTGCTAAACGACTTTACTTTTCCTGTTCACACATGCTACTAAAAAGTAGATTGTAAACAAAACATAGGTTACTAATAACATTAAAAAAAAAAAATGGATTTTAGTGTCTCAAAATCAAATTTACTTAGTTTAACGGTAAGTACTCACAGTATACATATTTGCACTTTATATACATAGTATATAAATACTTTTTTTTTATGAAATAATTTTTTAGAAGTAACATCAGTATGATATACTGTAATTAATATTGGTAAATGTTTAATCGTCCTTTTTCGTGGCTTTGAACAATTATCCAAAATATCGTAGGTGTCCGCGCTTGTAAACATTTACACTAATATTAAAATATAGCTTCAAAATAACCAGTTATAATATGTTCGGTTGCACAAAAAAACACCGTAATACAGTATTATTAAATGTGCAGATTTTTAGAAGATTATAACGGGACAGTATCTTCTGGAAGCTTTTGAGGGTATGAAATAAATATCTCCACGAAAACAGTAGATTTGTGGAGATATCTCTGGATTCTTTTTGAAATAGGAAAATAAAACAGTAACTTTAAAACTATTTACATTAAAATGAATCACACACGTTTACCCTTAAATATTTCATGAATTAAGGCTAGGATGCCAGAAAAAGGTAATTGTTTACCATGCCCATGTGTACGATTTTAGCAAAAAAAATTATACCGGCCGATGCAGAAAGTCATCAGGGAGATGAAAAAAATAACAAAAACTCGGGGAATTAAATACCATTTTATCAAATTGAAGCTGGGTAAAAAATTTTGTATCTATTTACCATGAACACGTACACAATTTTAACAAAAAAAATTATACCGGTCAACACAGAAAGTCATCAGGGAGACAACAAAAAATTAATAAAACTCTCGCTCACGCCCCCAAAATTAATAATTTGGGAAATTGTAATTCCCCCTTATATGGTGCTAATAGTGCTGTTAAAAATGCATATTGCCCACCCTTATTACAATGCTTATAGAACGAATGGAAAACATGTTCTGACGTTATATTGGTAATTATTGTGTGTTATTGCCATGGAAGGTTAATTTTATATACCTATGAAGTATGAATTTTATATGTTTAATCAAAAGTACACAAGTAAGGCTAGAATAGAGATCACGTGATGTCACCTGGCAAAAAGTATTACTCTGCGGAAGTAGGCTTCTAATTAGGTATTGTAATGTTGTATAAAATTACAACCAAATCTATCCTGACTGGACACTTTACAGGTATATTTTAATATAGTAATTTATAAATTTACAACCAAATCTATCCTAACTGGTGACTTTATAGCTGTATTTAAATATACTTGTACGTAGTAAAGCGTGCTGTTGATACACAAACGTAGTACTTCTGACTACTCTGCGCTGAATTTTTTACCCAACTTTAATTTGATAAAATGGTATTTATTTCCTTGAGTAAGAGTTTTTGTTATTTTTTTCATATCCCTGATGAGTTTCTATGTACTTACTTGTACTTGTACTTGTACTTCTTAGTCCAGGCGTCCAGCTCTAGGTGTAGCCGATAGCCCGATGTCCACTATATATTCGGAACGCCAAACTCCACAGCCCTCTGTTCAGGAGGAAGTCCTGCCACTTCTCCAGTTCAACCCTCATGTGGTCCCTCGCCGGGATGGGTTAAGTGCAATCCCGAAGAATGTGCTCGATGGTTTCGTCTTGCTCCTCATCACAAAGAGCGCACAAAGGTGATTCAGCAAGGTTAAACCGGTATAAATAAGCATCCGTGACCAGATGTCCCGTCCTGGCTCTTGCCGCAAATGTCGCGACTTGACGTTTGATGTCTCTGTAATTGTCGGCCGACGCAGGTTTGTTTTGCAAATGGAACAGGTGTCGTCCAGTCGTTTCAGCTTCCCACCGGGCAGCCCAGGCGTCTCTAAAGTACTTTTTCCCGGTGTTTTTACAGTGCAGTAGGGAGTGCTGCTCCTTATTTGTGGGCTTCATTCTAGAAGCTTGTTTTGCTATTGCATCCGCTTCCTCGTTGCCCGGAATGCCGACATGGGCAGGGATCCATTGAAGGCAGACTTCGTTTCCGTCACAATTGATCTTTTTTATCAACCTCCTGATTTTTGCTATACGGAATGAATATGGTCCAGTGGAGGGCTGAGCCAGCGACTGTAGAGCTGACTTAGAGTCCGAAAGGATGCATATCTTTGACTTGGCCATCATCCACAGACAGCCCGACAATGCGGCGTTAATACCAAGCAACTCTGCATCCATACTTGAGCTGGAGTTCGCTGGGATGAAAAATCTATCTCCATTCGACTCGTTGTAGTACCCTGCTCCAGAAATGCCTAATTCTTTATCCAGGGATCCGTCGGTAAAAATTTTTATGTATCCGTCGTACTGGGTTCGAATCATTTCAAGAGTCTCCGCTTTCAGCACTTCTCTGTGGTCTCCCTTGTTTCCGCCGTGAGGTAGTTGCAGATTTATAATCATTTCAGGCCAGTCATTTGGAGGCTCCTCATAGAACGTGGGGATTTGTTCAGGGGTGGTGTATCCCGGCATCAATTCCATCAGTGAGTTGATTTTGTGGCAGAAAGATTGTTTTACACGGCACTTTCTATTGAATATAACACGCAGAGGGTAACTTGGGCCTCTAGCAGCTGTAGTTAGAAACTTCGACCATATTTGACTGTCTATAAAGACAGGAATGGGTACTATATCCAGCTCCGTCTCCATGGCTGCCACAGGAGTCATTCTTGTACATCCCAAACATAGTCGAATGGCGGCCGCTTGGATCGCTTTGATCTTCTTTAGATGTGTTTTTGCAGCAGATCCCCAGACTTCGCAGGCATACGTTGTTTTAGATCTTATGTAAGTTTGGTAGAACATTCTCAAGGTTGGCGTATCGGCTCCCCAGTTACGACTTGCAACTGCTTTTAGAGCATTGAGTCTTGAAGAGCAGCTCTCTGTGACATAGTTCACGTGACTACCCCAGCGAAGTTTAGGGTCCATAACAACTCCCAGTAATTTTGGGTTTTTGTTAAATCTCAGTGCCTTTCCGTTGATAGTTAAGCTCGGGTATGAAGGTGGCTTGATTGTTGCGCCTGGTGAATAACGTGCACTCGGTTTTATCCACTGACATTGAGAGCGACCATTTGGAGCACCAATTTGACAATGCATCTAGAGCCTCTTGCATCCTGAGGGAAGCCTCCACCCCGTCGGAAGACGTCACTCAAATGGTCTCGTCGTCCGCGACATGAGTTTCTATGTCGGCCAGTATAATTTTTTTGCCTAAAAAATGTACATGAGGGCACGATAAATATACCCAGAAAAATATGTAATATAATAGAAGCAATAAATTAATTAAGTCAGCATATTAATTAGTACAGAATTCAAAAAATGTAATTTTTTCAAGTTTGAATTTTTGGATTTTTTTCAATAAAGAAAATTAAATAATTATTGAATACATTTTGAAAAAGAAACAATGACAAAATATAAAAAATAGACAATTAGGTGCTAAAAAAACAAAATGTGTCATTAAGAAGTGTATTTTTTCTGATAAATGAATTTTCATTAAAGTGTTTGATCATTGTTTTAATATCTGTAAAACTGCTTGTTATTTCTTTGTCTCTCCCAATTTAGTACGGCGTATCTGTATTATTCGCTCATACTTCTTCATTTCCTTCTGATGCACTGTCACATTACACATTTCGTTGTAAGTCCTGTTCGTCCACTTCTGGACTTTGTATTTGAGGAACACTTGTCAAACACTATTTGTTTCATCACGCTTAAGTTCATCAAGAATGTCCATTATACGTTGTCCTTTTAAATTGACGTCCATGATGACAAACAAAACTAATAATTAAAAATATATAGGAAACACACCACCACAGACAAAGTTATATACAACACGTCCAATCACCCCATACAACACAAACATGCTGCCTTCCACTCCATGATACACAAATTAATCAACATACCCATGAGCAATGAAGACAAAATAAACAAACTAAACACAATAAAACACATAGCCCATTAAAACGGATACAAACACACCTTGATAGACAACATACTTGTACTTCTAGTACTTCTTAGTCCAGGCGTCCAGCTCTAGGTGTAGCCGATAGCCCGATGTCCACTATATATTTGGAACGCCAAACTCCACAGCCCTCTGTTCAGGAGGAAGTCCTGCCACTTCTCCAGTTCAACCCTCATGTGGTCCCTCGCCGGGATGGGGTAAGTGCAATCCCGAAGAATGTGCTCGATGGTTTCATCTTGCTCCTCATCATAAAGAGCGCACAAAGGTGATTCAGCAAGGTTAAACCGGTATAAATAAGCTTCCGTGACCAGATGTCCCATCCTGGCTCTTGCCGCAAATGTCGCGACTTGACGTTTGATGTCTCTGTAATTGTCGGCTGATGCAAGTTTGTTTTGCATCCTAGTGGGGCTTTCTCGAGGAAAGCTAATGCTGGCGTTTGGTTCATTGTGACAATTGCTCTTTTCGCACAAAATACAAAGCTATCCAGGGGCAGGACGAGGACCAACCAGCTCACCCCCTTGATAGACAACATAATGCGCAAAAAACGCACACAAACACAACAACAACAAACAGTAACACAAACACAAAAATATATAACACATATCACGACAACACATTACAAAAATAGCTTCCACGTTCCGCTAACTTAAATACAAAGTAGCATTCACAACAGCCAACACAATTAAAAAACACCTACAAAGTTCAAAAACACACCAAGATAAACACGGCTTGGCAGGCGTATACAAGATTACATGCGACAACTGTCCCAGCATTTACATAGGACGAACAGGGAGAACATTTACCACAAGATACGAAGAACACATAAAACAGATAAGAAAGACACAATCCAGATCAAATTTTGCCGTACACATACAAAACACACTACACTCACAGACTGACATAGACGCCAATCTAAAAATCCTACATTGCATCAATAAAAGCGAAAAACTTAACACAGTAGAAAACTATGAGATATATAAACACCATGAATACTATCCACAACACATTCTAAATGACAAAACTCACTCTTAATCAGACACTATATTTGAGCTCATAATTAACAACTACTCTATGAACAATAACACACCACAGAACAAAAACACACCACAGACTCACACAAACACAACACACCTGAGCAACAGTCTTGTAAGTAATTCACAGTATTGAAAAAGCGCTGACCTAGTGTGAAACGGATCTGCTGAATAAATCAGTAGGTGGTGGTTTTTTTTTTTGTCAAGATAATACAGAAAAGTGGATGAAAACTCATTTTTACTTCACCAAACTTTTTATTTCTCCCTAAAATGTACCCAATTACCAGTTTTTTTCATACAATCCAGCCTTACCTTCGTCTTCATAGCCTGTACATCATAAAAGTTTTTCATAAATAATTTTGATGAAGTGTTTAAGAGTGAACACATAATATGATGATTTTTTTTTAATTGTCAATGCTATTTGGAAACAACTTTTCAGGAACATTTCTTGTCTCGTTGGATATGAAAAATTTAACTATGTTATTTAATCACTATAACATTGTTACACTTCTACCTTTGTTATATTATCTACCACCCACAGGAAGATATTTCATTGGGTTTAAATCTGGTTATGGTCAGTGCTGGAAAATTCTACCTTTCCTTGTTCTTTAACTTATTTAGGAGGACAACTCCTAAAGCAATTTTTAAAAATCTGCACTTTTTTTTACTATCAGAAACCTTACGAGTCATATTAGAGATATAATTTATGATTAAAATTTGGTGTTTTGTTAGTCTTGGCACCCACAAGGGCTACACCAAACTTGAGCAAAATCTGAAATAGTGAGTTAATTGTGTATATTAATTTCTACTTTTGGTATCATTTGATAAAAAAAACTACTACTTCTGACATTTTCAGTAATTGTGTATGTAGAATTGATGTGGAATGACTTGTATTTGAAAATCACTGAGTTTTTAAAATGTTATCTAGTCATGGTTTGCGTTGTCTGTGCAATCAAGTATAAAAGGCAAGATATGGAATAATACATAATTATGTTTGTAAAGTATTGTTATGCTTCCAACACCATTATGTAAAGTTTTAAGTAGTAGTTATGTTTAATGATGGTTGAAATAATCTTCTGTTTACCACGTTCTGCTTTTATAAAGAACTATTATTTAGTTTACGTAGAGATTATTGGTTGTTAATGTATTCAGGTTATGTTTGTATTTTTTCAAGTTTGAAGCACTATTTATAGTTGTGACATGTAAAATCAGTGTATTCTTGTTTTGAATGTATTATTTTATCAATACTTTTTTGTGCCACTGATAAGTTTTTTCCTGAGGAAATTATCCCGTTAAAATTTTTATTGGAATAATGTTTATACTCAATAATACATGGTCTGCCAATGAAACAGGATGATTGTAGGTGGCCTTGAGTTTGGAGGTAGAGGAGGATGGTTTATAGTGTGTCACCTCTTACTCAGTCTACCATTTAATTACAGAGGATCGTTGGACTGGTGCACAATGTGAGAATCCAATGAAAGCAAATTATCATGGTGAAAGATTTGTGCAAACTCTGTGTGCTTTTTGTCGTATTTTAGCATACTGTGTAACCAACCTGTTATTGTCTATAATGGGATTCAAATATAGATAGGCAATCTTGTGCGAACGGGATTGACTTCAAACAGAGGTGGGAGTGTAAAAACTTTTTAGATGTCTAAAACCATTACACCCATGATTCCACACCGATCAGCCAAACAACATAATGTTCATATTGGGATGAGTGGGATCTCTCAAAAGGATTCTCCATAAATATCTTAATTTTCACCCCTACAAACTTCAAATCATTCTATCTCTTAATCTCGATGATTACCAACAATTAATTAAATTTCTTGAAAATTGCTCAGGATTTTTGAAGAAAATGATGCCTAGGTGAACAACATGTAGAAGAGTGATGAGGTGCATTTCCACCTCTCAGGTTTTGTTAATAAACAAAATTTGAGATACTACGCAGAAGAAAACCCCTGTTTATTTCATGAACAGCCTCTTCATGCACAGAAAGTTACAATGTGGTATGCAATTTCAGCGATTGGAATCATAGGTCCATTTTTTTTCAAGGTGAAGCTGTTAACAGTGACTGTTAATTCTAGGCATTACATTAAAATTATTAACAACTTCCCTACAACACAAATTGCTAGCTTTCTAATGAATGTTTAGACATTTTCCAGAGATGGGGCACTAGCCATACTACAAGAATCTTAATGAATGTTGTAAATGTTTTTTTCTCGAGGAATTTTAATTTCTCATAACCAGTGTATTCTTTAGCCTCCTCGCTCACAAAATATAACTGCTTAAGAATTTTTTTTATGGGGATGCAGACAAAAGTGTTTTAAGCCAATCCATCCAACACCATTAATGCCCTCAAACAATGAATTGTACTTGAGGTTGAAGCATTACTTGTTAACATGCTGGAAAAACTTCCAGGCCAGGCTCCAAGAATGCTTTAACAACAATGAAATACAGTTAGTAGATACAGTGATCAAAAAATAATTTTTTGTAAAGATGATGGCTATCTTGTATTTTTGATTAGTTTGTTAGAAAATGAGAACGTTTTTTTGTCAGCAATCAATTATTTTATTTAATCATCCCTTTTTATGTGCCGAGATTATATAAAAAATACAACTTTTTATAGATGAGTGTGATATTTCTTAAAACGTGTGTATTGTGTGTGTGTGTGTATGTGCGTGAATGTGTGAAATATGTACAGCCTAAAAATAATGAATGTCTTAATTATTGGTTTTTCTTTCTTTTACAGTATTTGGGAAAAATGGAAATGCTGAAATCTTCATTTTGCATCAAAACCTTAGAAGAAGTTGTAAGTTTATATGTACCAATAAATGAAGCAATGAGAGAAGTATTAATTAATATAGGTGATGTTTTAGTGGCCATTGAAAAGGATATGGTGTTTCCGGAAGACTTAGGTGAAAGAGAAGAAGAAATTTCATGGGAAGATTTTAAATTCAGCATAGCATATTTTTTTCATAGATCAGGAGAGAACGTTTTACTCAATTATACAGAAACACATCCAGTTCCTAGCCCTATCAATGTTTTTGAAAATAAACATTGGCAAAAGTTGTATGAAGTTATTGGAAGAAAGTTAATGCTGTTTTTGTTTAGACAGTCTTACATATTTATCACTGTATCGCCTCAAGCCTACATGTGTTTAAGAGAAGAACATATTAGAGAAATTTGTAATAAAAATAATCCCTATGTAAATAATAAGTCTAAAGCTGATGCTCAGAATTTGAGGTTACCTATAAAGCCTCATGTAGTTACAAAAAGCTTTGAGCATAACCTAGAACTAAGTATTGCAACAGCTTTGTATAGTAAATACCATCTTCGTGAATGGAATAAACACTCCTCTTTGAGAGTAAATTGTCCACAATTTGATAATAGCCATTTAAATTCAGTGATTGAAACAATTTTGTCACAGAACGTTGGTATTGATTTGAAAGATATTATGAAAAATGACTATGATAATATAATGAATTATATGAGTGGTATCAAAGGTTCTCTAGTGTTAATGTTAAAAGCTACAAATTCTCGGATGTATCCATTTACAAATCTTTACAGGGAATATATCAACAGCAAGTTAGGGGTAATTACTTTTATTTATGATGTTTTTATATTTTACAGGCATTTTCGTTTTTGGTCATGTTTTATGGCCACATAAGATATTAATGTTTTTTGAATTGAATATATCTTTAGTTTTACTAAGAAACAAAACAAAAAGAAATTCCAGTGTGAAAGGTTTCAAATTTAATAAAATTAAATGACACCTATGTATATATAGGAATTTTTGCACTAGATAGGAGACTGACAGACTTACCTAGTGGCAATAGTTCAAATTTGCAATCTCTTGGAAGTAAATAAATAGACACATAAAAAACAGATCCTCCTATTTAAAAATATTTCGATTATACAATGATCTTTTTCCAATCAAAAGAGAACAAGAAAAGACTGTAGTATATCACTTACACTATAGTTTACTTAAAGAAGAATCTTACTTGGTATATTTGTGAGTTGACTTTCGAGGACTTTAATTATGTGTCTTCATTTTCGAGCATCAACTGAGACTAAGTGCTTCTAGTACTTGCCAGGTGTGTGGGGCTTCAGTTCTCATGTGGTATACTGGTATTGTTCTATTTTCGAATTCACAGTACTGTGGGAAAGTTTTAGTTTTTTTGGGGTTCATTTTGTCTACCAAGTTAAATAATTTTTTAATTTTATTTGTATTTGTTTATGATATTATTTTTGTGTTTATAAATTTGTAGCTGATCCCAGATTGTCAATTCGAGACTCTTTTACTATATGTATGTTTACAATATGGGGAATGTATGGTTGTTTTTGATGGTGTGCGTGGCTAAGTTTGAATTGTAAATTTTTGGATTGATGTATGCCTTGAAGTGCTCTTCCTATCTGTCTTTTAATTTCTTTTTTTGGCCAATGTATAATTTATTATAGTCTGGGCATTCAATTTTATATATACCGTTATTAAGTGTAGGACATATTTTTTTCCGGTTGGTTTATTTTATTGATTATACTTCCTGTATTTTTGTAAGTAATGTTCTTATTGTTACTCTTTAGTATTTTAGTTATTCCTTCTATGTTGTATCCTGTGTATGTCAATATGGTCCATTTTGTTGTTGTTTGTGGTTTGTGTTTAGGTTGTTGTAATTTATTTAATATTTTAAAGTCTAATTTATCAATAGTTTTTTATATCAATTTTTTGGGATATTTTCAAATTATATATCAAATCGCCATGGCATCAAAAAACAACCATACATTCACCACATTAAAAAACATATATCTAATAAAAAATGTACCAAAAAGCCTCAAAATGACAATCTCGGAACAGCTACAAATTTATAAATACAAATATAATATCTTAAATGAATAAATACAAATAAAATAATAAAATGATAAATTCAACTTAATAGATTAAATTAACCCAAACACAAACTAAAACCTTTCCCATAGTGCAGTGACTCCAAAAATAGAACAATACTGGTATACCACGTGACAACGGAAATTGCACACACCTGGCAATCTACTAGAAGTACTTGGTCTCAGTTGATGCTCGAAAATGAAGACACATAATTTAAGTTTTTGAGAGTTAACTCGTATATATACTAAGTAGGATTCTTGTTAAAGTACATTATAGTGTAAGAGATACACAGACACTTGCAATGAACCGGCCCTACGACACACGCCCACAACCCTCCCGCCGGCCAACCACGGCCGCAACGCCATCCCTCCATTGCTCAGTAAAAACTTTGAAATGAGCCGGTCCAGCCAACGGCCGAACCCCTGTGCAAAGCTTGCCAAAATCTGCCAGGAAACCAGTCATTGGACTTTATTTAAAAAACCTAATGTGCTGAGATTTAACCCTATCCGTTCCCTGGGAATGAGTTCGTTTGAAGGCATCTTAAAACTTAATGACCATTTGGTTTAGGATTGTGTAAGAAATTTAAATAAATATAATCACTGTTTGTGTGCAAGTTAGTAAAAAACTTCGTTTTTATTTTGTTTTAATTTAATTTCTATTACAGCACAGTTTGTAATTATTTTATATTTTAACCTCTTCTTAATTTTTTTGACAATCATTTCAGTATAAACTTTATGACTTCATTTGTAAATAAACAAATTTTTATATCACCTTTTCTTACCTTCATCCTCTTACAAAAATTACTTTAAATTTAATTTTAATTTTAAATAAAATTAATACTTTTTTTAATATTTAAAATTCAAAATTTATTTTTTAATTTTTTCCTCAATTCAAACCTTCTAATTTAATTGCAAAAATTTACTTTACTTTAGTCTACAAGATTTTAATTTATTCTTTGTTAATATTTAAAATTCAAAATTTATTATGAAATTTTTTCTTAAACTCCTACCTTCTAATTTAATTGCAAAAAATTTACTTTACTTTTCTCTATAAGATTTTAATTTATTTTCAAAAGCTTCATTTCAATTTATTGATTTAAACAATCCTTTCATTTTACGATGAAATATCTTAATATTTGACTTTAGTATCTTAAACCAAATAAAAAAAACCAGACATTTAAAAAACAAAATTTTTGTCAACAAACATTTTAAAATATTTTATATCTTTCTAAAAATTATTCAAAAACTACTTTTAAACTTTTAAAACAACATGAGAACAACTAAAATTCATAAAAATTTACTCATCAAACATAATTTATCTCTAAACGTGAAATTCATTTAACCCTTTTTATAACCTAAAATTAATTCATAGAACCCACATATCTGTTTTCCAAAATTCTACTTTCTGTTTATAAAGCATTCTACCAAAACTCAACATGATTTAATTTTTAATTTATGTAACAAAAAATTCATTGTCATTTTTCTAACGCATTTCCTCTGCTTGAAAAAAACTATAAAATTCTTAAATAGTTTTTAAACTACTAAATAAATTTAATTTTCTTTCATTTACCTTTCTCTCCGGGTCAATATCTATTCTAAACAATGTTATGTTAAAAGCGGCCATGTCTTAAGGCTGTTCTAAAGTGAGATTCAAATTGAATTTACTTAACAAAAATTTAAAATCTCTTTTCTACTAATTAGTTATTGACATTTTACTACATTTAAATTTCAATTTTGAATTATTTATTTTATGTTCAAAACCGTCTTTACTTTTTTTTAAATATTATTTCAAAGTATTTTTATTAGTATCTGTTAAATCTGCAAGGTGGAATCCGCCATTTTGAGGTAGGTAGCTACCTCAAACTAACGCTATCCCCTCCACATTCTTCCTTAACAAAGCCACTATTCAAAATGCATATACATCTTCTGAAAATTTATTTAAATTTTAGAATTTCAACGTTCCCCAAGAAAATCAACATAAAAATTTCAATTTATTTGAGAAAGAGAGAAGTTAAAATCTGCCTTTCGGATTCATCCCTCCTGGTCCCATCGCTCCCCAGCACCATGTTGCTTTGGTATGGTCACTCCTTCTCTGCGGCTGGCCATCTTGTTTTTTGGACTCGTCTAGAGTTGGCATCACCCCCACTTCCTTGGTGTCTTCTTGACCGAAACAAAGTGTTACACGTTACCATGTGAAATTAGACTTCTTTATTTTTCTTTTAAAATTCTGGATCTAGGTCCTTAATAATGGTTTAACACTGTCTCTATTTTTAGAACTAATTTCACACTCGGTTTTAATCTGTTCTTTGTTTAAAATACTGTTTACTGAAATTTTAATTTTATAAATTAATTTAGTTAAGCTTAACTCTAAACTGTTGAAAAACTTTAATTTGAGGCACTGTTCATTTGCTACTTTCACACTGACTTTAATTTTATTTTAAATACTTCTCTGCGACAACTAATCTCGAGGACGCCACAACATAGATGTTAGTTCGACAAAAACCATTTTGGGGGGGCAATTCCTTCCCAAAAGGATTACAAAACACACGAGACTACATCTCAGTGAAAATACTACCGCTCTTAGCCCTGCATTGTCTAGTAACTATATGTTTTGAAACTATTTGATGAGTTATCAAAACTGAGCGCGCTCGCCAGCACCTTTCTAGTTCGGCGTTTCAAACCACGCTCCTGAACTTTGTGCATCTTCCCAGGCATTTTTCATCCCTTCGGGCTTCCTTCAACCAATAGCCAGTCTCCAAAATGACGTATTAAGAACGCTGAGCATTTCGTCACATCTTGTTTGCAGTTCTCACCCCTCTTCCATCTTGATTGAAATTTCCAAAAATTACTTAATTATCCTGTAGCTCTTTCTGCATTTTCTCATGTTTTTCGTCTTGGCACTTTCGTCTCCTTTTTCTGTTCTGCGTCCTCTCGAATATAATGGTCTTTCTAAATGGATTTTAACTTTTTACCCCTTTTTCAAACATGTAAAATCGTCATCCCTGCTAATGGCTTTGTTTCTACGCCTTATACTCGTTAAACTCATGTTACCTTATACCTAAGGCATTTCTATTATGTCTTAGCTTAGCTACTCTGGCTATAGAAAATTTTAAAACTATTGAATTTAAAATTTCAATTGTCATGATAAAATGTGACATTTTAGCCCATTGCAATACACACACACACACACACACACACACACACACACACACACACACATATATTTTAAACCCTGGTAAATAACTTTAAAATAGTTTTATGTAAGTTTTAAATTTTTATTAATATTCATCCTAAAATTTATTTGCCTCAGAATTTTTTTAAACACATTCTTATTTCAGTATAACAATCTTTCATTTTAATTTTAAATAGGTTACAAAAAATTATGAAGACAAGCAATTTTCAAGTGAAGGTTAATATAGAAATATATACTTAATCATAGGGATTGTATTTTGATTACTATGTAATTGTGAAAATTTAGTTTTACTATGGTTACTTTCAATACAATATCCTTATATGACTTTAAAAACTTCTGCTTTCCTAAAGTCATCTCTTTATTTGCATCATGACCATGAGACAAGTCCTTATGATAGTTATTTTTTATAGTCACAGAAATTAAAAAATTTCTGAATGTATATTAAATGACAAACCTACGTTCAAATTGTCATATTATGTAATTTTGGATTATATGAAAAAAATTACAGTTTTTTATGTTAACCTTACAGTTTTAAGTTTATAATAATTATTATATAATTTTCTAATGACATTATTATTATATTGCAGGAAGGTTTCTATGGCATATCATTATTTTTAAATAAACAGGAAAAACAAGAAAAATCTGAAAAAATAACTTCTAAAATCGAATTTAATGTAAAAGAATATAAAACGATGTCTATTCAACGTGAAAAGAGAATAGCAAACAAAATTAAACCAATTCCTGAAAAAAAAATTTTTTTATTTCTATGTAAAGTAATTACTACAGTTGTTCCAAAGACATTACTTGGTTTTAAAAATTTGATAAGGTTTTGTAAAAATGTTGAAAGAATATTAAAATTTGGCATGAATGTCAAACTTCGACTCTGTGACTTGTTATCAGGTATAAATGTTTCTAATATAAAATGGCTACAGAAGGTTCCTGGAAGAGAAGTAAAGGAGAATATTTTAGCCAAGTTATGTGTTTGGTTATGGAATGATTTAGTGAAAGTATTGATACAAGCAAACTTTTATGCAACTGAACACATGAGTTTTAAAAATAAGATTATGTACTACGAACAGGGTCAATTTTGGGGTGTAAAAGAAATGATTATTAACAATTATGTCTACGACAACATATATTTGAAAATTCAGGCAAAAGATTTTGAAACAGGGACCAACATTAATACAATTGCTACAATTAGATTAATCCCCAAAAATGTAGGTGTAAGAGTTATCCAACAAATCAGGTAAATTTCAAAGCCTTTATTTATATTTCATTAAATTTTTCTGTAAATGTATTGTTTAGTTTTTAATAATTTGGTTCAAGGCAAAGCTTAGGTTGTTTGACAACTGTCAGAACATAGTAAATAGAAATGAAAATATTGGAAAATATTTACAAAACTAACTAATACTACAGGTTACCTAAGATTAAACCCATTTGTATATTTTGATGAAAAAATCATCATCAGAGAGTCTTGTTACAAAATTACAATCTAGAATACAATAAATTAAAAACTAGACTTTAATTTTGGAATCAAACCCTCTAAATTAATGGCATGGCCATTGAAATGTAGATAAGTGTTTAATTTTAGAAAACTTGTATTATTAGTTATGTTTGTGGTATTGGGGGTTTTTCCAATATTTTTATTGTAATATATTGTTTTACTGTGTTCTTGTTATTGTATAAAGTTGTCAAAGTATGCTTAACAAGCAATAAACTAGTGTTAACTAGTAATAGCTCATAAACTAGTAATCATATAGACAATAGCAGTAACTAATAAAATATAGTATTTACAATACCGTAAATTCAAGATTACAGGTAGATGTGACTAGCTATATGTATTACTTATTTAGCATTCCTCATGGTACCCTAACCCTTAATTTTCACACACCTTTACTTCTACAATAAAAATATAATTTTCATTACACACAAATAAATACACACACTGCGATAGGCACCCACACCAACTAACCGTCGCCCCCCAACAGGTTACTTAGCCAGTAACCACCACCGCAAAGTAAAATTTTGTATAAGTATATCCAGCCAACAACCGAACCGCTTGCCAAAATCTGTTGGAGAACACATCACAGAACTTTATTTAAAACACCTAACTTGCGGAGATTTATCTCTTGGGGTTTCATTCCCGGAGAATGAGTTCTTTAAAATTATCTTCCGCTTGGTGACCATATGATAAGATGGTTTAAGAAATTTGTTTGAATAAATAAAATCATTGCTCAAATTGTAAGTTAGTAAAAAACATTGTTTTTTATTTTTTTAATAAATCAATTTATCATAACAGCACAGTTTAAAAAATGTAAAATCTAGAGACTCCTGATGCAATTTTATAATTTTACCCTTTTTATATTTTTATTCAGACCTAAATTTTTTCAGAAATGAAGGAATTTTATCTTCTTTTTCAAGAACTAACACGAAGTTTATAAATATTGAATAAGTTTGCTCTTTTAATTTTTAAAATTATTTATCGTCCAACACTGTACATCTTATCCTACTGTTGGTCAGTAGGCCTACTTGTATCTAATTGATCTTTATTTGATTAATCTTCTTTATCTGATTGTTATATAATTAGTTTATCAACTAACGATAAGTAACTTGTGTTATTTTAGAAGTCATGCTGAATGACATAACCTACTCGAAAACAAAACAACAGACCAACCTAATCAAAGATACCAAGATGACTAATCAAAACTAATACCAACATTTGTTGATTCCATCTTCGCGTGAGCTACTAGTAATCACTAAACACTTTTAAATGTTTTAAACTTGCCTATAGTAACACTTACTTTGCTTGTTGAGGACGGCCGTTTCGGGAGATGTGTCCCTTTGTCAACTCAGACCGTAACTGATCTCTGATGGGAGGCCGTCCTCAACAAGCAAAGTAAGTGCTATATAGGCAAGCTTAAAACATTTAAAAGTGTTTAGAGAAAGTATTTACATTTAAAAGTTAATATTGTAATTTTTTTAACAAAGTATAAACTTTTTACTTAAGCAGAGCTGCTCGGTATTAACGCCGCATTGTCGGGCTGTCTGGGGATGATGGCCAAGTCAAAGATATGCATTCTTTCGGACTCTAAGTCAGCTCTACAGTCGCTGGCTCATCCCTCCACTGGACCATATTCATTCCGTATAGCAGAAATCAGGAGGTTGATAAAAAAGATCAATTGTGACGGAAACGAAGTCTGCCTTCAATGGATCCCTGCCCATGTCGGCATTCCGGGCAACGAGGAAGCGGATGCAATAGCAAAACAAGCTTCTAGAATGAAGCCCACAAATAAGGAGCAGCACTCCCTACTGCACTGTAAAAATGCCGGGAAAAAGTACTTTAGAGACGCCTGGGCTGCCCGGTGGGAAGCTGAAGCGACTGGACGACACCTGTTCCATTTGCAAAACAAACTTGCGTCGGCCGACAATTACAGAGACATCAAACGTCAAGTCGCGACATTTGCGGCAAGAGCCAGGACGGGACATCTGGTCACGGAAGCTTATTTATACCGGTTTAACCTTGCTGAATCACCGTTGTGTGCTCTTTGTGATGAGGAGCAAGACGAAACCATCGAGCACATTCTTCGGGATTGCACTTACCCCATCCCGGCGAGGGACCACATGAGGGTTGAACTGGAGAAGTGGCAGGACTTCCTCCTGAACAGAGGGCTGTGGAGTTTGGCGTTCCGAATATATAGTGGACATCGGGCTATCGGCTACACCTAGAGCTGGACGCCTGGACTAAGAAGTACAAGTAAACTTTATATTATAACTTCTCTTTTTGCCGACAATTCTGAAATATAATAAAACCTCTGACTAACATAATTTACTGGTACAGATACGTTGACAACATCATAACATTATATAAAGGCAACACACGCAGAGCACACATATTTCTAAAACACCTTAATTCCATACATCCAAAACTAACATACACCATCGAAACAGAACAACAAAACTCCATCAACTTCTTAGACCTTACAATTAAACGAACAGACAAACAAACACATAAATTCAACATATACCGAAAACCCACTAGTACTAATACGACCATACACAGTTCCTCAAACCACCCACACCAACATAAACTAGCTGCTTACAACACCATGATATACTGCCTGCTTAAAACACCGTTAGACAAAGATGAACACTACCAGGATTTAAAGATCATAAAATATATAGCACAAACGAACGGATACAACCTAACAATGATTGACAAATTATACAATCGCCTAAAAAATAAACATAATAACCCAAATACAAACACACAAGATGACAATCCCATAAAATTTTTATCAAAACCATACAGATCATCCAAAACCCACACTCTAACTAACACACTACGAAAATACAACTACAAAATAGCTTACTCCACACACAACACTCTCAATAAACAATTTAAACCCAACAACAAAATCGACGACATTTACAACACCACTGGAGTTTACAAACTAACTTGCAGTTCGTGCCCCAGTTTTTACATAGGCCAGACAGAGAGGTCATTCTACACATGTACCAAGAACATATAAAAGCAATAAAAATCAATAACTACCAATCAAACTTCGCTGATCATCTCAACTCCACAAAACATGACTACATAGACATAACATCTAACCTACAAATTCTTCATAAACAACACAAAAATAGCCAACGCTAAACAACCGAACAATACGAAATATACAGGCACTTCAAACTACACCCTACACACATACTCAATACACAATTACATTACAACTCACACGCACTTTTTGACATCATAACTCCTAATACACACAAAATACACCCACATCACCAAAATATCCCACCCCCACCCTAACCTACGTAAACCTTGAGATCAGTTACGGTCTGAGTTGACAAAGGGATACATCTCTTGAGGGCCGTCCTCAACAAGTAAAGTAAGTGCTACTATAGGCAAGTTTAAAACATTTAAAAGTGTTTAGTGGCAAAACTAATAGTAATAGTCAGGCGAGGCGGTGGCATTGCCTACGCTAATAGTCAACCACAGAACTGCAATGAGACAGTAAATCAGTATCGTTCGCACTGCACCTACACTAGCTTTGTGGAGAAAAGATCAATAGCGCATATAGACATGATTATTATTTTTGAAATCGCTGTACATTCCATCTTAATTCTTTTTTCTGAAAATCTGAAAGCGATTCGGATAGTTGGGAGTCCGGTTAATTGAAGTTATACTGTATTTAGACCAATGCAGCATCTTAAAGGTTGTGAGGTTTGAGTAGACTATGATTTAAAGACTATAAATTGTAGGAATTCTGCAAAATATGTTTCAAGTTTTGTTTGAGACATAAATGAATATATCTTTATATTAACGAGAGCGTAAATTCAGTTTTTGCTTAATCATTTGCTACTAGATTTGGTTTTATTTACTTATTTTTAAAATTTAATATTTTAAGAAGATGCTTAGTGCCTATCCTGTTTATGGCAATGGTTTTTAATTATATAATTAGTTTTCTTTAAATAAACAGTAACTTTCAATACAATTTAAACAGTACAGTATTAAACAATATTTAATGGCAAACATTATAGTGTTTTAACCTCTTGTATTTCATAGCACTGTCGATTTTATGTGCCTATAAACTATTTAACAATTATCAAAATAATTAATTTTATTTCTTAAGAGCTTCTTTCTGCTGATTTATCATTTAATTAATATAATTTTATAAACCTCTTTTTATTTAGAAAACTACCTGCGGGGTGGGGGTGCAGACTAGTTGTTCCTACAAAGAGGGCGTTTGGCGTCTCTCGCTGTACCCCAGCCAAATATACACACTACTCACAACACTTACTTCACTGTTATACACTTTATTACACTTTCTACAAACGCCACATTCACAGCACAATCAACACATTAACACACATCTTCTCTGTAGCGATTTTTGACTGGTCAGAACAGTTGCACATTGGGAGTACTGAAAAGGTCAGAACTTGACAACCTCTGGTCTGGGACGTAAGCTTGCTCTGCCTAGACGTAATGCCGCGGCCAAATCTTTATGTTACACATATAGGGAGCAGAAACCTTGTCCCCGAAGTTCACGTTCCACGACCTACCTATTTGTGCCTGGTGATGATGGACACTGTAGGGCCAAAACGCTTTAGTATAGCCGCGGTCAAAATATGATCGCACCCGACTTACCAAATTCTGGTACCTGTGGTGTGTCGAGCGTGATCTGCCGGTGAATAAATTCCTGAACTTTGTTTTTCAAAAACCAACCATTGGTTTAAACATATTTTATACTTTTGATATACTAAAATTTTATATATATTTAACTTTCTTATGGCTTTAATTTACTTAATTAGTTTTTTACTGGTTACTGGTTGAAAAAATTTCATACAATTTTAATTACTATTTTTACCACAGGTTATGTTTAATAATTTTGAAACAATTTTCGTTTGTTCTTACTTGTGTTTTAATAGCTTTTAAAAATTAAAACATAAATTAAAATTTCCATTTCTCTTACATTATATATTTTTCTACGTTAATTTCTTGTAAATCTTTGTTATTTGTATTTCTAGTAATTTTATATGCAATTCTTAACACTTGATATTAATTCAAATTTCTTATAAAATTCTTAATTGGTTGTAAGTCTGATCTTAGCATCAAATTTAACAGTTGATTATATACATGAATTTATGTAAAACGTTAATTTTCTAATTTTTTATTTTAAGATAATAGAACTTGTTAGTTAATATTTCATCTTATTTTCAATTCATTATCAATGATGTTAATACAGTTCAAAAATTAGTCATTTGTTTATATATTCTTTAAATTATTAATTTTCAATTAACGAATAACTTTTTTACATACTTTGAAATTTTATTACATGAATTTAGAAAAATTTTCACTATATTTAATAAATGGTTAATGATATTAAAATTAAGACTTGCCATAAAAACTCTCACTGGGATGGCTGTGATTGTCCTGGTTTTGCTGGAGTCTTCTTTCTGCATACATCGTCACCGATTGATTTTGGAGCCGTATTATTACTTATTATTACATCTTACGCTGTTAAAAAATTGTAGTTCGTTTCGCGGGCTTTCGACAGCAGGTCATCTTCATGTCCATCTGGGATTTGTGTTGTCTTCAGCCACGGTACAGCATCCTGGATTTAGTTTCTTGATCTCTCACAGAACACGTCCGTCGTCTTCTAAAGCCGATTGCCGAGTCCCCCAATATTCCTCGCTAGCGGCCTCACCCCTTCCCGCTTGAATCACAGTTCTAGCCCTTTCCATTCGTAAGCTGTACCTTTAAGTCACTTGAAAAATTTATATATCCGTGCTGAATACTTTTCAAAGTCTTTAAGAATTTATTTAACCATTTAATAATTACATTGTTTAAGATTTTTGTTAATAAATTTTTTACTTTACAATAATTTGTTTATTTATTTCTGCTTATCATAAAACAATTCTCTTCTACTTTATATTTTATAATTTTATTTTCAACTTTTATTTCCATATTTTATTTTTATGTTTTGGTTAGTTACAAATAACAAAAATTCATTTTATATTAAACCTTACAAGCTAGAAGAAATAATTAATTTCCTGCATTTGCTCCGTTTTGTGAACAAAGTCCACCTGTTCGGGCCAGCCTTGTTTACTTAAACAGATAACAACGTTGCTAGTCCGCAACGTTTCATAGCAGCGATGTCATTTCTTGACTTTCATAATTTAATATTTTTAAAAGATTTTGCCACAAACAAAATCTTTCCTTTTGTGACTTTTTGGCCGTCTCAGTAAGCTCGGTTGCTGGTCTGCCGGCTGCTTCGACCCTTGGTCAGGAAGTGTCTGCAGTGCACAGGTGTCGAAGCCTGTATTATGAGTTTAGGAAAGAGAGTTCTGGGATCCGAGGGTGTACCCGTTCCTTTAGTCTCGCCCGTAAAACTCCTGACACGATGGCTGGCTTTATACAATTTATGAATTTAACTAACCCGTCCAGTATTTTGAGTTTAAAGAGGTCATGTCAGGATTCACCTGACGAGCTTAGTAATGCAGATGTAAGTAAGAGGTTGATAGTGTAACTACACCGGCACTGCTAGCGCTAAAGTATTTAACATTTTTTAGGGCTGAAGAGGGGAAAGATCTTTTGAAAGTTTCCCCTTTTCATATTAACAAGGTGGTCACTGCCTGTGCAGGAGGTTCAGTTTTGTCTGTTAAAAAATTGAGAAACGGGACATTGCTTGTTTAAACATTTAATGAGAAGCAAACACATTGTTTTTAAAAAATGACCTCCTTTTTTTGATATGATCAGGATATCTTTGGCTCTCCACAGATCCTTGAATTATTCAAAGGGGTCATCGCATGTAGGGATTTAATGTACATTCCAATTGATGAAATTAAGTCCAAACTGTCGTTTCAGTCAGTTACGGACGTTGTCTCTATCATGAAAATGGACCAAGGTGAAAAAGTAGCAATTGTCTTTTATTGTCACCTTTGGAAAACCGGAGATATCCGAATACTTACATGCAGCTTACCAAAGGCCCTCAGTGAAACCATATGTGGCTAACCCTAGGCGCTGCTTTAAGTGGCGGCATTTCAGGCATATCAGCTAGAGGTAGACCTGTTCGAAGCAGAGCGTATGCGGTAAATGTAGCGTTTAATGCCATGATGATTAGGAATGCGTTAATGCTCAAAAATGCGCCAACTGTGGTGATGACCACTCAGCGCGAGCTTACAACTGCCCCACTTTAAGGAAGAGAAAGATATCCTAGGCATCATGGTGAAAGACAAGATATCGTTTCCAGAGGCCAAAAAAATTTATAGATCTACTCAGCCAAAGGCTGATGGTAAGACTTATGCTGCTATTTTGACCGCTTCCAAATCATCTTGTACCAACTGGTCTTCCGTAACCAATTTGCACTTAAATGTGATGTACGTCAATGTAGCGCATAATGAATAACTGAGTTGGTACTTCCTACTATGTTCACACGAACAATGTGCTATCTATCTTCATGGATAACAAAAACACCATGTTTCAATATCTCATTGTCCACTTATATCGAACACACTATTCCTCATGTGGTTTACCACCAGGAGTTTTTGACAATTTCCAGATCCTACCAACACAGTGAAATGATTTTCACTGATGGGTCTAACTGGACAATGGTATTGGGTGTGCGTTTTATATGTTAGGACGTACCTTCATGTATGGAATACCGTCAGCTTGTAGTGTTTCACAGAAGAATTGTTTGCCAAAGCTCTAACCGTCATTCAATCTACATTTTCTCATTACCTTTTGTGTTCCGAATCAAAAAGTGCACTTCTGGCCCTTCAGGATGTGTTCTCTGTGAACCCTTTAGATGGGGATATTTTGTTTGCAGTACACAATCTTCAATTGCGGGGTGTTGGGGTAACATTCTGTTGGGTTTCCGGTCACTGGAAACACAAAAGCAGATGAAGCGGCGAAGAGTGCCAATAGTATGGTGCCATCTACAAATGTTATGGCATCTGATTATATTTGTGAAACGCTCATTAGCTGCTGCTTGGAATGATGAATGGCAATGTGTAAATCACAATAAGCTGAGGAAAATTAAGGATACCGTCTGTCCTTGGAGGTTTTCTATTCGTTCAAAATGTAGGGAGGAAGTAGTGGCTATCCGACTTCGTATCGGCCACTCTTATCTAACTCGTGGTTATCTGATGCATCGTGAGGACTCGCCTTTATGTCAGTTCTGTGGAAATACCATCACTGTGAGTCATATACTGGTAGATTATGGTTTAAAGCATGTTATTGACAGGTTTAATTTACAAGGGAGATTGAAAATTGTGTTAAAAGACAATGCAGTGGCCATCAACCATGTCCCATTCATTCGCTACCTAAATATACTATTTAATATCTGAATTTTTTGCAAATTTTATTTTTACATATTTATTTATTATAGTATAGAGCTGTTCATGTTAGTTTGTGTTTAGCATTTAATTATTGTTAACCTGTTTATTTTCTACATCAAGTGTTATTTTTATTGTTACGTTGTTTTGTTATTGATTGTTATGTTGTTTTGTTATTATTGTTATGTTCTACTTTATTGCTATATATTTATTGTTACATATTTATTTTTATATTATTATTACTGTTTTGTTTTGTAAATTTTGTTTTATTTCAATTTTATTATATTTATTTTGTTTAATCTAACTATTTTGGTATTGTATTTGCTATTAATTGGCAATGATAACTACAACTGGTTTTTGCCAGGAAAAAAAATTAAAAAACTCAAATACGTTCAAACAAAATTAAAAAGAATCCATTGAAGCCTAGTTTAAACAACTAATTGAAGTATATCTAAGAAACATAAAACATGTTATAAATTAATATAGTTGAAAAACGTATATCATATCTCTATCTAAAATAACACAAGACAGTCAAGGTTTAGGTTAAATCTCTTGAAACCTTTTTTTGTTGCCATTAATTTCCATGAAAAGAATTTATAATTGCTAATGATCAATAAATTTATGTATTAACATAATTAGGTTTTTATTTATTCTTAAAAAATAATCCCCCCATAATATTGTATTCTCTTAGTATTAAAATAATTTTGAATTATGTATTTTACAATTTTAACACAATTTCTAGCAATTGAACATTTTATAAGTAGTTAAAGCTATCTTTATTAAAAAAATAAAACTGTTTTTATAATTGTAATTGTGGTTGAAGTTGTCTTACTAATGAGGATGACATGTCATTTATATAGAATACAATTTTTATGATTGTCAGTTTGTTTACAGATATTTATTAATCTTTTTTTACATTTAATGATTTTTCTAAGAAACAATTTTTTTTTACTATTTATTTTTTCATTTTGTGATTTTATAAATGGGTGTCCACAACTACTAAATTTAGAACATGTGAAAAACCATTTTGTTTACTAGTCATAAAAATAAGTTTACATTTAAAATAAAACTGAGCTTAATGTTAATAGGTGGACAAAGGAGGAAGCAACAGCAATGAAGTATCTCAAGATATTTCTGCATCAAGTTAATGAAATTGTTAGAAGTCACACTCATTCAGAGGGATCAAACTTAGAGGATTTTCATAGAGATTGGTTGAAATTAGTTAATGAATTTAATTTATCTTCTGATAAAAAGTTATACTTTGTTAAAGTTGATATTCAAGATGCATATGGATCAATTTGTCATGTAATTATTTTAATGTAAATTGAAAAATTTGTTCTATTTTTAAGAAAGTTTCATCACTTTTGAAACTATACCTGATTATAGGTCTGGTTATAACACAACCTGATCTTATAAAACACTAGGATGATATGAACCAATGTATTTATTTGTATACATTTTTGTTTCTTATAAATATTTGGTTTCCGTATTTCAGAATACTCTTTAAGATATTGTTGTTCATTTCCAGCAAAAAAAAATTAGAACAACAGTTTCTATTCTCATTATAAAAAGTTTATTTCAGTAACTCGCTTATTTTAGTTCCCATAATTATTAATTCTCGAGACCTCTGCACTAATTCTAACCCAATAAATAAAAACCCACTAAGCACAATATAAAAATGTTATTGTACTAAAAATTACTTTATATACATTTTGATTCCACGGTATTCATCTTCAAAAGTACTAGTTTAAATTAATTAATTATGTTTCTTGAATAGCAAAGCTCCTTGCCCCTCTTCTCATACTACCAGTCTCAACCAATCCAGGGACGGGGCTTAGCCACTCATTACAAATACAGTCTTAATATTTAACGAAAATAATTTTCTCAAATTTATATAATATTTCAAAATTTATTTTGTACAATATTTTAATCAATTGAAGTATACAAAGATGAATTAGATATAGGCTCTTTATCATTGAAGTTTCTTGATGTAATCATCCATTTACATTTTCAAATTAATTATTTAAATTATGACTTTTGTCAATTATACGTTCACCTACACTTGATTTTTTTGTTTGAAGGTATTTGATATGCAAGATATGTTCTTTAAACCTGATGCCGATTTTTCTCCTGGTTTGGCCTATATAAGCTTTATTACAGCCTATTTTATATAACCCCAATTTTTCCAAAAGAGTTATATTGTCTTTCGGATTCTCTAATAAGCTTCTTAATTTATTTGAACTTTTATAAGCAATTTTTAAATTGAACTTATTGAAGATACTGGTTAAACCTTCAATAATACTCCTATCATATGGTACACTCACATATCTCTTATTTTTTCTTTAGGTAACAAATATTATACAATTTTGCACTAACAATTTTCTTTTTTATTTACTCAATATATTATTAATAATTTTACTATCAAAATGGTTCCACCCAGCAAACTCTTTAATGTTGGTTAATTCATTATGAAATTGTTTTTTCATAAGGAGCTCCTTAATAAGTCTGTTATTCATAGAATTAAATGTATCTAAATTCTGTTGGAAATCACGGTTAGTACTACTTAGAATATATCTATTATTATTAGATAATTTTTGGTAAATATCAAACTTGAGTTTATCACCTACTTTAATACATGAATTAACCTGTCCAAAAAATTTAACTGGTTACCTACTTCCATCTCATAAGTATATTTAACTGTTGGATCCTTAATATTTAATTTATTCATGAAATCTTCCACCTTACATTCTCAGTATTAAATACTGCAAAAATGTCATCTACATATCTGATCCATACACGTGGGACATTCAGGAGGTATCTTTTTAGTTCACATTCGAACCTATTCTTGAATAAATTTTGCAACAAACGGATATGAACTATTCCCCATAGCTTTGCCCTCTAATTGTCTATAATATTCGTTATTAAATTGAAAAGAATTTTGTTTCATGCAGCACTCGGTATGTTATTCACTAATTTCCCGACAATACGGAATTACCCATATTATTGACGCTTTTATGCAGTTGAAAAACAACCCTGTTAACCTATAAAAGCAACACAATTATGGTAATCCATTTATATTTTAAAAAATGCGTTGAAGTTAATGGCAAAATGTTTGAACATGTACTGAAAATAGTACTGACTAGGTTTAAGTTTTACAGCTTGATTTGATTGTGATTTTTTACTGTTGCAAATAAAAATAGTTTATTTGTGAACCAAGCAGATTTTGTTAATTAACAATCTAAAAGCAATGTTTCAAAAACTAATTTGTTTTTGTTTTCAGGCCTAACTACACAATGAACAGTTAAATTTTAAATACTTGAATTTTGTTACAGAAATTGTTAATAAATAAATAACAATTACTTACCTATTATAAGTGGTACTAAAAAGATTTTAAATAATAATAAATGCAAATACTTATAATGGGTATTAGTTATTTGGTAAGATTAATAATAAACAAATTAATATAATGAAACAATAAATTATATCTAATTAAAAGTAAAATAGAGGAAAAATTATAACAGATTATAATCATACTTCACTGATTAATTAAATATATATATGTGCAAGCTTGTTAGTAACACATACATATTATTAGTTAATATATGCACTTAATTGTTATTGAAATTAAACAATACTCATAACTATTTTTTTGGTTAGTTGATTTTTCAAAGAAAATAATAGCCGAAATTTAGAAGATTGCTTTATAATTCATTAATAAACAATACTGGAAGAAGTTAGAACATTACTGAAGTACGAAATTTTTTATTATAAATAAGTACTTATTTACAAATAAATATTAACAGTAAATAATTTTGATTCTAATACCAATGTTATTGACACTATATATATATATATATATATATATATATATATATATATATATATATATATATATATATATATATATATATATATTTAATAAATTTAAAATATTTCAAACACAAGAATACTTTTAATGAATATAAAAAAGTATTCTTGTGTTTGAAATATTTTAAATTTATTAACTATATATACAAGAAAACATATCACCATAATTAAAATATATATATATATATATATATATATATATATATATATATATATATATATATATATATATATATATATATATATATATATATACTTACTTAAATTTACAAAACCTAAAGTTTGGATAGTCATAAACTAATGTTAAAGTGATTAACTAAGATTCACCGAACGTAATCTACTACAAAATTAAAGTTTAGGTTTATACTGATAACATAGCTTTCAGTAGAGTTACATTTGAAAAAGATTTACATATGAATAAGTTACTTGTGATCAATTATCCCAAACAATCTACGAATTTTCAAAACTCTGAGGCATCAAAATCCAGAACTTAATTAAATAAAAATATTTTTCTTAATCGGAGCTAAAATTTATATTTAGCCATAGACTTTAAACATGGTTCTACAAGGTTTGATAATTTTTCTGCTATAATTTTTGAATATTATAACTATAAAATAAATATTGTTGTATGGTCATGGATGTTCATTATAATTAAGTGTAGATATCAAGACTGAAATTTGCCATCTATAAATAATTAAATTGATTTCAAACTTTACATTTATACCGTCATACTGTAGAACCTTATTATTATTTTAATGAAAGCACTTAAAAGTAAAAAGTTGTAAAATGCAACTGAAACTGAGAAAAACTGTAAAAGGTCAATAAAAAGAAATAAACTGTTTACAAATATCTGTATGGTTTATGTACAGAAATTTAAAAAATCTGTCAACTCTTTTGTGATTGTTTTTGTAATATAAAATTTAAAGATACTGTCAAAAATATTTCTTTTTTAATTTTAGTAAGGAAGTCTTCAGATTGTAAGCATTTAGAGGTTGTTTTAATAAATAGAGGTCATGTTTTAGTCCAGTAAACATTTAAATACGCAAAGTATTTGTTTAAAAAACATTTTCAATACTTAATAATATTACATAAATATAGCCATGTCTATACTATTTACACTTCTCTTGCAAATTTCAGGTAATTTTTAGAAAAACAATATGATTCAACCCAATGAATTTTTGAGTACGACACTGCAATGCATGTGTTTCAAAAGTTTTTGTTTAACAAAAAAATGTGTATATATATAGATTTTTTGGACTAGGAGACTGACAGACTTACCTTGGTAAGAGTCCACTCTGTAGTCTTGAAATAGAAACACATAAAAGCACTTAAACAATGATATATTTCAACCACACAGTGGTCTTTGTCATTCAAAGAGAAAACACAAAAAGAAATATGAGAGAATGAAATAAAAAAATTAAAAAAAAATTTTTTATATTTTATTTCATTCTCTCATATTTCTTTTTGTGTTTTCTCTTTTATTGACAAAGACCACTGTGTGGTTGAAATATATCATTGTTTAAGTGCTTTTATGTGTTTCTATTTCAAGACTACAGAGTGGACTCTTACCAAGGTAAGTCTGTCAGTTTCCTAGTCCAAAAAATCTAAATAATCTTTACCAACCAAAACTAACCTAAATATATATATATAATTATTATGATTATAATTACTAGTAATATTTTTGTACTATTTTGACCAATATTTACAAATCTATTGTGAGAATGCAAATTGACAGAAGGGGTGTATTTCATATTAGCAGTGTTCGTATCGTGGCTGGGCAGGTGACATTGATCTATCTATAAAACACTGACCGTTATAAGCAGCATCCAGTATAACAGCGACCATTATAATGAAGTTCTAATGAATTTAAAATTATTTTTACAGTATTGCTTATCCATATCTGTTATTTCTATATTAATAGTTTTTAAACACAATCAGTTTTGCATATTTAAAATTAAATTAAAAGGATTTGCAGTACCTTTTAAATGCTTTTTAAAATTTTTAGGAACCACTTTTGGAATATTTGGATCATATACTTCATGATTTTGTCCAGGAGTATCAGACTGTAAGATTATTAACGTATACATGCGTGTCTTTGTCAGTAAACAAAAACAGAAAATTTTACACAGTCCAAAGGTTTGAAGGCTTACCTCTTGCATTTCGTAAAAACACTGTTGTTTTTAATAATTTTAAATCCACACCTATGGTAAGTGTTCATTAAAGTAATTAATTATAAATGATTTATTAATTAATTAATGGTATTTGATTTTAATTATAAAACCATTAACATAAGTTAAATTTAAAACATGAATAATACCTAACTTTAATTTGCGACTACTGTTTCTGACTTTAAAACATGGTTTTGTTAGTACTAAGACTTCTTGCAGTTCTTAAAACAGTAGCTGCTGCTTGTTGTAATCATATTAATCAGAAGAACATTTGATAACGATAACAATAACCAACCTCATAAAGATGGTGTACAGAAGTACCGCATTGAACTCACTGACTATATGTAGGCCTACTATTGCAGTAGTCATTTTAATTCTATAACACTACAACTAGAATGTAATTCAGCCACATGGAAGTCATGAATAACCAAATTTTGGAACACCAGACAGTTTTATAAACTGTAGTAAAACGTTTTAGCTAGGTTTTCTACTTGTTATATTTTGTAGTCATACTTTACTTCAGATTATTTTATTCTATTATAGATCTTTCAAAACACTAATCGAATCTAGCATAATTTAAAAAAAAAATATTGAACTATGTAAAACATTTAAACACACAAAACTCCACTGTAAAACACTTTAATCTTATTTACACTTTAAAATGTATTTACTTTTTCACAAAAAATTCATTAATGTGAGATTGTCTATAATCTTCCAGTAAAATATTATTGATAATTGCTCATATTCTTAATGTTTGTTGAAAGTTTCTGCTTTTTGTTGAACAAACTACTATAGAATCTCAAAAGCTAGGTGAACTTCCTGCTTAGATCTTTGTGGTACATATTTGTCATTTTCCTCGTCATCACTTTCTTCTTTAGTATCTTTTGATGTTGAAGCATCTGCCTTACAAATATCATCTTCAGTCATTTCCGCTGCTGTTTCAATGCTATCGTCAACTTCCATCCACTCAGTGTATTCTTTATACCTGATATAATCACCAAATGATAACATTAAGTGTGATCACTTTATGCGGGGTCTACTATAGTATCAAAGAATTTTTAATTGCATTAATTCTTTGTTTATTTTAAATTTGTAGATTTATCACCATTTTTATATAATGTAAAGTTAAATAACTCTTCTATTAATAAGTATACATTAATTTCCTAAAAAGTATAGAATCATGATCTAAATTTGATACTGTGAGGGATTTTTTTTCAGAACTTTGATAATTATAATTGACCTCTTTAATTTTGTACTTTATGATACAGGGCCGAAATCTAGTGCCATTGCACTAAATTTAGCAATAGTAATTTTTGAATAATGATAAAGGGCCTATCCCTAATTAATTTGTATTCTTTAATTAATTAAGTAAATGTGTGGTTATTGAGTTTTATTTTTTGTGTTTAGTTTCAGTATACTTTTTGTGTTTTAAGTACTCAGTAGCACATGAGAATAATTAATTCCTAAACTGCAGTTTTAAAATGAATAAAGTTGAGTTCAGTAATTATATCTAATAAATTTGATTATTATTTACTAAAATAAAAATAGATAGGGTGATGGTAATCTTTAGGGATGGGGCGATTTCGATACTTGATTCCAGGAATTGTCTATTCTAACACTATCGAGGAATTGCCGATACTCAATTCTCTATTGATTAAAGTGCTGATTTTGATATTTTTTAAACTGTTTAGTTATGTGTGCAATGTAATTTATTTAGAAAATAATTAATTATCAACTATGACTTATTTATATATTAGTTGCTTTGAATGAATTAAACGAATAAAGCCAATGCCGATTTGAGATAACAAAAGTATTATTATTTAAAACACAAAAACAAAGATGATTGGAAGCCTTTCTGGTTTGTTTGTTTGTCACCGCTCTTCTCACTTGGTCCGGCTCAACTCTCCCCCTAATCCGCCACTGCTTCAAAGATATCAAAACAAAACATACAAAAAAAGTAGTTCTTTGATCTTGGTCAGAGATATACTCAGACGGAAGACCAATCAACTGGACACCATCCTGAAAACCTTAAAATAAAAACACTATCCTTAAAATATTGAGATCTTGAAGCGTCTTGTTAAATTTATCATTAAACAAACTCATTAATGTCTTTGTTAAGAAAACTTTTTAAAAGTAAAAAAAAAAACTAACTGACCAGTTTAGTTTTTTAAATCTATAATTTAAATGCAATTGTTGGGATTAAAAAAAAAAATAGAATAACAATGCTTAATTTGCACATTAAGTTAAAGTGTGTTTATTCGAACATTTCTGTGTCTTGTATATGTCTATACTTCAAAAACAGATAGGATTATTACCAATGTAAGTCTTTGTGTCTCCTATCTAATAAGAAAAAACCTTTTAAATTTTAAGACACATGTATTGTTACAGATCTTTAATACTAATGAACTGATATCCAGACTAAAATCATTTGTCACTTATCAAATTGTTAGACAAGAGAAGATTTTTTATTGGATTAAACAAGGCATTCCTCAAGGAGGTAAATTGTTTAATATTTATTTATTATTAAAGGTAATATATTAAAATGTAATTTAACTGTGTTTTAAAACTTGACAGAAAAATTAAGATTTTTGAACCATAATAGAGTAAGAGTATGCAATTTTATTGTGCAAATAATTGCATAATCATTGCCAATTACAGCAAAACAATAACTCAGAAATTGCAATACAATAACTCATATTTTTTGAAAGATTATTTCTATTGTACATGTTTAAATTTTTTACTGTTTATAGTCTTAAACTCTTATTAGTTTCAAATGTTCACTTGAAATCTCTTCAGTTTTTAGTTACTGTGTGCTATATTACTATTTACAGAAAAAAATATTGAATACACTAGAGTCTCGATAATTCGAGGTAGATGGAACTGAGTCCTACTTGAATTACCGAAAACTCAAATTACAGGGAAATACATTCCTCGGCATTAGAAAAAATAGGAGTTTTAATGAACCATACTATAATTAAAAATACACTAAATACATGTATAGAACTTTATATGAACATTTCTTGGAAGCCTGACTCATTTCCTTTGCATACCGTATTGATATAAACATTTATTGAAAGCCTGGCTCATTTCCTTTGCATACTGTATTGGTATAAAGATATCTTCGAAGATTGGCTCATTTCTTTTGCATACCGTATGCTTATAAACATATCTTAAAAGCCTGACTCATTTCCTTTGCATACTCTATGGCTGTAAACATTTCTTGGAAGCCCAACTCATTTTCTTTGCATACTGTATGCCTATAAACATATCTTAAAAGCCTGAATCATTTCCTTTGCATATCCTATGGTTATAAAAATTTCTTAGAATCCCACCTTATCATTTTCTCCCAAATGGATGTAATAAGTTCAAATAAAACTAGGCTCAAATTTAGAGGAAGCTCAAAATATAAGGACTCGGATTTTTGAGAATCTATTGTATATGAATTTAAAAATTTCAGTAACATATTTCTATTACCTTTAAAATTGTATTTGGTCTCAGTTTATTCAATTTGCAAAACATGCTTCATTAAAGTATTGCAAACATAATTTAATTATAGCTTAACCCTTAGATTCTGATATTAAAATATAAAATTTTCACATTTGTTGATTCTATCTTCGCGTGAGCTACTAGTAATCACTAAACACTTTTAAATGTTTTAAACTTGCCTATAGTGGCACTTACTTTGCTTGTTGAGGACGGCCGTTTCGGAAGATGTGTCCCTTTGTCAACTCAGACCGTAACTGATCTCAAGGTTTACGTAGGTTAGGGTGGGGGTGGGATATTTTGGTGATGTGGGTGTATTTTGTGTGTATTAGGAGTTATGATGTCAAAAAGTGCGTGTGAGTTGTAATGTAATTGTGTATTGAGTATGTGTGTAGGGTGTAGTTTGAAGTGCCTGTATATTTCGTATTGTTCCGTTGTTTAGCGTTGGCTATTTTTGTGTTGTTTATGAAGAATTTGTAGGTTAGATGTTATGTCTATGTAGTCATGTTTTGTGGAGTTGAGATGATCAGCGAAGTTTGATTGGTAGTTATTGATTTTTATTGCTTTTATATGTTCTTGGTAACATGTGTAAAAAGACCTCCCTGTTTGGCCTATGTAAAAACGAGGGCATGAACTGCAAGTTAGTTTGTAAACGCCAGTGGTGTTGTAAATGTTGTTGATTTTGTTGTTGGGTTTAAATTGTTTGTTGAGAGTGTTGTGTGTGGAGTAAGCTATTTTGTAGTTGTATTTTCGTAGTGTGTTGGTTAGATTGTGGGTTTTGGATGATCTGTATGGTATTGATAAGTATTTTATGGGATTGTCACTTGTGTGTTTGTATTTGGGTTGTTATGTTTATTTTTTAGGCGATTGTATAATTTGTCAATCATTGTTAGGTTGTATCCGTTCGTTTGTGCTATATATTTTATGGTGTTTAAATCCTGGTAGTGTTCATCTTTGTCTAACGGTGTTTTAAGCAGGCAGTATATCATGGTGTTGTAAGCAGCTAGTTTATGTTGGTGTGGGTGGTTTGAGGAACTGTGTATGGTCATATTAGTACTAGTGGGTTTTCGGTATATGTTGAATTCATGTGTTTGTTTGTCTGTTCATTTAATTGTAAGGTCTAAGAAGTTGAGGGAGTTTTGTTGTTCTGTTTCGATGGTGTATGTTAGTTTTGGGTGTATGGAATTAAGGTGTTTTAGAAATATATGTGCTCTGCGTGTATTGCCTTTATATAATGTTATGATGTTGTCGACATATCTGTACCAGTAAATTATGTTATCTGAGTATTTATTGTTGTGTAAAATGTGGTTTTGTTCAATATGGTGTATGAATATTTCTGCTAAGATGCTAGCAATGGGGGAGCCCATAGGTAGTCCATCTTTCTGGTTGTAGAATGTGTCGTTGTAAGTGAAGTACTTTTGAGATGTGATTAATTTTGTGAGGTGGATGATTTAGTCAATGTGTGTATGTGGTGTATTTGTGTCTATTAGCATGTTTTTGAGGATGTCGATGGTTTCTGGAATGGGGATGTTTGTATATAGATTTGATATATCAAAAGAGACTAAGGTGGAATTGTGTGGGATATTTACGTTTTTTATTTTGTCTATTAGATTTAGGCTATTTTTTATGCTACAATGATTATTAAATTTTATATGGTTTCGAATAGTTTTGTCGAGGAATTTGGCTAGAAAATGATTACATTTTTTGATGTACAAGTATGATGACCCTGAATCTTGAAGTCCACATTGGTTGCTAGGCTATGGAAACTTTTTGTTGGGATGTGTATAGGACATGTCTTGCATCTAAGTCTATTGCATGGAAAGGAGCCATGAGGAGGTTTAGGCGGTTTTTCAGTACTTGGATCTGGTAGTTTTGGATGTAATAAAATATTTTTCAAATTAAAAGATTGTCTGAATGAAATATGTGGTGGATTTGAGAAAAGATCTTTGGTGTGGGTGGAATCTTGAAACCATCCTTTAATATTTTGTTCAAAATATATGGATGTAATATACCAGTTACAATGTAAATTTTACCCAGCACAGCACATAGGCCTTCCCACGGATTGTCTGAGCATCAGAATGAATGGCCAAAGACATGACGTTGGAACCATGAACATAGACAGGCCAACCGCTCAACACGCTGCTAGACACAACATCATATTTTTCAATGATTGTTATACCACCAAAATAATTAAGGCCCTCCCTCCTGATTGCAACCCTTCAGAATTGAGAAGATGGGAGTTATCATACCAGTGGTACACCAAATATAGAGATCCTCCTAACCTCAACATCAGATAAAATTCCTTTTACCTTCCCCCTAACTTCTACCATTTTTAACAACTCCAATTACCTTCCTTCTGACAGACTATTAATATGTAGTTTCAAATAATCAATATTTATACAAATCACATATAGTACTATATCATAAACTATAAATCTGTGACATTTGGATAATTATACACATCTGTGTTTTCACTTCAGTCTTTTCTTTTTCTCTTTTTTGATTGACAAAGATCATTGTGTGATCAGAATATTTCAATAGTGTGATAAGTTTTTATATGTGTTTATTTCCAAGAGATTGCAGTTTTGGACTGTTGCCACTAGGTAAGTCTGTTAGTCTCCTATCTAGTCCAAAAATGCCTATATATATATATATATATATATATATATATATATATATATATATATATATATATATATATATATATATATATATATATATATATATTAGGTTAGTTTTGGTTGGTAAAGATTATTTATATATATATATATATATATATATATATATATCGTGATATTTCATATTGTCCATTATTTTTCCGTTGCACTGACTTTATGAAATTATTATTATTAATTGTAAACATTTTATTCCACCACTAAGTGCAATAATTTTACCTTATATAATGAGGCATCTTTCAGTCACTTGACCATTGTCATCTCTCTCTCTCTCTCTCTCTCT
Source organism: Prosapia bicincta (assembly GCA_036971475.1). Taxonomy (NCBI): domain Eukaryota; kingdom Metazoa; phylum Arthropoda; class Insecta; order Hemiptera; family Cercopidae; genus Prosapia; species Prosapia bicincta. The sequence continues at coordinate 9,234,408 of JBAIZL010000008.1, forward strand.
CTCTCTCTCTCTCTATATATATATATATATATATATATATATATATATATATATATATATATATATATATATATATATATATATATATACATATATATGAAGTTGATATATTACTATTGTAAATACTTTTATCCACCACTAAGTGCAATAATTTTACCTTGTTGTGATGAGGTACCTTTCGGTCACTTGACCATTGTCGAATCACTGATTATTTTCCTGGTGTAGATGTTCGGTCCGTGATGTTGGTATTTGTTGGCGTAAATTCCTGATAGGTTTTACAAAATTACATGTAACGACTGCAACGCATTTTACATAGGGAAAACGACCAGATCATTTAAAATAAGATTTAAAGAACATTACAGAGCATTCAAAAATAAAAATACAAAAGTATCAAACGTTGCAGCTCACCTAATATCACATAAACATGAAATAACAAACTACGAAAATAACCTAACCATACTTGAAATAAATAATAACCCAATATAATTAAACTCACTAGAAAAATACCACATTTATAAAAACACACACAACAATTTAATGAACCTACAGACCACATATACAGAAGACATACTATATAAAAACATCATACACGCAGATCAAAAAAAATGCGTGTAACGTCAACAAATACCAACATCACGTACCGAACATCTACACTGGGAAAATAATCAGTGATTCGACAATGGTCAAGTGACCGAAAGGTGCCTCATCACAAGAAGGTAAAATTATTGCACTTAATGGTGGATAAAAGTATTTACAATAGTAATATATCAACTTCATAAAGTCAGTGCAACAGAAAAAAATGGACAACATAAAATATCAAGATATATATGTATATATTTTCATCTTATATTTCCTCGAGAAGTAAATGCCATTCAAAATTACATGTTCTCTAATGTCTAAACCAAAATTTTCATCCATTTTAGAATTTAATTAAGTTTTGTGATGTAATTCAAGTAATGTATTCATTGGGTATTATATTTAGAACCACTGTAAATATTTTATAAAGATAATTTTTAATTTTTGTTAAGGTTCTAGTTTGTCATCCTTCTTGTGTAATTTGTATTACACAAAAATAGAAAATAAGCATCTTGGTTCATTTGTTAAACACTCCACTAGTCACCTATTTCGAAGGTTTGATGATTTTTTGTACATTACTCCAGATTTACAGTTAGCCAAGAGGTATGTAAATATTAACACTAATTGGTATTTGTATCATTATTAATTAAAACTAATGAATTTATAATAAATACATATAAACATTTCAAACCACAAAGGGTTTTGTTAAATGTATCATTTTAAATGCCAATATGTAGAAAAAATAGTTTCAGAACGTGAAATATACCTTTCAAATGTATTTAATAACTTTTTTTCAGTTTGATTATGTCTGATTTTAAAACATAAGTTTCTTTGTGGATTGCTCTTGTCCAGGTAAGTGCATGTGAGGTGTATTTATATAAGTGCGCGTGGGAGATAGAGAGAGAGAGAGACAATGATCACACTTATCTAGGAAGAGCATTGTATATTAGACTGGTAAACTTCAACTTTTACGTATAGTTCTAACATCTGGCTCAAATTTGAAACAACTAGATCTGAACCGCAGCTCAGAACCTGTACCTCCATTTGCCAATTCCACCAGAGTCTATCACTGGACTTTAATTTAATCTAAAAAGGAAAAGACCAACTTGATGATCTTTAACCTTATGGTTGAAATTTTATTCCAAAAGGAGTGATTTTTGAATGCGTAATAGCTTGACAGCCATTTACTAGGAATATTTAAGAACATGTTATTATATATTTGTGGACTTTGTTAACAAACCAATTTAAACCAATTGATTTTAAATAGGTAAAATTAATTTTTAAATACAATTTTTATCATTTTTTTTACAACTGCCTGTTATTATTTATATAGTATTACATTTCACTAATTTTACAACATTTCTTTTGTTTTTATTATATAATATTAAATAGCATTTGTGTCTTTATTACGACAACTTTGGAACTTTGATCCACTATTCATTTCTTCCGACTAAGTTTAAATTATCAGCTGTTCTGTTCACAATGCGCGCGCACCTCACTGAATACGATAGCCATCCCGTTTTGGTTTACTTGTGCAATTCAAAAATGGTTTAACTTTCTTAACACTTAATGGCTTTTACTTTTATTTACATGGTTTTAGTGTTCTTTTCAAACTGTTACACGTTAAATTGTTTCTATTATATTGTTTTTTTTATAGTGGTTTCTAAACTTGTAATTAAATATTACGATTTTGCCAATTTAGGTTATGTTTACATTTTTCTCCTTTTTCATAATTGGTTATTTTATGGTTTGAATTTACTTACATATTTATATTATATTATACATAGTGCCTTTCTTACTTGCTATTCCAAAATGTTACAATATATATATATACTATATAAATAACTAATAAATAAATATATATTTATTTTATTTCATTCTCTCATATTTGTTTTTGTGTTTTCTCTTTGATTGACAAAGACCACTGTGTGGTTGAAATATATCATTGGTTAAGTGCTTTTATGTGTTTCTACAGTACAGTCTCACTAATCCGGACTTGATGGGACCGGACCCTGTCCGGATCAACGAAAGTCCGGATTAGACGGAAAAAGCAAAACAAATGAATACAATATGTGTTTTAGGCGGGGAAACATATTGAAATTGTAGTTTTAGAGAAATTGAGGCCTAAATATAGTTATACAGTACAGTATTTCATAGCATATTTAGCAAAAAAATCCTGTAATTGTAACAGAAAAGGTATGACATGAATAAATATCAAAGCATCTTTCTCGTTGAATAAATGTATTCACATAAAGTTATTTATACTATACTGTATAAACGCACAAAAAACTCAAACAAAAATTAAAATTAAACAAAAATAAACTTTAAAAAACGTAGTGAAAAAAGTCCGCAATGTTCTTTTGTTTTAACGATGAATAACGTCGTTTGACAGTACGATCTCGTAGGCGTTTCAAGGTCAGTAGCTCCGCGGTTGACGTATCAGTTTGTTTCTCAAAGTAGGTTATCAACCCCTCCAGCATTGCAGTCGCCCCATCATGAGTTGGGCTGACCGGTTCGTCTGTGTAGTCTTCCTCTACCGAGCTGTCATTTTCTGCGTTTGCAGTGCACACCGCGACGATTGAGCACTTGATAACCAATGTCATTATCACTGATAATCAACCCCACTCGGAAATATCAGTGTCTTTCAATTCGGCACAACCCTTCAATTGTTGACAAATCTGAACAAATTCAGCGTCGTTATTAGTAGGTTGACTGTCGGTTTTTTCACTTTCCTGAGGCATTTCAGGCCACAATTTATTCCAGCTCTTTTGGACTGTAGACGGTTGAATTTCCTCCCACGATTCTGCTGCCATATAAATGGCATCCTTCATAGTCACTTTTTTAAGAATTTCAATAAATTGTGTAGCTGGATCTGCTTCTTGTTGTTACAAAAGCGATAAAATTAACCTTTTTCCTATATCGCCGTTTTATCGCCTCTATCACGCCTTGGTCCATCGGCTGAATGAGAGTCGTGACGTTAGGAGGAAGAAATTTAACAAAAATGTTACCATGACGCAATTCTTCATTTGGGTGCCATGGGGCATTATCAATTATTTTCGAGGGAGTTTTTTCTCTTTTAAAAACTTTTCTGTTGTTGGAACAAAGTTTTCAAAAAATTTCAGTCCTTAAAAATTTGACTGTTCATCCACGCCGATTTTTGGAACTTGTATTGGGCCGGTATAACACTTAAATTTACATTTTTAAAAACCCTAGGCTTGCGGATTTCCCTATCACCAAAAGTGGAAATTTTAGGTAGCCAGAAGCATTACTGCAGGACAGCAAAGTCATACGTTCTTTCTTAACTTCATGGCCTTTTGCTACTGAATCTAATTTGGAAGCTAAAGTTTTTTTTGGGAACATTTTATAATTTAATCCGGTTTCGTCAGCGTTGAACACCTGACAAGGTTGTAAGTTTTCATCTCTGAGAAACTTGCCAAATTTGTCTTTGAATTTTTCACTGGCATCACTGTCACCTGACAAAATTTCACCACTTATTCCGAGTTGACGGATGCCGCGTCGTTCCTTCCACCGTGACAGCCAACCCAGACTGGCAGTAAAATTAGGGCCTCCTTTTAACTTTTCATTCAGTTTCAGCGCGATCGTTTGCAAATTTACACCCGATAATGGAACACCCTGTTCCCGTTGTTGACAAAACCAAACATACAAAGCATCATCTAAGGTTTCATTTTTTGGTTTTTTTAAGTGCTTCTGCCGCCTAAACTGTCTTTACTAACCATTTTTGCAAAAAAATCTTCAATTTCCTGTCGCTTTTTCTGTAATCGGAAACGGTTTGTTTTCCCACGCCTAACTCTTTTGCAATTTTAGTAAGCGATTCACCTCCATCAATACGAAATAAAGCTTGGAGTTTTTTCCGTCCGACAACACAACTGACCTGACGCCAGACGGATAGACTGTCTATCCGTTTAGTCAGCAGTCCTTTATCTTTCGTTTATCGCAAGATGTCTCTGATGTCACGTGCGTTTTATTGTTGGGAGATCTAATGTGAATATGTTTTTTCAAAGACGTTTTTCCTACTTTAATAGGCAAAAGAAACAAATAATATGGTAAATTCATATTTTAATGAATAAATTATATTATTTGTCTATTAGAGTAGGAAACCCCTTTGAAAAATAACAAATATAGACGTATAAAAATAAATATTTTTGTGGACGGCAGACTGATTGTGCACTGTAAAATACTATAACTAAACAAAAATTTTGGGCCGTCCGGATTAGCCGGACGTCCGGATCATCGGAGACCGGATTAGCGGGACTGTACTGTATTTCAAGACTACAGAGTAGACTCTTACCAAGGTAAGTCTGTCAGTCTCCTAGTCCAAAAAATCTAAATAATCTTTACCAACCAAAACTAACCTAAATATATATATATATATATATATATATATATATATATATATATATATATATATATATATATATATATATATATATATATATATATATATATATATATGTATGTATTATTGTTAATTGCAAACAATTGTTCCACCACTAAGAGCAATTAATTTTTACCTTTTGTGATGAGGCACCTTTGTCGAATCACTGAATTGTTTTTCTATTTTTTTCTGATGTCCTATGTAGAACATTGATATATATATATATATATATATATATATATATATATATATATATATATATATATATATGAAGTTAATATATTACTATGTAAGTAATTTTATCCACCATTAAGTGCAATAATTTTACCTTGAGTGATGAGGCACCTTTCGGTCAATTGACCATTGTCGAATCACGCGAGTATTCATATTATTCAATGCTTTTTGCCAATAAAACAGTACCAGCATCTTGTATGTTTTTTCAAAATCTTGTATCAAAATGTTTTTTTTTCTTCTCCTTATTTTGTTACATAACTTTTCCTGAAGATGCTAGTTCTGTTTTATTGGCGAAAAGCTTTGAATAATATAGGTATTAAAAGTATTCTTGTTTTTGAAATATTTTTAATTTATTAATTATATACATACATACATACATATATATATATATATATATATATATATATATATATTTTTTTTTTTTTTAGGTTAGTTTTGGTTGGTAAAGATTGCTGGCTGCAATTCAGTAACGGAAAGAATTTCAGCTTTCCTCGACTCACACCTTCAACCCTTAGTAAAAAACCTTCCATCACATACCCAGGACACCAATCACTTCATAGATCGACTGTCACAAATATCTGTACCTCTACCCCCGGTAACTATTTTGGTCACCATAGATGTCACCTCTCTCTAGACCAACATCCCTCATGCACATGGCCTATCTGCAATAGAGAATTTTCTAAACAAACGCCCAGGCAAGCCTTCTCCCACTACACCTTTTCTTGTGAACCTGACCAGGTTCATCCTCGAGAAGAACAACTTTCAGTTTGAGGGAAGGAACTACCTTCAAATAAAGGGAACAGCAATGGGTACCAGAATGGCACCATCGTACGCAAATCTGTACATGGGATTGTTGGAAGAAAGTTTTCTAAAGACACAAACACACCAGCCATTATGTTGGTATAGATATATAGATGACATCTTCCTAATTTGGACACAGGGTGCTTCAACACTTGAGACATTTTTAGACAGCCTGACACAATTCTCCACACTTCAATTTACCTGGGAGAAATCTACATCAGCCATCACCTTTTTGGATGTAGAGGTAACACTCCAGAATGGAAATATCAACACAGGAATTCACATCAAACCTACAAACCACCTACAATATCTCCATTTCGACAGCAACCACCAAATAAACATAAAACGATCCATTCCATACAGTCAAGCAATCAGGGGTAAGAGAATCTGTTCGAATGATAGGGAATTGGAAGATTTTAATAGAAAGATATCAACAGCCTTCCAGAGAAGAGGATACCCAAAAAAACTCATTGAAAACCAAATTCATTCAGCACAATCCTCGGTTCACCATAAACCACAAACAGAACAAAATAAACTGTCTTTAATAACAGACTACCATCCTGGTCTACATAAACTCAACAAGATATTGAGAGATGGCTTCAAAATTCTTCAAGCTTCCGTCCACACCAAAAATCTTTTCACCGATCCACCGCAAATTTGGTACAAGCAACCTCCCAACTTGAAAAACATCCTAGTACATCCTAAACTACCAGACCCTGATGCAGAGAAACAACACAAACTTCCTCATGGCTCCTTCCCATGTAATAGACCTAGATGCAAGACGTGTCCAATACACCCCTCAGCAAATAGTTTCAACAGCCAAACAACAAAAATGGTCTTCAAAATACAGGGTCATCATAATTGTACATCGAAAAATGTCATATACCAGCTACAATGTAAACTTTGCTCAGCACAGTACATAGGCCTGACCACGGATGGTCTGAATATCAGAATGAATGGCCACAGACATGATGTTAAAATTATGAATATGGATAGACCAACAGCTCAACATGCTGCGAGTCACAACATCACAACTTTTGATGACTGCTATACCACAAAAATAATTAAACCACTCCCCCCTGATTGCAATCCCTCAGAACTGAGAAGTTGGGAACTATCATACCAGTGGTATACCAAGTCCAGAGAATCCCCTAACCTCAAAATAAATCCATTCATTTTTTTTTTTCCAAATAGCCTTATCTCTTTTCCCCTGACAGACTTATATAAACTATAATCACTCATATGTTCATGGAAACAATATATATATCTTTAATCTGTGCATCTGTGACATCTGATTTCTACTCTACACAATCTGTGATTACAATTATTTTATTTCATTCTCTCATATTTCTTTTTGTGTTTTCTCTTCGATTGATAAAGACCACTGTGTGGTTGAAATATATCATTGTTTAAGTGCTTTTATGTGTTTCTATTTCAAGACTACAGAGTGGACTCTTACCAAGGTAAGTCTGTCAGTCTCCTAGTCCAAAAAATCTATATATATATATATATATATATATATATATATATATATATATATATATATATATATATATATTGGACTAGGAGACTGACAGACTTACCTTGGTAAGAGTCCACTCTGTAATCTTGAAATAGAAACACATAAAAGCACTTAACCAATGATATATTTCAACCATACAGTGGTCTTCGTCAATCAAAGAGAAAACACAAAAAGAAATATGAGAGAATATAAGAGAAATCTTTACCAACCAAAACTAACCTAAAAATATATATATATACGAATAATGTGAACTTGACTAAATAAAATGCGTGCTAGAATAAATTCCTGCTTATGCAGATTTTCCATTGTGCAGCTGGTGAGACAGTTTAAGTTCAGGTTGTAGCTAACTCCTGTATTGAACAGTCGTCTCCACTCCAACTGAATGTACATCAGTTGTATTTGTATTTGTTAAACAAAATTATTGTATTATCATTTCAAAATTAAATGTTTTGTAATTAATAAAAGGTTTATAAAAGGCAAATCATTTGTAAAAACCTTTAAAGCCTAATAAAATACATAACTGGCGCAGTTGGTTGGACATCTCGGAAAAATTAGTGGATATAATTTGTTTGATATTAATCGGTAACCGAGATACTATAACCGCGATAAAATTACAGAGTACATATCTGTAACGATATCTGGAAAACTTAATAGAGTGCATATTAATTACAAACACCAGAGAACATCGTGACAGAAGAAAGAAGAACTTAAAGTGAAAGTGCTAATTGTTCAGTGTCAATACGCGTTGTGTTCTCACTGTAACAAATGAGCAAAGTATTTTGGATTTTACTGTAAGTAGATCCTAGAAAATATTGTTAAGAAAATTGTTATACTTTTAATATGTAACACATTTTAGGTGTGTTACATATTAAATCAGATTCAGAAAACAAACGTGAATTAATTCCAAAATGTAACAATAAATAAATAGAAAAAAATTGTCAATTTGTAAAAGTAAATCTGTGGATGAGCATGACCTCCAGGCCGAAAAGTTTGAAACTAAAATTGCGCAGATCGGTGCGTGGTAATCAAGGTGCGTCGGAAGCACCCATTGCCCTCTCTCTGTCTTGTCCAAACCATGGAGCTAGCTGCACTCGCATTAGACAGTAGAGCGAGGAAAAGTTTAAAAATATGTAACAGTTTCTAATATTCCTTTGTTTTAGTAGATGAGACGCGGAGTTACTGAATAATGCCGGAACCAAATTCACAATCATGAGCGAGCTGATATTCTAATGAATCCTTCTAACGTGAGACGCGTGGCTTCACCAATTGTAAAACCAGCTAAGTTGTAAAGATTAAGACTTTTAGTGAACAAGTTCAAATTTAATACTTTAAACTTTCAATGCATCATTTAAATTTAATTTTTGGCATCATGTGGTGAATTGTAATAAATCTAAATTATAAAAATTAAATATGAAAAGAATTAGCAAAGCAAACTCGAAAATAGAGTCATTCTCAGCCATAGATTTGTAAATTGTAAAGCTCTCAGTAAATAAGTAATTTGTTAAAATTTCATGAAATCTGTAACCCACGCAATGTTTCTCAATTATGTTTTGTTTGTAATTTAATAATTTTAGTTAATAAAGTAACATTTTATTTGTTCGAATTGAAGATTTATGCGTAGAATTATTTAACGGACACACATAACTCTTGCATCTCAATTAAATAAGACTTTGCAGGTCATCATCTCACCGTGTAGCAATAAACTGCAATATTCAACATCAGCCTTAATTCCTCAGGGATTAAAGATCAAAATAAAATTTATTAATGTTACAAATATATTATTGATTTTAATTTTTATTATTTTTGAAATAATAATATAAAATAATGGCTATGCCCACTTTTAAGAAAGAGTATCTAGATATGATACCAGAGTATAATGGTGAACCCACTATGCTCCATAGATTTGTCTCCATTTGTGACAAAGTAGTTAATAAGTTCTATGTAGTTGAAAATCCAGAAGATTTTCAAAATGAGTGTTTATTCTCATCTATACTGGCTAAATTAAAAGGCCAAGCACTAGAGATAGTTGTATTTTCAAATCCCTATAATTGGAATGAAATAAAAAATGTTTTAGTAACTAGTTATTCAGATAAAAGAGATTGTTTCACTTTGAATTTAGAAATGGCAGAGTTAAAATAAGACACTAATGAATCACCATTTAAATTTTACAAAAGAATTCATAAACTATTAAATTTTCAAATTTAATTTTTTATTAACAAAGAGCCTCAAAAGCAAATTGCAAAATATATGTTAATTGAATATGTACACAAATTAGCTTTAAGAGTTCTCCTTAGAGGTCTGCATGAACCCTTAGGATCATTAATGCAAAATCCTCACTCACTTAACAAAGCTTAACAACTTACAAATGACTTTCAATTTAAAAATAATAAATTATTTCAGAGTTAAACAAAATACCCCCCCCCCCTAGAGCCCAACAATACCAGCCTATTCGTAGACCCATTCCTAACAAACGAGACTTCCAAAATTATAGACCGAATTACCAATACAACCCTAACCAGTTCACCAAACCAGAACTCCTATGTACAACCAAATCAACCTCAAAAGGACAAATAACCAATAATAGCAAACCTCATTACCCTGAACGAAATACGAGTTATCAACCTACCCCTATGAGCATATCCACTATACAGACAGACAGGCCTTCTAGACAAAGTACGAATCTTTATCAAATGACCGGACAAGGAGCTGAAGACGGCAAATATTCAATGTATCAAATTAACGGACAAGAAACATTCGCTGAATACAATTCTGAATACAAAACTTACCTGAAGACTATGATGAAAATGAAGAGACCATTCAAACCGATCAAAATAATTTTCTAGGTTGTACAAGCCTCGGAACCAATTTTCCATAATGAATTTGCAGTGTGAAAATAATGAATTACCTTTCATATATGACGCAAATACTAAATTAAAAATATTAATTGATACAGGTAGTACTCGATCGTTTATACGAAAATCACTAGGTTGGAAAAGTTTTAAAACATATGTAAGAAAATAGCTGTTTGAAGTAACCACTGCACACGGCACTTCAAAGGAAAATGTTTGCTGCAAAATACCTCTCTTTTCAAAAAAAAGCAATTAAATTTTACTTATTTGATTTTCATCAGAGTTTCGACCTATTACTGACTCTGGATAATATAAAAGATTTAGGAATAAGTTTAGACTTTGTAAACAATAAATTACTACTTTGTGGTGAAGAAATCCCAATTCAATATTTTAATACAGAAAAAGGAAATTGTGATAAAACAAACAGCACGTCAGTAAAACAAGAACAATTGAGTTATGTTATACAAGCCTGCACTAGCCAAATAGTTGAGGTTAAAGTACAAAATATTAATAATGGAGAAGGACTCTTATCATACAAACACTTAAATGGGTTAGAAATTCCACAGTGCATAAGGGTGAAGCCTATTACCCTATTGTAAACAACACAGAAGAAAATATAAAAATAACAATAAATGCACCACTAGAATTAAAACCTTTAAGAGAATACAATGTTCTTGAACCTAATGCAATTCAAACAAACACTAATTTTAATATGTTAGGTTATAAACAAAAAAAATCAAGAGGAAAAAATTTAGACTTATCAAAATTTAGAATAGAACACATGAATCTAGAAGAAAAAACCGCCATAACAAATTTAATAGAGTAATATGCAGATATATTTCATATTTTTGGAAATGATTTGACTTTCACCAATCAAATAAAACATGTTATTAGGACTACAGACGAAATTCACATATATTCTAGAAATTATAGATATCCAGAAATTTACAAACATGAAATTAATAAACAAACTGAAGACATGCTTAAACAGGGAATCATTAAACCTTCTAATTCTCCATGGAACTCTCCTGTCTGAATTGTACCAAAAAAACAGGACGTTTCTAGTAAAAGGAAATTTCGATTAGTGATAGATTTTAGAGGCCTTAACAAAAAACCAATTGTTGATGAATTTCCCTTCCCGAACATAACAGACATTTTAGAAAAATTAGGACGATCTCAGTATTTCACAACTTTAGACCTAGCCTCAGGATTTCACCAGGTAGAGATGGACGAAAGCAGCATAGAAAAAGCAGCATTTTCAACGGAAACGGGACACTATGAATTTTTAAGAATGCCATTTGACCTAAAAAATAGCCCCCCTACGTTTCAAAGGATTATGAATAATATTCTGAGAGGAATTCAAATGAAATGTGTCTAGTTTATTTGGACGACATTATAATTTATTCAACTAGCCTTCAAGAACATATAGAAAGACTTAGAGAAGTGTTTGACAGACGCAAAGCTAACTTTAAAGTACAGCTGGATAAAACGGAATTTTTAAGAAAGGAAGTTGCTTATTTAGGACACATAGTTATGCCAAATGGAGTAAAACCCAATCCCGAAAAAATAATAGCAATCAAGAACTATCCAATACCAAAGACTACCAAACAAATTAAAGGATTTTTAGGACTATTAGGCTATTATCGAAAATTTATTAAAAACTTCGCCAAAATAACAAAACCGTTTACTAACTGTTTAAAGAAAAATGCAAAAATTGATATTAATAACCCCGATTTTATGGACTGTTTTGAAACATGTAAAAATATTTTAACTAACGAACCACTATTGCAATACTCAGACTTCGAAAAAGAATTCATTCTAACAACATACGCAAGCAATTATGCGATAGGAGCAGTTTTAAGTCAGACAAAAACGAAAAGGACCTTCCCATAGCGTTATGCCAGCAGAACTTTGAATGACAGTGAAATTAACTACTCTGTAATTGAGAAAGAACTATTAGCGATTGTATGGGCAACAAAACATTTCCGGCCTTATTTAATTGGGAGAAAATTTAAAACTTATTCGGATCATAGGCCTTTACAATGGTTATTTTCTCTTAAAGAACCAAATTCCAAACTTTTAAGATGGAGACTTAAACTAGAAGAACATGATTACGAAATAAAACATAAAAAAGGTAAATTAAACCAAAATACGGATGCTTTATCGAGAATACAATTGAATGTCACCAATAAAATGTCAACAAACACTCAACATACTGTAGAAGAGGACTTGCAAATGCCCACAGTTGATTTACTGCAACATTACTTTCTGGAATTGGATGATAACCAGTCTATGATAGTAAACATTGACATGGCAGAAGATGCCGCCGCCAATCAAAAAGATAACAATGAGGAAAGTGACCAGACAGTTCACTCTAATTTTGAAGGAAACACTCAGATAAAAATACCAATTTCCGACAAAACTTTGGCAAAAATTTAATATTTTTATCTCTAGTAAAGTATGAACCAAAAAAAGTAAAAATAATAAAATTATTTGGAATTTCAAAAATGTGTTTAATAGTTGAAATATCAGAAAATAATCTGAATAATGACATAGTTAACTTCGTAAAATCGTATTTGGCACCTAAAGTAAAATATAACCTATATTTTGAAGATGCCTTTATGAGAGATTTGCATCATGCACAGCAAAAAACTTTAAACAATCCGAACTAAATTTAGTTGAGTGTATCAACAAATATTAGATTTATTTTCGGAAGAAGATATGCTGGAAATAATAAATAATTATCATGTTAGCAAAACTAATCATCGTGGAACACAAGAAACTTATGAACAAATTAAACGTAGATATTATTGGCCCAATATAAAAGGACACATTCAAAATTTTATAAACCAATGTGAAATATGCCAAAAAACTAAGTATGACAGAATCCCTTTAAAGCTAGAAATGAATCTTACACTGACGCCAACAAAACCTTTGGAGGTGGTGCACGTCAATAGCATATCACTAGAACAAAACCGTTATATAAGCATAGTCGACGCCTTCTTGCGTTACGCACAGATGTACCGTGTGGGAATTACACAAGCAACAGTAGTTGCTGACAAGCTACTAAATTACTTCCAACATCATGGTGTACCAGCAGTAATTATATCAGACAATGGAACGGAATTTAACAATAGAGTTGTAAAAGAAATATTAGATCTGCATAAAATTTAAATACATTTTATAAGTACACAAAACCCCCAATCAAATGAATTTTGTGAAAGAGATCATTCCACGATAGTAGAACACACAGACTTTTAAATATTATAATCGAGTTCAAAAGGGACAATATAATTAAAAAAGTGAAATATGCTATAATAGCATACATTCAGATACTAGATTAACACCGTGTGAAGTTTTATTTGGTCACATAAACTCGAACACACTACTGGATGTAGATGTAGAAAACCAGTTTGCAAACGACTACGTTTTAAGCCATAGAGAGAAAACAAAAGCACTGTATGAAAACATTAGAAATGCTAACCAAAAAATTAAAGAAAATATCTTGGAAAAAAGAAATATAAACAAGGAATCATTTCCAAAAATACCAACTGAAGTTTATGTAAAATCAATTCAAAAACAGGGCAAGACAAAAAATAAATATAGCAAAGAAGAAATATCTTCAGTTAATAAAGAGAGAAAAACCGGTTAAAATAAAGCCTACACATCATAACACAAAAGAAAAAATACATTTGTCGAAAATTAAAAGGCCTAGGAAGATAAGAAATATAATTAATGTTCAAAATCCTTTTCCAGGTTCTTCCTGTTCGTCCTTGGCACAGCCACCGACTCAGCAGATATCAAAGACATGAATAACAACCTCGGAATTATCCCGATAGACCTTGGGCCAGCCAAATTTGAATCTTCCTACCATACCTTTGTCCACTATTTTAATGTAAGAAACTTTATTAATCATTTAATTGACATTGATTCCTATTATTATGATGTATTACAAAATTTTAAAGTTAACTGCAACAATTGTAACGGTGGCCTGTTAGGTAATGAATATGTAACAGACAATGGTAATAAAATAAGAGATATTGTTAATTATTTTAAATATGTTAACCACAGTATAAATGTAATTGAAGAGAAATTAGAAATTATACTTCTAAAAGATAACAGTAACAAAAGAATAAAAAGAGGTCTTATAGATGGACTAGGATCCGTAATCAAATCTATAACAGGCAATTTAGATATATATGATGGTAAAAAATATGAAAAGATAATTTAAGATATTGAAAATGAGAAAATTAAAATTAATTATCAACTTGAATCACAATACTCCTTTAGTAATAGTATTATAGAAGAATTAAATAAAACTTAATGTAATCTACAAAAATTTTGTAGAATTAAAGAATAAGTTAAGTATTGTGAATCGTAATGTAAATGACTTTGTTGAACTAGAAAAGTTTAGAAGTATTTTAAACCAATTGAATATTTTATATAACATAATGTTACAGGTAACCACAGATTTGGAAAAACTCGTACATTTTGTAAACTAGGTGTTGTACATCCTAGTATTATCTCAACTCAAGAGCTATATGAAGAATTAAGCAAAATATATAAATATTATAATGAGAGATTACCTTTAGAACCCAAAATAGAAAATATGTGGGAATTAGAAAACCTGATTATAGTTAATTGTAAACTAGATTCTGAAAAAATTGTATATTTTATAAACTTACCTATCGTAGAAAAGACTCATTTTAAATTGTATAAATTACGCTCTATACCTACAAAATATGAAACAGTTTATGTAACAATTATACCAAAAGAAAGGTACATGTTAGTGTCTAATTCTGTAATTTTAGGTTTAGACAGTGAATGTAATGGTAAAATAGATTACAAATACTACTGCTCATTTGACCTTTTAACACACCAGAAATTAGACTGTGAAATGTCCATCATCAGAAACAATAACGCCAACAATTGCGAGTATACTGCATTGGAAGTCTCGGACAACCTATTTAACTGGATCCCAGAAATCAACCTTTACCTGGTGACCTTCCCCAATAAACAGACTCTAGAAATTACCAATCGTAAGGCAGTGGTAATTACCACCGTCACCCTTCAAGGCATATACTTAATAAAAACAAATAATGATTCAGTCTTTTTCAATGACTTGAAACTCAGCTACACATCAACAACCTCTGAAGGTCACCCTATTTTCATGGACACGTCCAAATTACAATTTACGATGGATAAAATGCCAGAGTTCTCAGTAAACGTTAAACGACTAAAGTTGGACAAAATAAACACAGAAACCATCTCAAGAATTAATCCAACTAAGGAAATAACCCATCACATTAGTATGTGGACTATTGCCCTTTATGGCGCCCTATTCAGCAACCTGATATACTTCGCCTTCATCAAAATGATGAAGAGGACTTCAACAGATGCCGAAACTTCGCCACCCCCCGAAATTTTATTTAGGGATGGAGGAGTTCTGTGAATGAATAATATGAACTTGACTAAATAAAATGAGTACTAGAATAAATTCCTGCTTACGCAGATTTTCCATTGTGCAGCTGGTGAGACAGTTTAAGTTTAGTGTGTAGCTAACTCCTGTATTGAACAGTCGTATCAGTTGAATTTGTATTTGTTAAGCTAAATAATTGTAATCATTACAAAATTAAATGTTTCGTAATTAATAAAAGGTTTATAAAAATAAAATCATTTTTAAAAACCTTTCAAGCTTAATAAAACACGTAACTTATGTATATGTGTATATAATAGTAATGGGTTGATTCCAAAATGTTACCGATTCCGATGCCAAAAAATCGATTCCCGATTCCAAATACCACAATTACCAACCAAATAAGGTTATTATAGTGCCTGTGTTATAATCGAAATTACGCACTAACGCGACATTATGTTAGAGAGGTGACAGTTATTTTACCGCAAAATGTGTAAACACTGGAAGCGCTGGAATCGAGGTATTTGTTAAATAAGGACATGATACTCCACTGTGTTAGTTTTGTGTAGCGCTTGCAAGCTGCAATATCACGTGTCCACTTCAATATTAGGAACTCTGTTAAGGTTGTTTCCTCCTGATATTCAAAATAAACAATCACGTTATCTAAGTGCAATACTGCTTCAGCATATCTCACAATATTTTACCATTGTCATCGTCTGTACATAGACAGGGTGTTCTGTACAAAGGGATATCTATGTCAACGCACACATCTCTATGCTGTGAATAGTGGTTAGCCAAGATTACAATATAAACAGACAAATACTTTACGGTACGGACCTGACTGTAAGGTTTATAAACGTATAGTATTATGTCCAGAACTAATATTTTTATGTTGAAAACCATTAAAAATACCACAAAACTGGATAGGAATATACGGATATCCGGAATAATGAGGTCTGAAATATCGAGGTTCTACTGTATTAGGTAGTTTTTGTAATTAAATAATTAACTTTCTTAAAAACGTTTCAATAAGTCATTATTATCAGTGATTATAAATAACTACACAAATCCAGTTTATAAAGTATAACAGCTATAGTTTAAATTTTCTGTAGTTATACTCAATGATGATCATGATGGTATGATGATTGTTTGTACGTTAGTGTTAGTTATTATTTTATAATTACTTTTCCTAAGCCCAAATTATGGTATATTTATACAATATCAAGAGTACAGTGAGTAGTAAGGGGTTTGCTGGGCCTACCGGGCGTACGCAGCCGGTTCTGCCGGGTGTACGTAAATTACGTCATCACGTTGCCCCTTCCTTGGCGGGGAGCTCCAGCTCTCCCCCCTCTCAGTTCTCTGGTTCAGACAAGTCTATCGCGTTGTGTAATACGTAAATTGCGTCATCACCTTGACCTTTAGTAATGTAAACAATTGCATAATTGTCCGGGAAGGTCGCGACCGTCATTTGATACGCGGAACTCATTCAAAGTAATTGCGCTGGGCGTGTAATAGATATGAATGCTTTCAGAGTCAAGAGAGAAATTTTGTTATTTTTTGTCAGTTCGTTGAACGACTGAAATTTGGTTATCACGAATTATTTCGTTATATTTTGTCAGTTCGTTGAACGACGCCGCGAGTCAGGTAAATATTATTTTATTAGGGTATAGAAATTTGACTCTAAAATAAAGTCTCATTTAATCAGAGCTTTTTGTAATTCGTAGTGTTTTCTAAATATTTCATTAGGGTTTAGAAATTTGTCTGTAAAATAAAGTCTCATTTAATCAGAGCTATAATTGTCATTTCGTTAACATTGTTGTCAAAAAAAAATGTTTTTCCTACATTTGCTTTTAAATAATAATTGTAATTTGTTTCATATCATTTTGTAGGTAAATATTATTTCATTAGGGAATTAGGGTATAGAAATTTGACTCTAAAATAAAGTCTCATTTAATCAGAGCTTTTTGTAATTCGTAGTGTTTTCTAAATATTTCATTAGGGTTTAGAAATTTGTCTGTAAAATAAAGTCTCATTTAATCAGAGCTATAATTGTCATTTCGTTAACATTGTTGTCAAAAAAAATGTTTTTCCTACATTTGCTTTTAAATAATAATTGTAATTTGTTTCATATCATTTTGTAGGTAAATATTATTTCATTAGGGAATTAGGGTATAGAAATTTGACTCTAAAATAAAGTCTCATTTAATCAGAGCTTTTTGTAATTCGTAGTGTTTTCTAAATATTTCATTAGGGTTTAGAAATTTGTCTGTAAAATAAAGTCTCATTTAATCAGAGCTATAATTGTCAAAAAAAAATGTTTTTCCTACATTTGCTTTTAAATAATAATTGTAATTTGTTTCATATCATTTTGTAGGTAAATATTATTTCATTAGGGAATTAGGGTATAGAAATTTGACTCTAAAATAAAGTCTCATTTAATCAGAGCTTTTTGTAATTCGTTGACATTGTTATAATTGTCAAAAAAAAAAAATAAAGTCTTAGTAAATAGTATTTGAATATTTGTTCTCTAAAAAGTTGTCAAAAAATGTTTTTTCTACATTTGCTTTTAAATATTAATTATAATTTGTTTCATATCATTTCAGTATGGAATTAGGGTACACAAAATTGACCGAAAATGCTTATGCTCCTGAAAAGGCAACTGTAAATGCAGCCGGTTTTGACCTCAGAAGTGCTTATGATTACGTAGTGCCTAAATTTGGAAAGTGTCTAGTAAACACAGATGTAGCCATTAAAATACCCCCCCAATGTTATGGTCGCATAGCGCCTCGTTCTGGGCTCGCATTGACATATTTTTTAGATGTGGGTGCAGGGGTAATTGACAAAGATTTTACGGGTGGTCTTAAAGTTCTGTTATTTAATCATTCAAATAAAGATGTTTTTATAAAACGGGGTGATAAAGTGGCCCAACTAATTTGTGAGATGTGTGCTTATCCCAAATTAATTGAAATAATTAATTTAGATGAAACTACGGAAAGGGGAGATAAGGGTTTTGGATCAACTGGCCTCAATTAATATTTTTTTTTTCCTAATAGTTATGTCGTCACAACCGTCGTCGTCGTCGCAAGCAGACAATGTCGATTTGGAAATAGTGGCCCACGAGGAGCAAGTACTTGCAGATGGTGGTCAACATGACAAAAATGTAGTAACATTTTTAGCATTAATTGAAACTTTATTCCTCGCAGGATTAACGTCCGTTAGTAAATGGGAAATAGGAGTAGCTGCTATTTTTATTAACATACAAAAAAATAAGATTGTAGAGAATGAGTTCACCTCATTATATTTACATTTAAAGCAAATTTATATAAATCTTAATGAACATTTCCACTCTACCGTAAATTCGCAGTATAAAATACCTAAATATTTAGACAAAGAGTTAACAATTGAAGAGATTATTGAAATATTGGGTGGAAATGTTGGCCTAGCTCAAATACCTGTTAAGTTTTCTATACAAATTGTGCAGAGGGCTCTTGCCTGTATACGACCTGCTTTGGAAGAGGTTAAAGGAAATAATTCCGGTTTACTACCAAACCTAAACTTTAGTAATAATGATAGTGAAAATAGAAAACGAAAATCTAACAAGAAAATTTTGAAAAAAAATATGCCTTCGTCAAATATTGACGATATCGGTTCAGATTCGGAGGCCGCTTCAGAATCTGAGTGCGAAGAAAAATTGGAAAATATTTTTAAAAAAATTAAAAGAGCACCGACAGTTATTAAACAATATGTGCAATATCAAAAAAATGGTAGCAGACGGAAATTAATTTCCCCAGGCGAGGAAGGCAGTTTCCTTATAAAAGTTGAAGTAACTGATTGTCGCGATTTAAAAGAGTGCGTAAGCGAGTCTCAGTATTGGACGAAGGTATATAAGAAAGCTTATTTTCTGGTCAAGTCGTCAGACGACGAATTGTATAAGAAGATTGATGAGACAATATGTACTGCTGCCGAAAGAATCAGTAAAATTAAACATGTAAATAACGAAATTGTGAAGTTAGATAAAAAAAGAAATTTTTTTTAATTAGGATTTGTTTCTATTACAGTTTGTCATAAAAGGCGTTTATTATCATAATTATGGACCATGAAGGGAACGTTGCACCAATGGATGTTGATGATGACGACGATTTCGTAGAAACTGATCATGCGTTCCGAGGAAACTTAAAAACATTCCTACTAAATAACACTTCTAGCATACGCGATGTCTGTCTATTGTTAATATTCACTAGAGCGAAAATGATCCGTTTAATTAACATTATGATTAGGACTTATAATATGTTGAAATTCAATATAGTGGTTGAAGTTTCTTACATAAAACTGTTGACGCAAGAAAGACAATTAAGGTATTTCAAAACAAAAAATGTGCCTGTATTTGTGACTTCCAATTTATACAATATTTTAAACAATTCATTTCGTAAGATATGTGTCGAGGAGCAAGAATATATAGATAAAGGAAGCGGTTGGTCGTTGGATAGGGTTACCCGAATTATACTTCGATTTAGTAAATTTAATCCGCTAGCTCCCAGCTCATATCTGCCTTTACCTAATTCAATAAAAAATAAAAAGGCCATTATAAACCCTCAAAATTTTTATGATAATAAATGCTTTTTATGGTCACTTTTAGTCCCGTATATAAAAACAGATATCAAACATTTGAACATAGTAAATAATCGTTATTTTAAATTGTCTAATATATTTAATCTTAAGGGTATTGATTTTCCAACGCCTTTGCGTCAGATTTCAAAATTTGAAAAACATAATGTAAATACCAGTGTAAACGTTTATGCAATAAGTCAAGATGGTAATAACAATATTTATCCGTTAAGAATCAGTAAGAGTATTAAGAAAAATCATTATGATTTATTATTGTTAACTAATCAGTCGGGAAATAGTCATTATTGTTATATTAAACATTTTTCAAGATTAATGAATAGTCAAATCAATAAACATACAAAAAAAATGGTTTTTTGTAAAAGATGTTTAGTACATTATAGTGGAAAAAATAAAGATGTAAATTTGAACAATCATTTGAGTGTGTGTGAAAAAACAAAACCTGTAAAGGTAAAAATGCCTTCGCATGATGGTAGTATCTTGAAATTTAAACATTATCACTATAAATACAGAGTGCCTTTTGTTGTTTATGCAGATTTTGAGTGTCTGTTGAAACCGGTAAACAAAAAAATTAGCAAGTGTGTCAAATTAAACGACATCCACGAACCAATGTCATTTGCAGTATATTTAGTTATTGATGTTGATTTGGTTTTGCCGAACGAAATTTTAGACAAATTACCTAAAAAACCGTATGTGTATAGAGGTTTAGGAGCGGCAGAACAATTTATGTCGTATCTTATTGAACTTGCTAATAATATTGGTGAAATATGTAAAACTAATAAATCAATGAGAAAATTAAGTGAAGATGAAAAGTATAGATTTGAAACAGCCAATAAATGTGAATCTTGTAACCACCAGTTTACTCTATTTAATAGTCCTGTTAAAGATCATTGTCATATTACTGGTAAATTCAGATCTGTTTTATGTAGTAAGTGCAATTTGTTGAGGCAACAACAAAAATTCTTGCCTATATTTATACACGGCAGCTCTAGTTATGACAGTCATTTCATTGTCCGACAATTGGGTTGCGATACAAATGACATTCGTGTGATACCACACACAAACGAGAAGTATATTACATTTTCGAAAAATACTAAAAATGGTATTGCATTACGATTTATTGATACATATAAATTTATGAGCACAAATCTGAGTAAATTAGTTAATAATTTGCCAAATGAAAAATTTAAATATACGAAAAAACATTTTTCTGTACACGATATACCTTTTGTGACTAGAAAAGGTGTATATCCGTACAATTATACAGATTCTTGGGAAAAATTGCAAGAAACCGAATTGCCGACAAAAAATGATTTTTATAATATGCTAGAAGCCAGCCATATCTCTGATGATGAATACAAACACGCACAAAACGTGTGGCAACATTTTAAGTGTAAAACTTTGGGCGAATATAGCGATTTGTATCTTTTAACTGACGTATTGTTGTTGTGTGATGTGTTTGAAAATTTTAGAGATTTATCTTTAACAAATTATGATTTAGATTGTGCCTATTATTTTACATTACCAGGTTTAACGTTTGACGCAATGCTCAAATTCACTCAAATTCAATTAGATTTATTTACAGATTATGATAAATTTTTATTTATAGAACAAGGTATTAGAGGCGGGATAACTTCTTGTATTACTAGATATGGCAAAGCCAATAACCCCCTATTGGGAGACGATTTTGAAATAGCCGAACCTCTGTCATATATAATGTATATTGATGCAACAAATTTGTACGGATGGAGTATGACAAAACCCATGCCGTACGCCTCTTTTGAATGGAAAAGGTCTAAAGAAATAAATACGTTTGATGTTTTGGCTATAGCGGATGACTCTCCCATAGGATATATTTTAGAAGTGGATATTGCATATCCTAGCTACTTGCATGATGATCATAATCAATTGCCATTTCTACCGGAAACTAAATGTCCGCCAGGCAGTAAACAATCTAAATTATTGACAACTTTAGAAGTAAAAAAGAATTACATTTGTCATTATGTTAATTTGAAACAAGCGTTGCGTCACGGACTGGTAATTACAAAGATTCATAGGATTATGCAGTTTAAACAAAGCGCATGGTTGTCATCGTATGTTCTCTATAATACGAAAAAAAGACAAAACGCTAAAAACGATTTTGAAAAAGACTTCTATAAATTTGTCATAAACGCAATGTTTGGCAAAACAATTGAAAATATTAGGAAGAGAAAAAATTTAAAATTAATTAGCTCGGAGAGAAAATTGAATGCGTTGATTAGGAAACCCACCTTTTTGAATCGCATAATCTACGATGAATCTTTGTGCGCTATTGAATTGGAAAATGAATCGATTTATTTTAACAAGCCAATATATATTGGTTTTACGGTTTTAGAAATAAGTAAAACACGTATGTACGAAATACACTACGATGTTTTGAAAGATTTCTATAAATCAAAAATTAATCTTTTGTATTTAGACACAGATGGTTTATTTTATAAAATCTTTACTGATAATTTCTATAAAGATATTAAGGTGAATGATGATTTGAGAAATCATTTTGATATGTCCGATCTTCCTCAAGATCATGAAGGTTATTTCAGAGATAATGCTAAGAAATTGGGCTGTTTCAAAGACGAATGCAAAGGCGTTGGTTTGTCTGAATTCATCGGACTGAGAGCTAAATTATACAGTTTTAGAACGGTAAATAAAATTGAAAAAAAAGCTAAAGGCATCACTAAAACAGCGCTTAAGACTGTAAATTTTGACGACTACAGAAAGTGTTTAGAATCATTTATTAAAAGCAGGCGAGAAATCATTTCATTTACATCGAAAAAACATATAGTTCAAACCGTCACTGTTGATAAATTGGCTCTCAGCCCCGATGACGATAAAAGATATATATGTAAAGATGGTGTACATACGTTAGCATATGGCCATGTTATGTTAAAAGATAAATAATTCTCCTGTGTTAATGTTTGTAGATTAATAAAGAAAAAACAGCAATAGCATTTTGTGAAAAGTTATTTAATCCTATATCCTACAAATTTTTGGAAACACAAAATTATGTTATGTTAATGTTTGTAAATTAATAAAGATAAAACAAAATAGCATTTTATGAATTATCCATTGTCTATATCCTATAAATTTTGGTAACAGAAAGTGGGTCTTATAAATAAAATACACTATTTTTGTGTACAACTTTTTATTTTCTCATATTAATGATTACTACTTATATACTTTTTACCATTATATACAGCTACAATGGTAACAAAGACATCTACATAGTATTTGCTCTACAAATATCTTTTTACATTCATATATTTTTATTTCAATAAAATTTAAGTTTTTTAAAACTATAAAATAAATAAAACCTCCTAACCACAAGTCTCATTCTTGTAGTCATATCCTCTGATGACGATTCCTTTACAATAAAAAAGTACATTGTGATTAAAACTGTTTTATTTATTTATAATAAAAAAATTACACCGATTCGGCAACTACAGGTCTGCCTTAGAAGCCCTCATCAAAGGTACTTCAGCCAAATGTTTTGTACATATTTATAATTGTAATTATATAATAAAAAGTAACTAAAATAATTTTTGTCTTTGTTGACCTCAGTAGAAATTTACTTACAAAAACGTTTTTGTTATATTGCTTGTTTTTATACAGCCATTTACAGAATTTTTTAAAATTTATTTAATAAGCCTTTGTTTTTTATACCGCCATATGCTATGCCATTCAAAAAGTACAGTCATTTATTTTAAAAATTATATCATGAAATATGTCAAACCATGAGACCTGGTTAATTTGTCCCGGAATCCCTGTAAAGTCCACACATGTCATGAAATCGGCACCTCTGGTCACACATAATATTCGTAATACACACAAATACAGGAATATTCAATTTATTGAATAATAAACTCAAAGCCCTTCGTTGGTTTACATTACCAACATCCTCAGGAGTACAATACTGTAAGTGACGCATAGAATATGTATCTAAAATCGGTTGTAATGACTTTTCCATTTCATCAGCACCGTCAACGCATATTTACTAAAACAATTTATAACCTTTATTCGCTCTAGCGAATGACAGCATTTCCACAAAGTCGGCTTGGTAAAGATCATACAATCATTTCACCTCAACATGACGAGTGGGAGAATTCCTACGAGCCTGTTTATAAATCTCTCTTGCAATGCCTCTCCTCACTGTTGCAGTTGACATTGTCATTGTTGTTGTTCTGACTAGCCTAAAATGATTAAATCGTTATTTCAATTGTGTATTATTGAAGTGTGTTCGCGTATAATAAGAAAGGATTATTTGGATAGCCTTGAATTACCCACTACGATTATTAAGTGTCTGCACGAATCTTATAAGGAAGTGTTTATGACTTTAATCAAACGCAATACTGATGGATACAATTATTCATTATTAAAAAATATTATGACTATATATATACCCGATAATGAAGTATACGAATATTTAAGAGTGTATTCCAAAGAGAGTTTATTGAGTAATGATTTCATAATGTTAATGAACCATCCGAAAAACGATTATGTTGAATTTGTTTACGTTGATAATTTTATTCTATTTGAACATTTCTCCTATGATAATCGATATAACAATTTGTGCAGGGGCTGTATCACAAAACTGCTTTACAGAAGTGGAGATTTCTTATTTGACGATTTTACCAGAGTGATTATAACTTACAGATATAAAAGAGAAGATAATTGGTCAATTTTGCAAAACATTTTTTGGGACCCTAGCAGTTGGTGTGACATGTGTATTTTCGCACCGTTGTTTACAATACTCAGCGCCGAACAATACAGAAAATTATTAAGGTGGGGTCATCGTCCAAAATCAGTAATAGCAGGTATGATGGACAATTACCTGTTTTCAATGTTAGGACAATAGGAGCTGTTGTGACATGTGTGTTTACGTTCAAAATCAGTAACAGAAATTATTATAGACAATTATCTTTTCTCAATGTAAAGGTGAATAAATAAATTATTTAACACATAAATTGAAACATTTATTTTATACAAACTAATTTACATCTTTTCCTGTTTACTTATTAACTAATTTACATTTTGGTGAATAAATACGATGTTCAATTACTTATTAACTAATTTACATTTTGGTGAATAAATACGATGTTCAATAGCTGGAACGTCTTTTTCCTGCCAACTATTGAAACATTTATTTTATACAAACTAATTTACATCTTTTCCTGTTTACTTATTAACTAATTTACATTTTGGTGAATAAATACGATGTTCAATAGCTGGAACGTCTTTTTCCTGCCAACTATGAATTTGTTTTCTCATACAGTCATTTACATCTTTACAACATATTTTCAATAAAACCCTCCAAACCGCAGTAATGTTTTTTTACAAAACCATCAATACACGAATTTTCATCAGTATCAATAAAAGAAGACGTCATTTTTAAGTGTAATAAATTCTGCACACAATATTTGATAACTTTATTAAACAAAATCCATTCGGTGAAAGTTACAAATGTGCAATAAAAATTATAACTCTTACAATCTATTCAAACTCGGTGATTACAAAATGTGCAATATTTTTTTTTTACAAAATAAAAATTATGTAAAACTTGTACTTTATGCCTATCACAAGGTAAATTATCTAATATTTCTAAATCCGTTTTTAAATGTTCTGGCAATCTATCATAAATGTGTTCTACATTTTCTGAATGGTTAATAATAAAACTTTTAGGTATATAATTAACTAAACAGTCTTGTACATTAGTATACCCTTTATTAAAACATTCGTTTATACTTAAGTCTACAGCGTTTAATCTATCTTTAATTAGTGTCTCACATTTCAACCATTGATTAATAACGAACACATTTATGTAAGCACAATTATCAATTGAATGATTAAATTTACACTTTTTAATAAAATTGTTATGAAAAAGTTTTTTTAAAATACTTAATGTTGGACAATTATGGTCCTCTATATTTATCACTGTAACATTAATATCTTTTAAAAAATTTTGTAAAAATGTTTGCTTCTCTACACCTTTAACAAAAATTTTACCATTAATTTTTAAATCAATAAAAATGTCCTTTACCTTGTGATAAGATATAAAACCCTGATCCCAAGCTAAGCCGTGTAAATGTCGTTCCAGCCAAATCGCTTGCTTCTGCAAATTCTTGCTTAAATCGCTAAAGTCGCTCGGCGGCTCAAATAGGAATGTCTGGCACTCTGCTTCTTCACCGTCACCGTCACCTTTTCTAACAATCGCCAATTCTTTTATTATAAAGTCATTATTTAAACCTCGAAAACCTTGAAAATCAACTACAAACTCCATTTTTCTTGTAACACACTCTCAAAGCTGCCTTCCAAAACGTCTAGAGCTTTTCTCAAAGCTTCCTCAAATAACACACAAACACAAATGTCTGGGCCGTCTCCTGTAATGTTGTTCTGACTAGCCTAAAATGAATAAATCGTTATTTCAATTGTGTATTATTTGGATAGCCTTGAATTACCCACTACGATTATTAAGTGTCTGCACGAATCTTATAAGGAGGTGTTAATCAAACGCAATACTGATGGATACAATTATTCATTATTAAAAGATATTATGACTATAAATATACCCGATAATGAAGTATACGAATTTTTAAGAGTGTATTCCAAAGAGAGTTTATTGAGTGATGATTTCATGCTAATGAACTATCCACAATACAGAAAATTATTAAGGTGGGGTCATCGTCCAAAATCAATGTTAAGACAATAGGAGTTGCTGTGACATGTGTGTTTACGTCCAAAATCAGCAACAGAAATTATTATAGACAATGTAAAGGTGAATAAATAAATTATTTAACACATAAATTGAAACATTTATTTTATACAAACTAATTTACATTTTGGTGAATAAATACGATGTTCAATAGCTGGAACGTCTTTTTCCTGCCAACTATGAATTTGTATATTACAACAAATACAAACAGCATGATCTCCAATTGAATTATAATAAAACCCAGATTGTACCATGTCGTCGACATTTGGATATGGTTTTGGCCAATTTGCGAACGTATCTCGCATTTTCTTCTCTATATCAAAAATGGACAACTTACACTCTACATAATGTTGGCCAATACAACTTAGATTTAAAATTTTGTACATTTGTTTTCTCATACAGTCATTTACATCTTTACAACATATTTTTTCGTTTTTATTACTATTTTCAATAAAACCCTCCAAACCGCAGTAATGTTTTTTTACAAAACCATCAATACACGCATTTTCATCAGTATCAATAAAAGAAGACGTCATTTTTAAGTGTAATAAATTCTGTACACAATATTATAAATATTTACACAAATTTGATATATTTATTAAAAATTTCTTTACTTAAACTTAATAAAATACACACAATGTGTTTACCAGACAATCTATTATAAATATTTATTAAAAATTTCTTTTTTAAACTTAATAAAATACATACAATGTGTTAGAATTTTTCACACATTATAGGATTACAAAATGTGCAATATTTTTTTTTTTTATAACTCGAATTTTATGTTTATCACAAGGCAAATATTCTAAAATATCTTTGTCTGTCATATATATGTTCAAGATTTTCAGAATGATTCTTGTAACACGCTTTCAAAGCTGCCTTCCAAAACGTCTAGAGCTTTTCTCAAAGCTTCCTCAAATAACACACAAACACAAATGTCTGGGCCGTCTCCTGTAAACGACTGACAGGACCATGCGCAGCTTTTGTAGTGCTTACTAGCCATATCATAGTCTTCCAAACCATAATTCTCTACATAGGCGTTGGCCTTGCTTATGTAATAATGGGCCATGGTTTTTCCGCATGCACAAAGGTTTGGATGTGACGATAATGCAAACACACGTTCTGCTGCGGATAACATATTAGCGGTGTTGCGCAAACAATACTAAAGTCCAAGGTCCTGATGCAATTTATCTATTACACAAGGCAATAAATATTTTATTTACAATCACACCCAGCACAATTATTACAAACATCATTTTAATTGCTTATACCTGCTAAAAAATTAAAACGTTTTTATCTTTGAGACTGTGAGAATAAAATTATCTGTAGTGGTGGAGTTGAGCTTATAGTCAATTTATTTACAAACAAACAAATCGTGATAACCAAATTACAGTCGTTCAACGAACTGACAAAAAATAACAAAATTTCTCTCTTGACTCATTTATATGTATATTATTTGTTGCACAAACAATACTACTGACCAAGGTGATGACGCAATTTATCTGTTGCACAACGCGATAGACTTTTCTGAATCGGAGAACTGGGTACCCCTGAAATGCTCTTCGGACGGGGGCCGAGGGGCTCCCCAAGAAGGAAAACATATGAGAAACGAGGGGGGCGGCCAATCGGAAAGCGGATAAGTAAATGAAACGGTGGGAGAAATGAGGGGGGCGATCATGAGCGACCAATAGAAACCGCAACATTTCCTGCAGAGAACTGAGAGGGGGGAGAGCTGGAGCTCCCCGCCAAGGAAGGGGCAACGTGATGACGTAATTTACGTACACCCGGCAGAACCGGCTGCGTACGCCCGGTAGGCCCAGCAAACCCCTTACTACTACAGTGGCACAATATATTACAATAAAAATATTGGGGAAAACCTCAATACCATGATAAATTATCAAAAATAACTAATATTACAAGTTAGTTAAGGTTAAACCTTTAATGTTCTAGGTACATTTTGAATTTTTTGTTTATATTACCTCTTTTTCTTTATTGTCTATGTGCCAAAATAACTAGCATAATTACTAGCATAATCTTGTTATTAAGAATGTGATTTGTATTATTAGATTGGTAAAATTGTTTTCATCATTGTTAAAATATTATTTTTGTTCTTAGATTTTTAGAAACCATGAGTGAAGGCTTTCCCGAGTACAGAGTTTTTATAAATTCATATAAAACAATTACAAATATTGAAGAGACTGATCCAAGTAAAGTGTTATCTGTGCCTTTCTGTGGATATCTTTTAACTTCAAATATGCAAATAAATAATTGTTACAATTCCTACAATGGTGTTGAAATGAGGTACACAATTAGTATCAACAATATCTCCAATCATTCAAGGTATTATAATCACACACAAACAAGTTTAATTTCTTAAAAGTATTAATTTTAAGATGAACAGTTTTATAATTATAGGTAAAACCTTTAAAAACAAATATTAATTAAACAAATATCTATCCCCCAGTTAAAACATATCTAAGAAAACTGCCCGACATCAGAGGTAGTCAAGAAAAATATAAACATATTATCTTGGATTTTTATAAGAGCATAAATTCGAACATTAGATGATTTTTTATGCTCGTCACAGATGAAAGCATTAAACTCAAGCATATAGTTATCAATGTTGTGATCACCAAGATGTAAACTCTAGCTCAAAGTATTCTATAATAATTTATGAAAAAGTAAGATATTGGTTAGGCAAACAAAATTTATGGTTAAAAAGTGCTAATTGGTAAATCTTAATGGCATAAATCTCCAAATTAGTAAAGAATTTAGGATTTTACAAATAGATTGGCTTTTCCCTTTATTTACTTTATAAAATTTCCAAGCCTCAACAATAAGATCTGTCATTACTAGGACACAGTGTGCAGTTGATCATTTTTAAACCTCGAAAAAATAATTTTAAAAAATAATTTATTTTTTTAAGATGTAAATTTCAGATGATAACAATGTAAGACAGTTGATACCAGTATATAGAAAATTTGTTTATAATATATGTAAAAATTTACTTGTAGTAGAGCTTGTTATTATATAATGAGAGTTGTCGTTTTAAGAAATGTACTTGTACGCCAACTTGAACTTCACAACTGTGACCTCTAGGTTTTTATAGGGTGTGACAGAAACTGCATTAAGTAATTCTATGAGGTTACTTTACTTCTTAGTACGGGCGTCCAGTATCATTCGTAGCCGATGGCTCGTTGTCCAATGTACGCAGCACAAGCAAACTGCCAGTATTTTTTGTTTTTAAGGATGTCCTCAAAATCGTTGTCTTCCGCTCTTAGTAGGTCACGTGAAAGAATTGGATAGCTGCAACGCAGAAGAATGTGCTCCAGATCCTCGTTTTCGCATAATGCACAATGCGACGAATTGGTAAGCTTGAAGCGAATATAAGTTCCCGTCAGTTGGTTGGGGTTGAATCTTGTGTAGGTGTCTCCCAATGGTTGACTGATTCCATTTGTCCGACCAGGCTTTATAGAAATATTTGTTGCTTTGGTTCCTACAGTGAAGCAATGAAACCTTCTTCTCATCTGTAGGCTGCATTTTAGAGGCTGCTTTCGCTATTTGGTCTGCAACCTCATTTCTGTATTCGTCACAATGCGATGGTACCCACTGCAAAGTAATTTCACATCTTTGGCCCTGTAGTTCACGAAGCAGGCGCCTAATTTCCAAGATACGAAAAGCATATGCCGTAGGTTCGGGCTTCAAGATAGCCTGCAGGGCACTTTTGGAGTCCGTTAAGACACACACCTGCGATATTTTCAATGATAAACAACTTGTAAGCGCTGCATTTATAGCTAGTAATTCTGCGTCTATACTGGACAATGAGTTTGCTGGCACATAGTACATATCACCAGTCGTTTCATTAAAGTAACCGTCACCCGCAACTTTTCTTTCAATGTCCACTGAGCTATCGGTGAATATCTTGATATGGCGATCATAAAGCTCATTTATCATGGACAGTGGTTCACTTTTCAAGATTGCCAGGGGGTTGTTTTTTGTTAGCCTGTTTGGTAGTTCCATAACAATTTCCACTCCATTCCACATGCCTGGTCTGTCGTCATATGTCATTGGGATGGTTTCAGGAACGCCACACATTAACATGGAGGCCATGGACCTAATTTGACACGTGAATGAGTTTCTGATGTTACTGCTTGCATTTATCACACGGCGTAAAGGATGGTTGGGCGTTGGTGACTGTATTCTTAATTATTTGGTCTACATTTGCCTTCTGATATATATTCCAATAGGTTCAACACCCAGTTTCACTTCTATAACGGAAGTAGGAGTAGTGCTCAGGCATCCAAGGTATGTACGGAGAACCGCTGCTTGAATACGGCCTATTTTGTCAATGTGTGTTTTGGCTGCAGCTCCCCAAACTTCACAGCAATAGGTAGCTTTGGAGCGTACAAAGGCTAGGTAAAATAATCTTAGTATTGTTGTGTCTGCACCCCAGTTACGACTGGCTACTACTTTGAGCGCATTCAGCCATGATGTGCACTTCTCCAAAACATAGTCCACTTGCTTTGACCAACGTAATTTTGAATCCAACACTACTCCCAACAATTTTGGATTACGGTTAAATTTCACGGGAATATCTTGTATTCATAACTGTGGTATGTAGTTTGCCAGATTATTTCTTCTCGTGAAAAAAGAGCACTCTGTCTTGTCCAGAGAAATTTCAAGTGACTACTTTCCACACCATTCCATTATCTTGTGTAGAGCTAGTTGAACCAGAGATGGCATTCATCCGATGCCCAGATCATGCAGTCATCTGCAAATGTACAGCTGGACACTCCAGAAGGGAGCCGGGCCGAGAAATCGTGAAGTGCGATATTAAAGAGGGTTGGGCAAATAATTCCACCTTGGGGAATGCCATTTGCAACAATGTGATTTGATGAGATGGTTCCATTGATGTCCACCTGAATGCACCTATTATTTAGGTAAGATACAATATAGTTCAACATTTCTATGAGGTTTTAGGTGTAATTATCTCAAATATCATATGAGAATTTTAGTGTAATTGGGTGTTGAGTATGTTTATTGGGTATAATTTTTTGTTCAGCTATGTGATATTTGTAATTGTTGGTTTATATATAATGTTTATGATTTATGAAAATGTATTCAGCAATGTTTGGTTGAGTAGTTTGTTTTTGGTTGTACTTTAATGTGTCCGTGTGTGTGTGTGTGTGTGCCTTGATCTTGTTTGATCTAAGGAGATCAACTAATAGATCTTTTTAATAGAATAGGTGACCCTTTATTAAGTATGTGTCCCTGCAGGCTTGAACCTTGAAATTCTTCTCTGTATTTTAGACCAGAAGTTTTTAAAACTGGCTTCTGAGTATTTATATCCTTGCATTTATAAATCATATCTATATCTCACAGAGTTTAAAAAGAGTTCTTAATTATCATGCTGGGTAAGAATATATTTTCTACCAGGTGCATTGTTTGAACATTCTAAGTCAATGTAAATATCAGAGTGTTGAAATAATGTGTTGTAGTTACTATATTTCAAACTTCTTTACTATAAGTAGTTTTTGTTTAATTAAATGAATAAACTGTATACTTGTTTTGTAAACTTGCTTTCCAAAACACAGTAAAACCTTTCCTGACAGCTCCATTTTATAGACCCCTCTAATTCACAGAATAATCTCCAATCCCTAGTCACATAACATAGTGATCTCTAATAAATCTCTCTCAACAATAAACAGTCTTAAATATGGACTAGATTTGTTATTTTCAGTCATAAAGTTAATATAAATTAGTTGTCTGAGTATGCAAAATTTTATCTTGATAATATAATGAATGTATTTCTTTATCTGTAAACAGAAACATAATAAGTCTGTCAGTAGGCATGAACGAATGGTAAACATAAAGCCCATGTAATAAGAGAAATTCTTGAAGTGTTAGAAGGAATGTTTAAGTGTGCAGGAACTGATAGAAAGGTTTAAAATTGGAAAAAAACACATCAGAGACATTTTAAAAACTGAAAATCAAATAAGGGAATTGTGGTTCTGCAAGGAAAATGTAAAACATTAAGTTTAGAAAAACCGATTCAAATGCAGTGGATTAACTTGTTTTTGATTGGACCTGTGTGGGTAAGTGACATAAGTGGATCTCTGATCAAAAAACAACCTTTAAAATTTAACAAAGAATTAAACTTGGACAGCTTTGAGCTTCAAATGGTTGGCTACAGAAACTTAGAATTCGTCTCGGCATAAGTTTTAAAGCAATTTTTGGTGTGGGATCTGTTGATCCAAAGGAAGTTTTTGAATGGAATAAGAAACTGAGAACAATAATTAAAGTTAATCACTTTAACAATAGTTTATGACTAACTTTAGATTTTGTAAATTTTTGAAAACTTTATGAGACAGAACGTTTTCGATCGCTATGTGGCTATCTTCATCAGTGTATTTCATTTATTATGTGTAAATGATTGGTGATTTTGAAAAACCTTTAATAGTCTGTAAAGCACATCAACAAAGCTATTCAAGAATATGAATAATTGAGGTGGGATTTGGAGAGCTAACAGAAAGCCATGGATGACTGGTGAAACAATGTCAGAATAGGTAATGGGATTTAATGATAAAATGGCCGAAGTAATTGAAATGTGATCCTTTTTAATGATAATTCATCATCACACCCTCAAATTAAATTAATCAATGTCGATATATCTTGTCATTCTCAACCTTTGTATTAGGGTACTATCCACAATTTAAATGAGGATTGTTTGATATTTAATAAATATTTTGCCATATTTTGGTATGAAAAATTGTCAAAACGCAAGTTACCTTATTATATATGTAAGTGTGTTAGATGTTGTTTCATAGATTGTATCTTCTGTAAAAATAATTAAGAAAACCACAGTAAAATCAACTGCTTCCAGACAGCAAATTTTTAAAAAGAAAATATAATTACAGTTACAGACAAAAATACCGAGAATGAAATATGAAGTTATATTTCTAGTGAAGTATCTGTTAAAGATTTTATAGAAGTAGAAGAAACCCATGATGATATTACAACATTTATAACAACTGATGAGAATGATAAATTCAGCAAAAATAAGATGTATATTTGTTACAAACCTGCTGCTGACCAATTTAATTTGGTGATACAATTGAAAGTATCAGTAAAGTTGAAGAATATTTTTCATTAAAAAACATGAAATAGGATTTTAAATATCAGGTAATTTACATTTGAAAAATAAGGTTGCAATGCTAAAATAAAATATCGAAAAAAACAGATGATTTTAAAACTCAAATTTTCTCTCAAAAACTTTATATAAATAGTAAAGCTTATAAATTTAAAACTGATAAAATTCTATATTTTTACTTTATTATAAATATCTTTCATTTAGAATAAATGATTCTAACTTCATTCAATGTCTCAATATTTTTTATCGTTATCTGTTGTCCTCTCTGAATAGTGGACACCTCCACACAACGGTCAGAAGAAATATAGAATACGTCTGCTGTTTGAAGGTTTTACTGTAAATGTATATTCACAAGATTATAAAAATAGTTAATATTCAAGTGAAAATATAGAAAAATACTAAATTAATATTTGAAGAGAAATAAAACATTAATACATTATAATGAATTATAACATTATAAACTGTGAGTATAAAATGAATTTTTAAAATATAGTAAAATAACTCAGGTTTCAACTGAATTAAAGCTGAATCAGTCTTTTATCTATTATATGTTTAAGGTAAGGACACAATAGAACAGGTAATAAATTCTAAGAATAAATTGCAACATCAATTAAATAAAAATTATTGTATATAATGTAAAACTGTATAAGGTGTTTCGATAACTTTTGATGTAGACTTTTTAAATACAGTATAAGATTCTAAATTTTTAAAGAGTATTCCTTAGCTTTAAAAAGTAATTTTATAAATTTAAAACCTTTTTTATTCTACCACAATATTTTTTCTAATGTTTGAGTGTTTGTAATTAATGTTTTTTTATATATGTCATTTTCTCTGTTTTTCTACCATTAAAATATGTTACTTGAACTTTTTTTTTAAAGAAATAAAACCTTTTGTTTATAGGCAACTTAAAAATAAAATGAGGTCGTTAAAAGCACTAAAATTAGATAAACTCACTTTAGATCCTGCATATAATACACTAGATACAATCATTCAGAATATCTATGAAGCATCAACATTGATGGCATTTCGCTTTGATGCATATGTGAAATATTTTATGATAAGATATACAAGTCCTTTGTTCTTGATCAGATGCCTTCGCCTAAGTGCTTCTATAATTGCTTCTACTGTTTCTCGCCATATTAAAGTAAAAGGTAAGATTAAATTAATTTCTTTTCTAATTTTTTACTTTATTTGCTTGTTTCTCTACACCATTTTTCTGGTCATCATCTTTCCGCAAACTGACTGTGCTTCAGTTTTTATTTCTTTAAAATATTTTTTACTACAGTTACATTTGAAATCTAGTGTAATATAAAATAAAGTTAAAATAAAACATTGGACTAGGAGGGAGAAGATGTAAAGGCGGGTGATTTTAATGCAGTCATAAAGCTATAGACAACATAATAAAGATACAATGTTTGGCTCAGATGTGTTAACATTCATCCCTCAATGCAAAACTCCTATCACATATAAACAAAATTCACCTATAGCATTACATCCTCTCAGAATTTGAAACAGGCCAATTCTTAAATTTTCCCGACTTGACAATAGCAAGATGCTCTATAAAAAAAAAAGCCTTAAACATCTATAAAACGAACAATGTCAGTTATTATTTGAGTTGAATTTTTACTAAATGGGAAGCCCATGATGGTTCTCTACAAGCTTTACACTGCTAAGTAGAGTGTGGGTGACTATCTAAATCGAATGAACCCTCTCATAAATTTAACCTCAAAAACTTGGCTGCTTGATCCAGACTCAAGGAGTTCACTGCTAGGACTTGTGGTATCTGTATATAAAACTGAAACAACACTAGTCTCCAACCAGTAACTATGGTTTCGCCCTCCCTTCCAAAAAATAGCGAAGTAGAACTTTCCAAACGACTCAATGTTCATGTACAGCCTCATAGTTCATTCTTGACCCACCAGGGGGCTGTTAAGCAACTTCTTCTGACTCAGTATGCCAAGCAATGTCACTTATGAAGGTTGAAATGACCAGTCTCAACAATTTTCATGCAATTTTTTCCATTTGTTTAGATTTTTGTTTCATATCAGAAGAATTATCTAAATGTTTTCCTTTAAGCTCCCTTCAATTGGTAAGAACAAAATGAGATTCATATGGTGCAAGATCCAGTGAGTATATTGGGTGAGGAATCTGTCACTTTTTTTTAATAAAGAAATAATGATCAAAATAGCTATGTAAACCTTGGGATATGCCATGACAAAAACCATCTTCACTCTGCCATCAATTGGGTTGGTTTAAATAAACACTATTGAACTACCATTCAAAATACTCACATAGAAGACTCCATTTTTTTTTTTGATGATCGGGGAGTTATTTTAAGAGAAAAATTTTGGGGATGCTGAAAAAAAATCCTGGTTGATTTCACTTGCCAGGCTTTTTTTCAGACAAGGTGAATTTATTGCCTTTCACTGTAAAGATAGTTGGTTTGTCCCTGATTCATATTCATAACACCACAATTCATATCTGAAGAAAATTTAATAAAAAAAAACATATCTTCTACTTCCAAGTGGTTAAACAAGTCAAGCCAAGTAGTAGCATAGAGTACTTTTTAATCAGGACTCAAGAAGTAACCGATAAATTTCCCTAATTTTTAAATCTTCAGCTAAATTGCATACCCTAAGTTAGTGTTGAAAGATATCAATAGTACACCTTTGCTCAAACAAGCAAACATTTTTTTCAATTGTCATATTTATGGATTTGAATTACAAATACTACCCATACACTTAGTTTCATTTTAAAATCTGTAGACGCACCATATAAACCACATCCCAGCACTTGTGACACATTTCTTTTCATGGGAAGACAAATTTTCAATGTCTTATGCTCATACGTTTCAACAGATCAAAGAGAATGAAAACTTTAAACATAAACTGTTCCAGCTGCTCATGCAACACTTTTATGTGAAGGTGCTCTATGCTACAGTGCTTGACATACTTACTAATATATATATATATATATATATATATATATATATATATATATATATATATATATATATATATATATATATATATTAAATATGGTGATATGTTTCTTATAATATAGTTAATAAATTTAAAATATTTCAAAAACAAGAATACTTTTAATGAATATATTTATTCAAAGCTTTTTGCCGATAAAATAGTACCAGCATCTTCAGGAAAATAGTTATCTAATAATCTTAGGATTATATATATATATATATATATATATATATATATATAATTCTTCAAGCTTCCGTCCACACCAAAAATCTTTTCACCGATCCACCGCA
The DNA here is from genome assembly GCA_036971475.1 of Prosapia bicincta. Taxonomy (NCBI): domain Eukaryota; kingdom Metazoa; phylum Arthropoda; class Insecta; order Hemiptera; family Cercopidae; genus Prosapia; species Prosapia bicincta. Next base: position 9,271,994 of record JBAIZL010000008.1, read on the forward strand.
AATTTGGTACAAGCAACCTCCCAACTTGAAAAACATCCTAAACTACCAGACCCTGATGCAGAGAAACCACACAAACTTCCTCATGGCTCCTTCCCATGTAATAGACCTAGATGCAAGACGTGTCCAATACACCCCTCAGCAAATAGTTTCAACAGCCAAACAACAAAAATGGTCTTCAAAATACAGGGTCATCATAATTGTACATCGAAAAATGTCATATACCAGCTACAATGTAAACTTTGCTCAGCACAGTACATAGGCCTGACCACGGATGGTCTGAATATCAGAATGAATGGCCACAGACATGATGTTAAAATTATGAATATGGATAGACCAACAGCTCAACATGCTGCGAGTCACAACATCACAACTTTTGATGACTGCTATACCTCAAAAATAATTAAATTACTGCCCCCTGATTGCAATCCCTCAGAACTGAGAAGGTGGGAACTATCATACCAGTGGTATACCAAGTCCAGAGAATCCCCTAACCTCAACATCAGATAAATCCATTCTTTTTTTTTTTTCTTTTTTTTCCAAATAGCCTTATCTCTTTTCCCCTGACAGACTTATATAAACTATAATCACTCATATGTTCATGGAAACAATATATATATATATATATATATATATATATATATATATATATATATATATATATATATATATATCTTTAATCTGTGCATCTGTGACATCTGATTTCTACTCTACACAATCTGTGATTACAATTATTTTATTTCATTCTCTCATATTTCTTTTTGTGTTTTCTCTTCGATTGACAAAGACCACTGTGTGGTTGAAATATATTATTGTTTAAGTGCTTTTATGTGTTTCTATTTCAAGACTACAGAGTGGACTCTTACCAAGGTAAGTCTGTCAGTCTCCTAGTCCAAAAAATCTATATATATATATATATATATATATATAGGAATTTTTGGACTTGATAGGAGACTGACAGACTTACCTAAAGGCAATAGTCCAAAACTGCAATCTCTTTGGAAATAAGCACATATAAAACACTTAATACACTTTTATTTGAAATATTTCGATCAACATGATCTTCTTCAGTCAAGAAAGAGAGAAACAAAAGATTGAAGGTTTTTCTCTTCTTTTTCTCTTTCTTGACTGAAGAAGATCATGTTGATCGAAATATTTCAAATAAAAGTGTATTAAGTGTTTTATATGTGCTTATTTCCAAAGAGATTGCAGTTTTGGACTATTGCCTTTAGGTAAGTCTGTCAGTCTCCTATCAAGTCCAAAAATTCCTAAATAAGCTTTAAGCTCTACTAGAACTAACCTAAATATATATATATATATATATATATACACACACACACACACACACACACACATATACACAAGATGTATTAAAAAAAGTATAGCAACTTTTCAAATTTCACAGGCTATGTGCATTTGATTTTAAATTAGTTTGATTTATTGTGTTGATGAATGTGTTTACAGTTTCAATAATGTAGCATATTTTGTTCATTTTTGACAGATACAAATGTTAAACGTGTTTTTGTGTGCATGACTTTTTTCCAATGATCCAGTCTTTATTTCCTCAATCTTTGCAAATCTCCGTCCTTTCAAGGGGTTTTCAGTTTTGGGAACAAGAAAATATTGCAGGGGTTGTTTTCGGAGAATATGATAGGTGAGGCATGATTGTGGTGTTTTTTTGTCACAAAATACTCTCAATGTTTTGAGTGAGCTTTGTGTTATTGATATAAAAAATCCATGAATTGTTTTCCCTCAGATAATTCCAGTTATTTTCATATTGCTTCTTGCAAACAGTGCATAACTTCAAGGTAATGCTCTTTATTGACTGTATACTTTTGTGGTAGGAACTAATACTCTAACCATGGTAATTGAAGAAAACGATGAGCAAAACTAAGACATTTGATCGAACTTGACGTCCTTTTTTCGATCTTGGTTCTCCTAGGCTCTTTTATTGAGATGATTAGCCTTTGGTTTCAACATCACAACCATATGCCGATGATTCATCACTACTTACAATAATTTTGAGCAAATCAAGATCATCATTGATGTCATTCAGCAGCTCCTGTGAACGTTGCTCAATTCTTCTGGTCAAAAAAAGTTTCAGAACTAACTTTGTTGACACATGTTTTATGCGACATGTTATATGATAAAAAAAACTACATGATATGAGTGATAGGCTAACATCCTCAGCAACATCTCTAATAGTGATTTGACGCTTTTCCAAAACAATGTTTTTCACAGCTTGAATCTTTTCCTCTGTTGTTGAAGTGCTCGGGTGTCCAGAGCAAAGTTTGATATTGGCATCTTCTTGCCCATCTTGGAAAAACATGTACCTGCTATAATGATTCTTTTTACTCAGAGAAGACTCACCATATGCCACTTTCAACATTTCAAGTGTTTTGAAACACTTAAATTTTTTACACAAAATTTGGTGCACATTCATTGATTAATTTTTTTGTAGAGGAAAGTACCCAAGCACACAAGACCACATTTAACCTTTGTATCTGTCAAAAACAAACAACATATGTTATAATGTTGAAACTCTAAAAATATTTTCAAGTCATATGTACCAAAACAACAAAAACAAAATTGAATTGCCTGCAAAAATTGAAAAGTTACCTTACTTTTTGAACACACCTTGTGTATGTGTTCAATAACAATATTACTTGGTATACTGAGAGTAAACTATCAAGATCTGTATGTCAGCGCTCTTATTTTTGACCATTAGAAGACTCCAATGTTCTACTGTGATATAACTGTGAAAAGTCGGTTCTTAAGCTAGATTCTTGTTTGAGTACATTAAGTATAAATCTAATCATACTTTTCAGGCACAGCAATCCTCAAGTATCAGTGCATTTTATGGATTATATATAAAGCGTTCTATAACAAATTAAGTACAAGGAGTTGTGTTTATGAACCAGAAGTGATGAATACCTTAAACCTCTTTTTGGATAGATTTAAGTGGAATGTAGACAGTACTGTTATGTTGAAATTAAAAGATGCTGGTATCCCAATTGTATTTAATGTAATAATTGACTGATTTTATATGTTAAGGAATGAAAATGTTTTCTGTTTGTTTAGTAGAATATCAAAACCATCTTGGGGAAATCAAGGATGCTTTACTGCAGGCATAAATAACATTGTCACCAAATTATATATGAAATACGTATACATAATTAAAGTATTTACAATAAACAAATTTGTAAAAGAAACGGTAAATATTATTAGAGGTTGTAAATTAGTTATTCCAAAAAATGAAGTTTATAAATTTAATGTTTCAAATGCAGTTCTACCGAGGTTATATTGCCTCCCAAAGATACACAAAGAAGGTAATTTGCTGAGACCGATAGTTTCGGAGATTGACTCACCAACTTATCTTTTGTCAAAATGGTTAAATAAAGTTTTTAGAAATTTTAAATTTATTATAGAATCCAGCTCAATAAAAAATACAGGAGAGTTTATAAATAAATTGAAAAATATTGAACTGACAGAAGACGAAATATTTGTATCGTTTGACGTTTGTTCACTATTCCCAAGCATACCAGTTGCTGAAACATTAATTTTGTTAAACGAATTTTTAATTGAAAATAACATAGATATTAATGAAGTCAACGAATATGTAAAATTAACTAAATGTTGTATGACACAGAATTATTTTTCATTTAACAATGTATTTTACCAACAAAAAGATGGTACAGCTATGGGGAATAGCTTATCGCCTTTCATAGCCGAACTTTTTATGAAAAATTTTGAGAAAAGAAATTAAGAAACAAACTCCTGTATTTTCCTAGAGTATGGATTAGATATGTAGATGATGTTTTCGCAATTTTTAATACTAAAGAGTTTAAGGTAGAACATTTTTTATCATTAATTAACAATGAACATAGAAACATTAAATTTAATTTTGAAATAGAGCATAATAAATGTTTACCGTTTCTTGATGTATTATGTTTTAGAAATAATAATAAAATTGAATTTGATATATATAGGAAACATGCAAATAATGATAGATATATCCCGGTCGATTCTAACCATTGTAAATCTCATAAGTTAGCAGTTTTTAATACTATGGTTAATAGATTAATTACAATTCCATTGCATAAAAATAGATTTAAATGTGAGTTGGCCAAAATTAAAGAAATCGCTAAATTCAATGGATATGATCCTAAAATAATAGATAACATATTGAGAAAACAAAAATTAAAAAAGTTTAGAAACGATTCTACTACCTTAATAACACAAAAAGAAAATATTAAAAATCAATTCATTAGCCTACCATTCGATATGGATTTAACAAAAGGTTTTAAAAAAGTTTTTAAACTGGTAAATTTAAAAGTAGCTTACAAAAGCTTAAATAGCTTAAAAAATGTATTAGGTAACCCAAAAGATAAAATTAAGATGATAGATAAATCTGGGATTTATAAAATAAATTGTAATTCATGTAGTAAAATTTATATTGGCCAAACAAAAAGAAAAATATTAACCAGATTTAATGAACATATTAGCCATATAAAATTTCAAAGACCTGAAAAATCTAGTGTTGCAGAACATATTCTAAACACTAAACACACTTTAGAATCAAATGATCTCAAATTATTGAAAACTGTTAATTCAAAAGGTCGTTTGAATAGTTTTGAAAGTTTGTACAATCACAAATATGACGAAAATAATTTATTAAATTGTGATAAAGGGCCTATCCCTAAATCTCAGTTATATTCATTAATTAGGAGATAGTTATAACCTTTTTTGTTAATAAATAATATTATTGTTTTTTAGTAAAATTGAAATAGTTGTAAACTCTTCACCACGGGAGTTGAAAGGCCGGACCAAGTTGCAGAGGGGGAATTTACTGCAACGTGATTGGTCGGACTAGTTTTTTAAAATAAGGGGCGGGGCGAAGTAGTTACTGGTTTATGCCTATATATTTGTTGTATTTTTTAAATACCTCTGATGATGATTGCTGTGCAATTGAAATGTACATAAGGTTTAAAATAAAAGTTATTTGTGGTTTAGAGGTTTTATTTATTTAAAAATTTGAACAGAAATAAACTTTAGATTATGTATAAAGTCAAGACAACTTTAAACATAAATTGAAAATATTGTTTTATAAAAATGTGACTTAAATTAATTTAAACGGAAAGTGATTAACCTATTTATAACATTATCTAAAGTCTATTTATCTTCCCACTGAGTAGTCATGAATGCCGCGACAAACAACACTGGTAATGCGAGCTTCAGAATAAGATATGTATATATAACAAGCCATCGAATTAAAAAATATGATTTCGTTAAAAACTGTTACTGATAAGTAACAACTGGCACTTTAGCTGATACACAAAGACCGCGGTACATGTCTGTACAAGCCGCCTGATGGTTGCATCCTACTGTGTACTGTAGCGCTCCAGGTTACGGTTCCTCACATTTTTTTCCAATAATGCTAATAAATAGGAAGTTTAATACAGTACTTTAAATACATGTTTAATTTGTAAATAGATTTTATTTGAGTTCATTATTAATATTAGTTATGCCTACGTTTTACTTTCTTGAAAGTTTAAATGGGGACGTTTTATTTATTAAATAAAAAGATTTTAATGTAGTCAATACTTAAATTTCAAGTTACGTAACTCTACTGTATATACCCCCTCCTCCTTCTGTTACAATGCGTAATGAGAGACGTAATACACCTTCCCCCTGGTGGCGTTACATAATTTAGGAATGGCCCTTAACTATATTATAAAAATTTGGAGAAAAAAACTTAGTATCTTCATATTCGAAGTCTAGTGATTTTTGACACTGATCCAACTTTCCATAGATAAAAAAGAACTTCTAAAAGATCTTTATGAAAAAGCTCCAATGTATAACTTTAAACGGTTCTCATGGTGACCACACAATATTATAAATAATGCTCTAGGATTGAAAATGAATGAAAAAAATGAAATAAACAAACAGTATTAAGTAGGAATTGACTTTAAAAGAAAAGTTTATATTACTTGTTTAGTGATTAATATGTAGTAAAATTTATTAGATTAAATATAAGTACTATATTATTTTTTATTACAATTTTTCACAACTAAGTTTAAAAAATGAAACAGCTTAATTAAACAAGTTTTAAAAGTTTAGCAAGAAGACATGAAGCAGAAGTGGTCTATTGGGGATCAATTTTCCCTGGATCACTCTGTAGATGGGAGATAACTCACACAGTAATTATTTGATGACATTTTTTGGTACATCATTCCACAAATAAAGGGATAATTAAAGAGCAAATATCTATCAATAAAATTGGTATTTTCTTCATCAGTGCTTCATCTCAATTTCACTTGTGAAATGAATGGTGTACAAATATTTTTATATACAGGGTTATCACAAAAAAATGGTGAGGTTTCAATAATTCGTAGGAAGATTTGTAGGGAAATTTCTAGTTGTTATATTGGTATCTTTGAAAGCCACCAACCCAAAAGTTTGTTTATAAGCTGTTCTAACCTCAACATCAGTTCTTGTATTTTTGTTGCGGTGAGCTTAGCGAGTTACTTTGTTCTTGGATAAGGACAAAGCAAAGTGTATTTTATTGATGGCTGAATTAAAATCCGTAATTTTAGTTTAACGTGCATTCCGACATGAATTTGGAATAGATCCGCCACACAAAAATAAAATTCGAAACCTGAACAAAAAACAGGTTTAATGAAGCAATGACAATCATAACTGAAGAAATGTTGAATATTTGGAAGGAAGTATGAAATGTTTTTAATATTTTCAAAAATATTAATTTTTCTTGTGTAGTTATGTTGGGTATTATCCTATCCACATAATTCCAATGATGCTAGTGATGGTTGTGAGGAGTTGAACAGGGGGCTAGGAATCATCTTGGAAGCACAGTTTGGAAAAAAAAGAAAAATCAAATTAAATTCATACATCAACCAATATATATACAGTAGAGTCTCGATAATTCGAGGTAGATGGAATCGAGACTCTCTCGGATTATTGAAAACTCAGATTACATGGATGTACATTCATGTGCATTAGAAAAAACAGAAGTTCTAATGGACCTTATACTATAATTAAGAAAATGCAAAATACATTTATAGAACTTTATTGATTCCAGTACTTACATAAATTAATGTTGCTTTGAAATATATTGGTCACCACGGTTGCTACATTTTGCGGAAAAAGTTTTTAAGTGTCTTCTACATTCGCTTTTTAGATTGTTTTTGTGATGCTTGTGATGAGTAGACATCTTAGCAGAAGCACAATTGTTGGCATGATATCTGCCTGTTGTTCAATATAGCGTAATGCAGTTTCCAAGACTGTTGTTTCTTCACCATAGTTAATTTTTCCTTCTTGTACTGTCTTGGTCAAACCTTTATCTTTATTCTCGTCATCACTGCCATCAGTAGTTTTTTATAACCTTTCAATAATCGTAACATCTGTTATCTCAAATTGTTCACATCGGGATTTTAACAACCTGGAAGTTTCTTGATAAGAAATGTCAAATCTGTTTCTTTTTGTGGACCAATATAACAGTTACCAGTTTCATTATGACTCAGGATTTTATTCCATGAATTATTTGATCTTTCTTCTTCCATGATTCAGCTATTCAGTGCACAGCTCCCTTAACTGTAATTTTGTTTAGAAAGTCTACAATGCTTTCTTCCCCTTCAGTCACTTCCAAGAGAGATTGTAAAAGGTTACTTGTGTATTTTTTTCATATATTCCAAGACCACTGATCCATCGCCTGAATTAGGTTCATAACATTTGCATAAAGATATACAGCATGGATATAATTAAAGTACATTGATCTTCATCAGGATCTGTTGGTGCTTTGTCTAAAAGTAAAAGTTATCCATCTGAAGCAAATCCTTTGCTTTTAAAAACTTTCTTAGTTGCAAGATATTTTCTTTGTCTGTTATGTAACGTTTGTATATTTCATATTTTTCTGTAGTTGTTAGTTCTTTCCCATGGTTTAATATGTGGAGGATATGGAAATTAGTATGTATGATTGTTGTCTGTTATGTAACGTTTGTATATTTCATATTTTTCTGTAGTTGTTAGTTCTTTCCCATGGTTTAATATGTGGAGGATATGGAAATTAGTATGTATGATTGTTGTCTGTTATGTAACGTTTGTATATTTCATATTTTTCTGTAGTTGTTAGTTCTTTCCCATGGTTTAATATGTGGAGGATATGGAAATTAGTATGTATGATTGTTGTCTGTTATGTATATGTGATGAGTAGCTGGATTTTTATTTTGTATATACCGGATGAATTGTATTTATCTATTTGTTGTTTAAAGGGTTGTATTTGTTGTCTTAAATTGGTCGTTGTTTAGTATGATATTTGGTAATTGAGTTTTCTGAATGTTGAAGCAATTTTATGTGTGTTTGTTATGGTATGTGAGGGATATGTATTTATTTTTTTTTTGTGTGTGATTTGTCAGTGTGAAACTTTGATGGTGTTGTTTCTGTTGAATTTTCTTGAGTATGTTGCCTATAACTGTATGTTGGTAGCCGTTTTGTTGAGAGATGTATTTTATTATATTGAGTTCTTTGTTGTAGTCCTAATCCTGCATAGGTATATTGTTTACCAATATACTAAATGCTTTACTTAAAATCCACAAGCAAAACACCCATTCACCTGCTAATCAATGACACACTGGCACCTTCACATTCATACTCAATAACATAAACCTAATTCACAAAATTAAAGACATCTATATTGGTATGGCTCCACCATAGCATCATTCAACAAAAAAATCTATACACCAACATACCTATTGACACATCAAATACTAAGAAACATTCTGTTAACAAACAAAACTCACCCATGAAATCATAACACTCACCAAAGTCATAACATTACAAAACTACTTCACATGTCATTACAAATTCTTCATACATACACAAAATAATTTTCTACCGTAGATATGTAGAGAACATTTTACTATTATACAACAGCAACAAATGGCAAATTAAACAACTACACAATTACATCAATATCATACATCAAAACCTGATATTTACCCTCAAATTAGAAGACAACAATAAAATGAACTTCCTGGACCTTACTATCACCAAACAACGTTTCAAAATATACAGAAAACCAACAACCACTAATACCGTCATACCCAATACAAACATACTGCATTTAACCATGTTACACAGCCTTATCAATATACCTATGCAACAAACAGGGTACGACCAAGAACTCATTACAATAAAATACATCGCTCAACAAAATGGCTATCAACATACACTTATAGACATCATACTCAAGAAAATTAAACACAAACAACACCATCAAACAGATATACTGACAAACTACGCAAAAAATAATAAGTGCATATCCCTCACATACCACAACAAACACACACACAAAATTGCTTCAACATTCAGAAACTCAATTACCAAATATACAAAACAACAAACAATTTTAAGGCAACATATACAACCCTTTCAGCAACAAACAGATAAGTATATTAATCACTTAAACAATGATTAAATGATTAATAAGATTCACCAAACGTAATGGACTACAAAATTCAAGATAAGTATAATCTATCTGGTTTATACAAAATAACATGTAACAATAGTCCCAGATTCTATATCAGCCAAACCAATGGATCATTCAACACAAGCATCAACGACATAAAAATCCAGTTATGAACACATATACAAAGTACGCAACACTCATACACAAACAAACATACTAATTTAAATATTCTCCACATATTAAACCAAAGTAAAAAAAACAATCAACTACAAAAAAAATATGAAATATACAAACTCCATGCAACAGAAATAAAATATCTTGAACATCCACACACACTTAAGGTCCAACAACCTTTTCCATTACTTAGTAAACAACCAATTTAATCCGCCCCCCTACACTTATAAATCATAAGCCTGCAACCTTTTACTTTGTGTGACAGCTGCTAGTAAACAGCTTCGTAAATGAAACTATTGTTTCGAAACACGTTAGCAAGTAAGTTCTAAAGTATTCACTTAGTTGTACAATAATTACCTATAGAAACAAACATTTAATATTTTAGCTGTAAATCCTCACCTAAGTTTCATCACAATCCCATCCTGATTACAGTTGTCTTCCATTATTTTATCTACTCTTTCTAAAGATTGTTGAAGTGAAAAAAAATATAGTCACCTATTGCTGATACTTCCATCAATATGGCTCATCACAGATTTAGAAATCATTCCAATTACCTACGATCAATCATTTTTTTATCAACAAATCATCATCTGATAACCCATCCCAACCTAGTTCTCTTCACCAAACCACACCCTGACTAAGGTGCTAAAAACAAATTGAAGTACCTATGGCAACACTGACTATCTATCTTCAATATAAAGCTCAACAACTCTGACCTGTACTACAAATCCAATGATTGGGAAACATTTAACTCTACATTCCTAAGTCGGTTGGCAGAGCACATGTCAACTCCTTTATGAGAATAGATCCTGCAGTTCACTTCTAGCTGATATGTGAATGCTTACTTCTGTTGAAATGGTTTTTCACTGATTCTGAATATCCAATTCTCTCCATACCAAACCTTGAACTCATCCAGCAATATATTTTTTGTCTAGAAAGTTACCATTCTATATTATTCTTTTCTATGCTCATTTTGCATTGAAATACTTACATTTTCACAGTTTAGTTTCTATCATCAACTTTTCACAACTAAAGGTAATCAACTCAATAATACAAATGTTCAATATACAGCTTTTAATGTCAAAATCTTCTGCACCATAAGCAAAGCCAATAATTGAACTCCAAAATTTGTTATACAAAACTGACAACTAGCTGTTTCCATGATCTACTATTGTCCTATCCCTATAACCATGAATTTAAAATATTTTATCATCTTTCATTTCTGCCAGTTTTCCTCAAGGATCAGCCTTAAAACTGCTCCTATGTCTCATTTTTATAAAATATATTTTTCAAACTCACCATGGTTTTTCTTCAACAAAAGTACCCCATTAGAATCACTAATGCCTTAAAATCCTCCTCCATAATAGCCTTCCTTAGGTTCCTCCCAACAAGGATGTACAACTTCTCTGGGAAATCTATCTAGTCTAACATCTATGATGAAATAAAACACTATAACTTTCCAACAGACATCTCTACAAGAAATCTTTCTAGGTCTACCAAAGATTTACTCCTTCCAAAAATAATGAAGTCTGAAGAAATCTTATGACTCGCCCACACCTAACCATGGTCAAGTTGAACATGCCAACATAATCCATCATGAATTCAGATCTTGGAGTTATTGGTATTTGTATCTGTGGCGCTGGTAGGTGGAACTGTATCGATTCTCCTTGATTTTGTTGACAAATTTCATAATTGCAAAGATGTTGAACCCCAATAGTTGTCATTTACATTTGTTCAGAGTTACTCTTTATTTTAATTAACGAGAATAGTTATTGTTCTCTAGATTTTTTACAAAAATTTTTGAGGAGTAAACAATGTTAGGTATTAGTAAACTGTTTTTCCTCACTAACACGTTTGATAACATACTGTATGGACATGTTACACTTTGACTATAGTAGTACTTCCTTTTTTCATTATTGAGGATGCCCGATTTTGGTAATGAATTCCATTGTTAACACAGAGCATAATTCAATTTTAGTATAAAACCAGTAGCTAAAGTGAAGGGGGAATAAGTTTTTGTATCAATAACGGATACATTACCGTAACACAGTTGTATTATCATATAATAAAACTTTATAGTGTTTAATATATTGTATATATTTTGACAAAATACAAAAAAACACTAAAATTAACACTACACACAGGGAAAACAAATACATCACATTACCATTCATAAACAAAACAAAATAGCCCACAAATTTAAAAAAATAGGTTACAAAAAAACATACAAAACTAATGTAATACAACACAACACCAACAACAAAGATAAGCTACAAGCACCAGGTGTATACAAACTGAACTGCGACGAATGTAACAAATTCTACTTTGGACAAACAGGTCGCAGGTTTAAACAAAGAGTCAAGGAACACAAACAGAACACCAGCTCAACATTTTACAATCACATAAAAGAAACAGGACACAAATACATAGACATTTACCATAACCTAGATATCCAACACATCAACAAAAAAGGATCACATCTCAACACACTAGAACAATATGAAATTTACAGACACATAAAAACACAAAGTACAAACATAAGAAACGAACAAACATAATACAAATCACACATACTCTTTGATACTATCGAAAACCTACCTTTAAAACCGTCACCGCTCAACTCAACATCTCCAAGCAGAAGACACTGATGAAGATCGGCACATAGCGATCGAAAACGTTCTGTATCAGTAGGATTTAACAAATTTACTAAATTTATACCTTTTTTTTATTTTAATCCTACAAATTATGTTTGTAATCAGTATAGCTTTTAAGATTATATAAACCGAATAAATACATATATTATTTCAGTCACTTTTTCATTTATATTGGCTAGAAACAGGACTTCCAAAACTTATTTATTCATATAGTTTTAAAGTAATTTCCTCCCCTCAGGAATAATGAAGGCCGTGAACAAATCTTAGATGTCAATAAACGATGGTAGAGATTCCCGCGTAAACACTCCGGCATACCATCATCAGCTTAGAAGAGAAGAGGTTACTACTTATAAAAATAGAAATTTCTGAAAATTTAAACCATTTTATTTGTTTAGAAAGATATTGTGGAAGAAGATCCTGGCTTGTTGGGCTCTTGATAAAAATTATATTTAAATGGTATGTAGTTTATTAGTCGAGATGTTATTTGTGTCAAAATTTCTTGTCAATATTAGGATCCTGCTAACAAATCTATTTTATTGTGTACACTTATAACAAAAATATTTCTAAGGTAGTTGTATTTATGTTAGGAAATTCTGACATGTTAGTATTCTATATTTTTTAAAAAGTAATCTGATAGTTTATAAGGGGTTCAAACTTTTAAAATAGTTACTGATAATTACTCTTTGAAATTAGTAGAAATAGTTTACTCTGAAAACTTGTGTCAACAAAATTTCATTTAATAAATCTTATGGTTATTTAAACTTACAGTAATCAAAATTGTTACTAAGAAGTTTTTTACTTAAATAAATAAGCTTTGTAGAAAACTTTTAATGGTTAGGTTATAGATCTTTTTTTGTATATGTATGTAAGATGAACCTGTAATATTCTAAGAAAAGTGTTGGAATTTGATTAATGCTCTTATATTTTATTAGAATTTTATCATTTGTGATATTAGTAGACTCAAATAATATTACAATAAAAATGTTACTAGGTGATGTATGAGTCCTTAATAACTTGGGAAAATATAATAAAATGTTTAAATTGTAATTTTAAAAAATTCTAATGTAATCTAAATGCTCCAAGGCATTAACTATATAGACTCAACGTTTATTAATAATATAAAGCACTATATTTTACTACATCGATCAGCGACTACCACTCCGATCGGCAAAATTTTTTTTTTGTCTGATCAATTTGACCACTGAACACGAATCTGAAGTCTTTTTAGTGCAAACAAATATTTACATTTAAAAAAATAACCTAACCTGACTTTAGTACTTACTAACGCTCCGATCGGGGAAATTTTTTTTCCTGATAGATTTAACATGGCTATCATTAGAACACGAATATGAAATTTTTTTGCGGGGAATACGAAAAGTTAATTTTTTGCACATTTTTAATGTTAGTCTGTAATACCATGTATAGCGTGAACCGCCCACGCAGTAGCTACAGCGCACTGTCATCAAAGTCAGTTTACTTTAATACTAAACTAAAAATCTAAATACTTAACTTTTGGTTATAATTTTATATAACATTACTATATATCTACATTAAAATATACCTATGAAGTATCTTGTCAGGATAGATTTTGTTATTTTATTCTACATTACTATCTACCTATATTAAAGTATATCTACAAAGAATCCGGTAAGGATAGATTTGGTTATAATTTTATACAATATTTCTATCTACCTGTATTAAAATATACCTATGAAGTATCCAGTCAGCATAGATTTGGTTGTAATTTTCTGCATCGGCAATAAGTCTTAATATTTACCAAAATTACTGGGTACTTTGTAGGTATACTTTAATATAGGTAGATAATAATTTTGAATAAAATTAAAACCAAATTTATCCTGACTGGATACTTCGTACGTATATAGTAATGTATAAAATTACAACAAAATCTAGACATAGTGCAGTGCGCTGTAGCTGCTGCACGCCCGGTTCACACTATAGGCCTATATGCCATCACGGCTTAACATTTAAAATGTGAAAAAAGTAGCTTTCCGTATTTTCCATGGAAAAAGGTTGGTATTAGTGTACTTCACATTAAAACAAGTAATTTAAAAACAACAAATTTTTAAACCAACGTCAATTAGACTATATTTTTACAAAGTTAGGTTATATATATTTTTTTAAATGTGTTTGCAGTAAAAAAAACTTCAGATTTGTGTTCAGCAAGGTCAAGTTGACCAGGAAAAAGAATTTTCGGTAGTCACTGATTTTAATAATTACTCTTAATGTAATTATGATTTCATTAAATACTCTTCATGTAATTTTATATTAATGTACACCAAATCATTTTGGTAATTTTAGATAATTAAATAGACGTGTGGCTACTGCTATTTTCGTGAATTTTGTTCTTTTCCTATGTATTTTTAGGTCCCAAACATGAATCACAGGTTAGTTTTTGTCGCAGGTGCCATTTTTTTTTTTTTAAAGCTAAAACCCTAATCTAAATTTAACAATACTAACCTTTATTGATATTATGGTGGATACAGTGAAGCAACAAATTGTAGAAAGTGATGAAAGTGTTCTTATTCAGAGTATTTGACCTTAAATAGATAATCTGCGTTGAACGAGCACCACGCACATGACCAAGTTTCTAAAATTTTTACTATGATTTACAGTATAATATTTGAATTTGTAATCATGCAGCTCATTGTATGCTTTTCAGCAATCTGTGGCAATGGTCGATTTTGGTAGAACCCAGCGAGTTTTAAAATTTTTTGCTGAACGATTCTTTATAGGGACAAGAAATGTGTTGTACTTTCTGTTAATTCCGCCTTAAACCCACTGTACCTTTACAATCCTACCTCTCCCATACTTACTTTGACAAATATTGCTTAATTAATTTCCACTATTTCCCCAGGGCCACCAAGCCATTGTATACTCCTCCCTCTGAAAACTGAGTCAATAGACCACTGTATTAAGAGTGATTTGTATGTGCACTTGACAAAAACATTGACAAGGGGGCTTCAAAAATAAAAAATAAAATTAGCTGCCATATTTCATTTATATTTAGCCTGGATTTCTCAAAATAGGTTCTTGCTTTGGTCGACACCCGCACTTTTTCGCGGCCTTCTTGTTTTTAGCAACCTTTCGTTCAAAATGAAACTTATAGTCTGAGGTTATTGTAACCTCGTTCCTGCATTTATTGCACAAGGTTTGGTTTTGGTAACACATGGTTATGCAAGACTTCCACCACGTTCAGCTCAACAAATAATGTACCTTCAAAGAATAGTAAATGACATCCTTCAAAAGGCATAACGACTTGCTGCAGTCAAACTTGCACTGCATCGACAGCACCAAAACACTGGTAGTGACACATCAGGCGGTGCCGGTGTTCATGTTATGAATACATAAGAAAAAAAATTCACAAAAATAGCGGTAGTCGCATATAGTGATGTGAGCAGGGAATATTCCCAGTGGGAAGGTAATTTATAAATGGGAATATTTCTAGAGAGCTTTCCGATGGCTTTATACGTTTCCAAAATGAGTGAATTTATGGAATAAACCCATTCAAATAAGGTTTATTTTGTCTTAAAACAGTTTTGGAACCTTAATTGGTTCTAAATTATCAAAAATAAAGCTAAATAATAAAAAATATTGTGATATACCGTGGGAAAAACTTTTATTTTCACCGTCATAAAAATGTTGAGAGCAGACACGGTTGATTATGAGACCAAGACCCAAAATTCGTTCCATTACAAGCTCAAAAAAAACTGATGATATAAGTTTTGAAGAATGCTCAAGTTTAGTAGATAATTTATTCATCAAAAATATTATTAAAATCAATTTCTTTTTATGGTTGAATTAAAATGTTTCAAAACATTTCTGTTTTTCCTAATTGGAAATGGTTAAAGTAACTGTTCAATTTCCCTCCAAGTACATTTTGAATCTATGTGCTACTGTTGAAACTTTAACTCAGTAGTGCCTGTAGGCCTAACCGCAATTACAAGTAAGAGGAGGGGAGAAGTTATGTTTGTTCAGTTTCTAGATTATGTTGCTAGTGGTCTGTTTTAAAAAGAAGGCTGTTATATTATGTAATTTTTTGGCCGAGAGTTGAGAGCATGGTAGCACTCATGAACCCAGTCG
Organism: Prosapia bicincta; assembly: GCA_036971475.1. NCBI lineage: Eukaryota > Metazoa > Arthropoda > Insecta > Hemiptera > Cercopidae > Prosapia > Prosapia bicincta. The sequence goes on from JBAIZL010000008.1 coordinate 9,288,404, forward strand.
TACACCTAATATCTTCAATTAAGTCAAACGAACTACAAGTACATTGTGTGGTGAGGAAGTTACATGAACTGAAAACAGTTCTAAAATGAAAGGTACCATTTTCTCCCCTTTCCAAAGCAGAAGAAAAAAAAGTTGTGACAAAATTCACAGAAAGGAAAGACTTTGCCATTGTACCAATTCACATGCTGCAAATTTCCTAGACCCCAAAGTTCAGGGCAGCAGTTTGAAAGCTGACTCGCTTTTAGATGCAATCAGTTTTGTTTGCGACACTGTAGAACAAATGAAATTCAATATTGCTAAAGTACGAGCAAATTTAACCAAATATAGGAACAAAGAAGGCTTATGGGCCAGGAAGTCCCTTTTGGGAAGGGTTTGATGGAATGACGACACCCACCAATACCAAAATAAGTTCACCGTTATGTTGGAGGACTCTCAGGGTTACCAGTGAGCTGGCAGATGTAGCCACACGTATCTTAGGCGCTCCAGTCACCTCTGCAGCCATAGACGTACCAACATTTAGTACCTTCTTTTGGATCCATAGTAAGAAAAGGAACAGGCTTACTTCAGAAATAGCCGCTAAACTGATTTATCTAGCACATAACTGAAAGCTCATGCAACCTTGGACTTGATGATGCGATGGAAGGCGATGAAAACAATTACTAGCAACTACACTCATTTATTGTGCACAATTCAATAATTTATTCCAAATAAAGTATTATTGCAGACATATTTGTCTTTTTCTTGGAAGACTTGATATGAACAAATAGTGAAGATATCAAATATAATTTAAATAATCAAAATTATTAAAAATGTAAAATATTTTGGATTTAAGGTTTAATTTGATAAGTTAAAATGACCTATTAGTGATTTGGGAGTCCTTTACACTATTTTATAACAAATATACAAGAATTTGTAATAGGTTTAAAAATTTGATAATTTTCTTTGATACTAGAAAACATGATAGTGATCCACCAAGCAATCATGTGGTTTTCAATAACATTTAAAGATAAACACAGCCAGTTTCCTGATGAATTAAATCAGTATCAAAATTTTAAAATTTATGTGAAGGGCTTAAGACTTGAATAATTTTTTTTTGTATTTATATATTTGTATATTTCAATTGCAAAGCAATAACCTTAGAGGAAATTATTACAAGAATAACTCTAGTTTTTGTGGTTAAGAGATTGTATTTACTTGTTACTTGAAAATATAAGTGTTTATTTCCTTTTCACACATAATCAATACTGGGAAAATATTATGCTGGGGAAAGCAGAAAGTTATCAGAAATACAGACAAAATAATAACATGTCTCCATCCCAAAATTTACTAATTTTTAAAGAAAATTATATATCACCTCAAGTCCAGAGCAAAGTTTTGTATGGTTTAAGGTGTGGCATGGACGATAATAGTTTACCATTAGTCTACCAACTTCGTTTTTATTTTAGGATATATTAAAAAACATGACTACAAAAAATCAGGTTAGGGTAGATTTGTTTTTAAAAAAAAGGATATAACCTTTAGCAACACAAGGTAACTTGTTAACAAAGTTGCAGACAGTGGATGTTGTATAGGCTACATTTGTGCATTCCGGCACAGAACAAGAAGGCAAGGTTTTGTGTGAGACATGAATTTACATTGAAGATAGGTAATTATTTTATTTATGTAAACCAAACTATCCTAACCGAATATTATAATGTAATTTAAGCGTATTGGAATGTAGTGCTTGTTTCGTATCCATTAGTTTGATAACAACAATGATTGACAAATTATACAACTTCCTAAGAAATAGTTTGCCACTGGAGTTTACAAACTAACTTGCAGTTTGTGCCCCAGTTTTTACATAGGCCAGACAGGGAGATCCTTCTACACACGTAACCAAGAACATATAAAAGCACTAACAAACAATAACTACCAATCAAACTTCATCGATCATCTCAACTCCACAAAACATGACTTACATAGACATAACATCTAACCTACAAATTCTTCATAAACAACACAGAAATAACCAACGCTACACAACCGAACAATACAAAATATAAAGACACTTCAAACTACACCCTACACACATACTCAATACACAATTACATTACAACTCACATACACTTTTTGACATTATAACGCCTAATACTCACAAAATACGCCCACACCACCATAATATCCCACCCCACCCTAATACCCTAACTCACGAAAACCTTGAGATCAGTTACGGCATGAGTTGACAATGGGACACATCTCCCAAAACGGCTGTCCTCAACAAATATAAGTAAGTGCTACTATAGGCAAGTTTATAAATATTTACAAGTGTTTAGTGAAAACTAGTAGCTGACGTGAAGATGGAATCAACAAATATTATGAAAGAGTTTATATAAACATTTAGTTAAAAATACTGCCTCAATATTAATTTAACTATTTTCAGTGCATAACTGCTTTAACAACACAGTATATACTGTATATGTATACTGTCCATTTGACTTTTCCAAAATACATTTATATCATGAATTGTAGTTTGTACAAATAATGCCGATATCAGGAGAATATTATGTAGGTATTGTTATCCTACTTTTAACTGAAAACTAAAATGTATACATAATTTTTTGATACATTATTTATAATGTAATTTAGTTTTGTTAGTGTATGAGCTTATTTTGTTCGAACTTTTTTTGTTCATTTTGGGGTCTATTTAAAATTACCTATTTTCACTGTTGAAATCTTTATTTAAATCTTTAACCTACACACATGATTTGTTGAAATGTATCCTTTATAGTGTGAAAAGCATCGGTCAAAAAATTTTATTCTGTTTAATAGTTTGGAAATTTAATATATATACATATTTAAATAAATATTCTAATAATTATATAATGCAGCATCACTAAAAAAAATTGAACCTAAACTTGATAATAACATATCAACCAAAATATTTCTGTTCCACTGAACACATCCTTATTCGTATTAGACTTTTTTTTATATGATTTAATGCAATTGTATCCATATAGGATGAACTACTACTTAATTTACTATTCAATTAATGACCTTAAAATGCTTAACTAATGAGAAATATTTTTCTATTTTAGGTTAAGAAATAAGACATAATATATATTCTTATAAAAATGGAATCAATAAAAATTAAAACAGAGCCTTCAGAAGATAAAAGCTGGGTCGAGCTTTGTGAAGAAGAATATGAAGAAAATGCCAATAAATCGATCAATTTTGGGAAAAGTGTTGTGAAAATAGAGAAAGAAGAAATTTATAAAGATTCAAATAAAACTGTAGTAACTTCATTTGAAAATATTTGTGTAAAATCTGAAATCAAACTCGAAAAAGATGAACTTCCTAAACAAATTAGTTCTTATGCTAATGCAGTAAAATGCTCTCCTATAAATGGAAATGGCCTTACAAACCACTTTATAAAAACTGAAAATGATATCACGTACACACCATCTAAAGAAGATTTTCCTGAATGTACTAATACTGGTAGAAGAAGATCAACAAGACGACAAATTCAAAAAGAGTTTTTACAGGAAGATATAAGCTTATCAAGTCATCTTGATGTCTTTCACATGATAAGTCCTTGTAAGCAAGAATCATTAAATGATGAAGAAATGGTAATCTCTAACAAAGAAGAGCGAAAAACTAAAATTGCAAAAAGGAGAATAAATTCTAATCCTTTTGGTTCCAAGAATTTAAAAAACAGTATACCAGATGAGGTTTTAATGCCGAGTCCTGAGAAAGTGAACTCTTCTGCAAAAAGAGCTAAAATGACTAAAGATATTAAAAGTAGTCGTAAGCGACAAAGAGAAAATAGTTCAGGAAGCAGCCCTCAAAATAAAGATGACAGGTATTATGACGTTTTCTATTACTAAAAGAGCTTAAACAATATTATATCAAATGAGAATCAATATTCACAAAATATTTATTTTCAGGGAACTACTTTTTTTGAACAATTTTAAATTCACATTATTTGTTTTCATATGATTGTTTTCATCTCTATTTGTTTATACTACTGTACTAATATACATCTTTCCTAAATAACACCAGTGGTGTAAGGGAGTGAGAAGGCATGGGAACAGCATTCTCACTGTGCTTTTTGCAGAAATCCTATATAGTAATAGGTGTCCTGTGATTTTAAATAGATGTCAAATACATAAATAAAAAATAGTGAAAAGTATATTATAGTATAACAATTTAAATACAGATGGAGATTTTTGAACTGCCTTTCTCAAACAAATCATTAATTTAAATACATAAAGAAATTATCTTATGTTTATTTTTCAAATCACCTGGCCCTGATCTGTTAAACCAACATCTCTACTTCTTGGAAGCTACTAGAGTACTTACTGAAGCAGTCAATTACTTGGTCGGGGATTGCTCACTCTATTAGATTGAATCTAACATTTTTAGTTGCTCTAAAGGAATTATTTTATCTCTTCGTTGTATGCAACTGAGCTTCTAAATGTGCTTTCTCGAGGATATTGGCCAGCTATTATCCAAATTTTGAGAAGTTAATGTGATTGAGAGGGTATTCACGGGTGATAGGAGTGGCAGGTATCGCCCATTTTAGGGAGCTCCAACGTGTACAAGTGATCACATGAGTGCTGTGTTAGGAGCAACCTAACAACAAGACCAGTTGCATAACTGTTAGTACTCTGGTTTTTCTATCTGTAAATTTACATATAAAAATGACATATATGTATTTAATAGATTGTTTTTATATCAACGAAGAAGTTTAAAGCTTAATATAATCTATACAATTGAAATTTATAATTTAAAATACATAATAACAACTATTCAATTGTTAGATTTCCCCATAATAACGGGAGTTTCCACGCGAGCAATCCCAAGTTAAATTGGATAATTTATTACTACATCACTGAATAACACTCTTGTTGTGAGGGGATAGCTTTCAGAGTTACAATTGATAATGAAACATATCTCCCAAAATATAAATCATATAACTTACTTCTTACTTCTTTGTACGAACATCAGGCGATGCCGACGACTTGATGTCCATGGTATACTGCTGCGGCCAATGCCCAATATTTCTTTGTTTGCATTATGACCCTCATCGGATCTCCGCTATCTCCTAGCGTCCTCTGCAGGGATTCTCTTACCGGGTTAATGGATCCACACCTCAACAATATGTGCTCCAACATCTCCTCCTCTCCACTGTCACAAATAGCACAATGACTCGACTCGACCAGATTGAATTGTCTCAGGTACGAATTGCATATTATATGCCCCATTCTGGCCCTTGAGGTTGAGGCCAGTCTACTGACTCCGCGATACCAGTCTGGGGGAGCTGGTGTGGACGCGGAAAAGGCTTCTGCCAGTAGTCCCCCTGTTCCACCTTGCGGTTCACTCCATTGTTATAAGCCCAACTATGTCCCTCCTGCATTTAGTCGTCAAGTACCTTACCGGCCCCATCCCGGAAGCGGCCGTTGCGATCCGATCTGCTCTTTCAGTTCCTCGAATCCCACAGTGAGAGGGAATCCACTGGAGGGCGATACACTTGCCCTCTTTAATGAGTTGACGTAACAGAGCTTTAGTTTTCCTAGTGCGGAAGTAATATGGTCCTTGTTCATCAGCCTCAATGCCCTGCACCGCCGATTTGGAGTCTGTTAGTATACAAACTTTATCCATTTTTTGAACCCTACAGCTCATTAGGGCCGCATTTATCGCCAGGATCTCCACATCCATACTAGAAGCCGAATCCGCTGGTACATGGTACTTCTCTCCCGTTTCCTCATTATAATAGCCTGCACCCGCCCTGGCCTAACCCAGATCCACCGACCCATCCGTATAAATCCTTGTCCAATCCTCATATCTCTCCTGTATCATTTCCAGGGCCTCGATCCTTAGGCTGTCCTGATCCTCCCCACCTCTCTTATTTTTGCCAGATAGTAACACAGTATGTGCTAAGAAGTCGCATCGCTCCCATGGCGGCACGTCCAAGACCACCGGGACGGGCTCCGGCGTCGCAGCCGTCCTAAGTTCTGCAAAGACCATCTCTCGGCAGGCAAAAGACTTCTTAGCCAATGTTGGCAGCAGTGTCTTCAATGGGTGGCATGATTGAAGACTTTATTTTAGTCCACTTTGTCATATTTTTCTTTATATCCAAGTCAACCGGCATCACACTCGAATGACGCATCACCTAGTATAACAATAAAAAAATATTTAAAGCAGTCCGTCTTAAATCTGGCTCTTCATTATTCAAGACCCTTCAGTAATAAGGCTATTTTTAAAGATGCCTTGCTAAACCCTCTTCACCCAAAGGAGTGTTATAGTTACAAAAGGACTTTTATCTTTTGATGTATCAAGCCACCTAGTCTTGTTTGTTAGACCCTGTTTCAGGAAATAAACTCAGGAAAGGACAACTAAATTTTATTTCGAGTTTTTAGCATCTAGCCTTCAGCAATAATTTCTCTTTTGTTTCAAAGTCCTTGTACATTTCACATTATAAAAAAAATAATCCTTTTTACACTTTTATCTATCTGAAATACTGACACCGTTTAGCCCTAGAACTGATGATGCTGAAAGTCCTACAGTGATAGATTTGACTCAAGTCTTAAAAATATGTATTAATTTTTTTTCATGCACAGCACATATAAAATAGTGTTATATACGATCGTAATATATATCATTGTTTTCGCAATAAAATAAAGAAAAATAATATTGTAAATTGACTTTTACCAATGCTCTAGAGATGTCATCCTTCAGTAGAATTAGAAACTTCGGAATAGTTTAAAGTTTTTCTAAACAACTATAGTTAGCACCCAATAGTAAATGGTCAAAATATGCACAACTTATAACGAACAAAAATAATTTATCTCCTTATATGAAATAGAAAAAAGGTATTTATAAAATCTAAAACTATGCATAAATCTATAAATAATTTTCTCTGATATTGTCATTGTTGTTGCCAGCCTTTGAACCCTAAAACAATGTTGTAGTTTAAGTCAGGCGTATTCTACAGTTACAATAACAACTTTTTCTCATTGAAGCCTATTGTGTGCAAACTTTTTTCTCATTGAAGCCTATTGTGTGCAAACTTTTTTCTCATTGAAGCCTATTGTGTGCAAACTTTTTTCTGGTGTCCAGTTAAGTGTACAATTGAATACTTACCTCTAGTAAAGCTTTTGGGTTTAAAACTACATTTACAAAATCTTAATTTGTGTCTAATAATTCTTTAACCTATTAGTCTGTCATGAGTCAAAGGACAATGCATTACTAATGGGTCTGTAAATAGAATTGATATTAAGGGCATGACTCATCTGACAGCTCGCAATTGCTCATCATAATTAATCACTTCAACATTAGTTTATGACTATCTGAACTTTGTGAGAACTTACTGAGACAGAAGGGTCTGATAAGAAAAGACACTGATGAAGATCACCACATTGCGATCGAAAAGGTTCCGTCTCAGTAAGTTTTCATAAATTTACAAAATTTAAAGTTCGAATAGTCATAAACTAATGTTTAAGTGATTAAATAAAATTCACTGAACGTAATGGACTACAAAATTCAAGAGCTTATCATAATATTAGGAAAATCCTTTATGAGCAACTGACAAATAAATTTTATGTACATACATTTTTTTATGCGTAGTAGACTTTAATTTTAACCTTCACTTAGGTTTGTCCATGTCTAGGCTTTTCTGGAGAGCATCTACCCTTATTACGATACAAAATCTAGTTAACTACAAAATTAATTATTAAAAAAATAGTTTATTTTCAGCATTTTAAATTTACGGATTTAAAATTAATTAATTAATTTTAATTACAGTAAAGATAACAGGTTTGAAACAGATGAAGACATCCTTGCACGGCGTCAGAAACAAATCGATTATGGTAAAAATACAGTGGGATATGAAAGATATAGACAGCTTGTACCAAAGTAAGTACTGAACATAGATAATTATCTACATTTCCTTTTTGCCATGTAAATTTCATTAGTTTTTCATGTTATTAATATTTGTGTGCATATCTATTTATTGGCATATTAAATATTTTATACCTCCAAATGGAAAAAATATACAGTAATCTCTGCCGCCTATTGTAATCATATTTTCTTCAGAAGCATATTTGATAATAACTGAACGGTAATAAATATTTTATACCTCCAAATGGAAAAGATATATAGTAACCCTGCCGCTCATTGAAATCTTGTTGCTGTTCATGACAAGCTGGTTGTTAATTCTTATTACACTTTTGCTATTACTTGCGACAAGACTTTTTGTTAACCAAAAGTTGTTAAATTGTTAACTTACACTTGGAGGAAACATTTTCGACTTACGACTTCTTCAGCCTCATATTTTTGCCGCTAGGAGTGCTGCAGTTGTGTTTCCTCGGTACCGTTATTTTGAAAGTTAGAAGTGATGTGATGTAATACCAACACATACAATAACCCAGGAGTATACAAACTAAACTGCAATAAGTTCTATATTGGACAACCGAAAACAAAATAAAAACATTTGGCGAGGCTTTAATGAAAATTTGTGAGTTAGAAGATTTCGCGGTATGTATTAACAGCCCGGAAATGTGTCACCATTTGTTACAACTAAAAATAATAACTGAAACACAAGCAAGTAAAACTAACGTTTTAAAACAAAAGTCAATGATAGATTTTTTCAAGCCCAACTGATTTTCTTTTATTTCTACGTAAGCCTACTATGTACAGTATTTAGCATAAATACAGTAAGAGGAAAAATATAGTTTTTAATAAACTGCATCATTAGTTCATAAATTTTGTTGACAAGAGTAAAAGTGTTTTAGTTTTATAGTATTTTATTAAAAATGTTTTGTGGAGAAGGATAAAAGGATGCTGCATTAAAAGGTAAGATTTTTATTATGTAATGTAGGTTTTAACATTTTCTGTAGTGTGCATAGCCACCACCACCTAGAAAACAAGGTTTGCGAGTTGTGACATCACAGGCTACGGGCTCTCATTAGGCAATCAAGATAACCGATATTACTGTTGAATGACGTTTATTTAGACGTTAAAATGTGATAGTTTTCTTGTGATTTAAATGCACTTGCTTTATATGTTGAAGTGTTATCTCTGTAGGAAATAAACAGTCGGTACTTAATCGAAAATAAATAATTAAATTAAATACTGTATTAGAACAAATGTAGACACGATGAAAATTAATTGTCCATTATCTATGTGGTGTTGGTACAGCGCCCATACTGCTGATCGGTAGAAATAATAGTCTTATAGCTAAGAATCCCCACGGCCTACCCTCACCCCCAACGCTAAAAATAGACTCGGCAAACGTTTCGTGATGTTACCATCATACAGTACACTACTACTGTATAAGCCGGAAACTTGTCTTAGACGGAAAAAAATGCCGGTCCCAATGGATTCCGGCTTAAACAGGTTTCAACGCCCGTCTGTGGCAGTTGGGCCATTTGACGCCGAGCCTCCCAGTACCGAGCTTGGTTGAGTTTGGGGCAGGTGACTTGCCACCATAATTTCCGTGGAAAAGAGTGGACACACGTCCGATTCGGCTATGCCAAGCCAGTGTAGTTGAGCCTGGAGATAGTCGTGACCAGTTTCCAGGCGGAACCTTGCAACAGCTTCATTTCTCTCCAGATGACCAGGTATGTGGCCTGGGATCGCTAAGTTGCCCATATTTTGCCCGTGGATGCGTTTCTTAGTAGGTTCTTAGTGAGCCGGGATATGGTAGAGTCAATTTGGGATTTTGCTGGTTCAAGGGTTTGGAAAGTTTCAGGTTGCTCCTTCTCTGCTCCTTTTTTGGCCATTTCATCCGCCTTCTCGTTTCCTGGAAAGCCCAGTGGCTGGGGACCCACTGTAGGCTGACGTTCCAGCCCTTGCTAAAAAGGTTGGCTAATTTCTTGCGGCAGTTTGAGGCATTCAGGTTTTCAGTGGGTTTGTTCTTGCTGAGGGCAGGGATTGCAGCCTGTGAGTCTATAAGAAACACAACACTGCTTGGTTGTAAGTTTAGCGCCTCCATACTATTGGCCGCCTCAGTGATGGCACATATTTCTCCCTCGAAGTTACTAGAGTTCCTGCCAACAGCTGAAGATTGCTGGAAAAACCTGCAGTAGGATCCTGCTCCAGCAGAATTAGTTTCAGGTATGTAAGAACCATCTGTATAGACATGAAGCCCCTCGTTACTTGGGTAAAGATTATGAATAGTTTCGAGAGCGTTTTTCCTTAGTTCTGTAGGGTTGGTCTCCCTTTTACTGCTTAAAGGGTTCAGCAGCCGAAGGTTTACTTTTGGCAGAGCGTCGACTACGTCAGTGAAACTTTGTAGTGGTGCTGGGTTCGGGGTGGAGATGTTATATTTCGCTATTAGTGCTTTAGCGTGCACTAGGGGGGTGATTTGTGTTTTCAACCTCTGAGTTGCTGATCTGTACCTACTCTAGTGACTGGAGTCTATTCGCCTAGCTCTTTCCCAAAATTTTAAAGTGCTTTTTCCCCTTCTGGGTTCCATGGGTTCTGTGTCTGCTTGTAACTGCATCGCCACTATGGGGGTGGATTTGGCACCTCCAGTGATCTATCTTAGGGCATTGTTTTGGACCACGTCATATTTAGATAGAGTACTGTTAGAGAAGAGAGACACAACTTCGCTCCCATACTCCATCACTGGAGGGACGTATGTTTTGTAGGCCGTGCTTAGGACATCTTGTGTTGCCCCTCACTTGGTTGACGTCAATTGCTTCAGTAGATTGTTGCGCTTTTGTGCTTTTTCAGCCGTAGATGTTACATGGCTGTTGTAGGAAAGCCTGGTATTTAGTATAATGCCAAGATAACTCGATTGAGTTGTTTGCTGGAGGTTTGTGCCCCTATATTGGACCTGAAATGTGCCTGGTTTAGTTGAGAATGTGAATAGTTGGGTAGTGGTTTTCTCCACACTAACCTCCATTTTGTTTTGATTTGACCATTTTTCTAGGCTGATAAGTGCGGAGTTAGTTGGAAAACATAAGTGATTACTTTGTAAATTTTGCAACACCAGACACTTTTATGTACTGTAGTAAAATTTTGTACCTAGGTCTTCTACTTGTTATATAATTTGCGGGCAAATTTCATGTCAGGTTATTTTATCCCATTGGAAATATTTTAAAACACTAATTGAATGTAGCATAATTTTAAAACATTATTGAACTACGTAAAAAAACTTCATTAAACATGTAAAAACATTAAACCTTATCATAGAACATTTAAATTTTACTTACACTTTCAAATTTATTTACTTTTTTGTCTGTGATCTTCTAGTAGTATATTGTTGATAAATTATTCATATTCATAATGTTTGTTGAATTTTTGGCATTTTGTTGAACAAACTGCTGTAGAATCTTAAGAGCTTAATGAACTTCCTGCTTAGATCTTTGATGTATAGTGCGGACCTCGTAACTGTGCACTTACCCTTGAGAGACGGAAGTAGGCGGGTTGAGGGTAGAGGGTTTTTTTTTTTTTTTTTTTTTTTAACTTGGGAGCGGGTTTGAATTGCCCGAAGCACTGCTACCTTAAGGTATATTGTACTTACCTCCCTGATCTAGTCAAATAACCCCTTCCCTCTTACCAGGTTTAGGAGTTTCCTGACTAGAGTTTTACCTTCAGCATCCACCAAAGCCGTTCCATCACCAAAGAGGTTGAAGCGCCTCTCAGCAAGTACTCCACATCTGTAAATAATGTGTGTGGCAGTCTCCTGTTCCTGCCCGCACAATCTGCACACTGGTTCATCCTTGTAGATACCCATTTTATGCAAATGTTTCCTTAGTCCACAGTGTCCCGTGAGTAGTCCTGTGGCTATCCTTAATTCCTGCCTAGACAGATAGATGAGACTCTTCTGCAGCCCCAAGGAAGGTCTCCTAAGGGTTAGCTTACTGTGTCTCATCCCTTCGGCCCTGATCCAGTGCTCACTGTGTCTTTCAGCCATCCACCTTCGCACTGTCATCCTGACCATGGATTTGGAAATACCCACCGCAGGTTCCGGTCCAATCAGGGGAGTCGAGGACCCCTCCCTGGCCAGCGCATCTGCGGCTTCATTTCCAAGTATTCCCCTATGCCCTGGCACCCAACCAATCTTGACTTGATTGTGCCTTGCCAGAGCTTGTAGGTTAATTAGGCACTCCCTGACTATGGCCGAGGTGACCACGTGTCCGTTTAGTGCCTTAATTGCTGCCTGACTGTCGGAGAAAATAGCAATCCGGGCCCCATGTGTTTCCCTTCTTGCTATCTCTCCCAGACAGGCATTTATAGCATATACTTCTGCCTGAAAGACAGAGGTATGCCTCCCCAAGGAAAAAGCTAGTTCTACCCTTGGGTTTTTACAATACACCCCCGCTCCAGTGCCGAAGTCCATCTTGGAGCCATCTGTGTACCAGATCTGAGCTCCCGATGTTAATGTCCCTGACCATTCCATCATAGTTTGGTGGACCTGGTCAGGTGCAAACATTCGAGTAATGTGGTCGCTGCCCATTTCCAAGACGGGTTCTTTGACCACGCACTCGATACTCATATGTCCCAAGACCTCTCGGAGGTTAGCCCAGTTGCTCGAGTTGCCCAATCTCCATGCCGCTAGCCTCGCCTCTCCCCTAAGGACAAGCTCAAGGGGAGGGAGGTTAAGCATTACTTCCATTGCTGCGCCTGGTGTAGTTGACATCGCTCCCAGTGTGCACAGACAGGCCAATCTCTGGATAGAGCTCAGTTTAGCTCTTGTCTGTGCCTGGTTGGCCTTTGTCCACCACACCAGAGCTCCATAGGTAATCATAGGTCTTATCACCCTCAGATACATCCAGTGCATCATTGATGGCTTCAGTCCCCATTTCTTACCCACCATTCTTCTCACAGTCATCAGTGCCCTTTTGGCCCTGTTAACTGTCCTCTCAAGATGTGGATTCCAGGTGAGTTTCCTGTCCAGAATAACTCCCAGGTACTTCACCTCCCCCACAAACTCAAGGTATTCACCAAACAAGCGGGGCATCCTGGTCGTCAGATCTTTTCGCTGTCTGGTGAAGTTAATGAGAGCAGTCTTTTTTGGATTTACCCTAAGGTTCTCCTTTTTACACCACTCTTCAATCAGTCGTAGAGGATTTCTGATTACCTCAAGGACTGTATCAGGGAATCTGCCCAGGATCAGGACAACTATGTCGTCCGCATATCCTAGACAGAAGTACCCCTGTTCATTCAGGAGTTCAATAAGGTTGTCAACCACTAGGCACCACAACAGAGGAGAGAGAACCCCCCCCCCTGTGCACAGCCCAGACTTGTCTCCGCCCTTCTGACCTCCCCTGCCACCTCTACAGAAATGCTTCTGTTTGTTAACATGGAACTTATCCAACCACAAGTGGTCACATCCACTCCATGACGTCTTGCACCACTTACCATCGTCTCCACTGAGGGGTTATTGAAAGCCCCTCCAATGTCGAGGAAGGCACCTATGGCACAACCTTTCTTAGCGATCATTTGCTCAATCCTACCAACCACTTGATGGAGAGCTCCCTCGCAAGATTTCCCCGGTTGGTAAGCATACTGGTTCCAATGCAGTGGTTTGATAGCCAAAGCACCCCCCCTAATATGCCTATCAACCAGTTTTTCAAGTCCCTTGAGAACAAAGGCATGAGTGTGATAGGTCTGTATCCTTTCCCTTCCGATTGGTTACCGGTGGGCTTAGGTATAAAGACCACCTTACTAGATTTCCAGGCTGCCGGCACATGCCCTAGAGCAATGCTTAGCCTGTATAATTTAGTAAGTACCAGCACCAGCATATCCATTCTCTGCTGCAGCAGCACAGGATAGATCCCATCTGGACCTGGAGATTTGTAGGGTTTAAAAGTGCCAACAGCCCATCTTACCCTTTGTGGAGTTACTATCCTCCTTGCCACTTCCCAGTCCTCCCTCTTACCACGTCTTGTGGAGAGTTTGGTAACCGGTTCAGTGTCTGCTCCCCCAAGTTTCCTCAGGGTACTGGAAGGGAAATGTGTCCTGATTAATTCTTCCACAGTTTCCCCTGCCGTTTTTGTTAAATTTCCCAGTGGGGTTCTTAGCATCCCCACCGGGTTAACTGGGTCCTTAGAGAGCACTTTATACAGTCGTGCCCCTTCCCGAGTTTCGTCAATCTCATGACAGAACTCCTTCCAGGACTTCCTGCACGCTTCTCTAATTGCCCTGTTGTATTCGGTTAGTGTTTTCCTATACAGGTCCCACTCCCCGTTCTTTTTTGCTCTATTAAAGAGTCTCCTGGTGGTCTTCCGAAGTTTGGCTAGCTTCTTGTTCCACCATGACGGATCCCCTACTTTCCTCCCCTCACTGAGAGGGCAGTTATCGGTAAAGGATTCTATTATAGCCTCGCCAACCAATGTGGCAGAGTCTTCTAGCTCTCTCCTCCCACCATACTCCAATCCAGCCTCCTCAATCCGAACACCCAGGTCCCTCCTGTAGGAGTCCCAGTCTGTTCTTCTTGGATCCCTGGTTGGGCGAAGCATGGCTGGATTTAGAGAGATATCATACCTAATATGTCTGTGATCAGAAGAAGATGGTTCATCCGACACATGCCAATTTAGTACATACCTAGCCATCTGGTTCGATGCCACCGTAATGTCCAGGACCTCCTTTCTGGCCCTAGTGACAAACGTCGGCTCTTCCCCCTGATTTAAGACTAGTAAGTTCTTAGAGCTAAGATAAGCTAAAAGTTCCTCACCTCTAGTGTTTGTACCTGTACCACCCCACAAAGTGTGATGGGAGTTAGCATCCATCCCCACCAGCAGCTCCTCATCCACAGCCCCGCAGTGCTCGACCAGGCTCCTCAGCTCTTGTGTTGGTAGAGCCCCCGCGCAGTCAAAGGGGAGATATGCCGTGGCCAGGTTCAGCCTCTTCATCCCCCCCTCCGCCCGCAGCTCCACTGACACTGCTAACAAATCCCTGCAACAGAAGTTCGTTAGTACAAAAGCACACAACCCCCTCCTAACCAGGATACACGTCCTGGGAACACCGGAGTCCTTATCATACAACAACTTACCTCCAGATGTCGCCAGCCCGCATATTTTTCCTCCAGAAATCCATGGTTCCTGGATGAGCACCAAGTCCACCTCTCCCCTGTCCAGCATCCTACACACGACAGCACTGGCCGCCCTGCTATGCTGTAGGTTCACTTGGAGGATCTTGATCATTTTTCCTGCTTACTCTGCAGTTGCCTGGGTTCGCAGAGCAGCCCCAGGACTAGAGAGCACCTTGAACGTGGCCTGTCTCAGCCCCACGTTCACCCTCAGGTTGTTGTTCCGCAGTGCCCTGAGGGAGCCCTCTCCTATATACAAGATCAGGGTAAGACCTGCATCCTCCCTTTTCCTGGCAATCACCTTCCAAGTATCCTGAACAACCCCAGGGTTCTGGGTTTTGACCACCTTCAGAATCTCTTCCGGCTCCTTGTCATTGTAGGGTTTGGGCACCCACATTGACACCTTTGCGATGCAAAAGATCTCCTTGGGTGGCCCTGCCCTCAACTTTACCCCCTCGCTCAGGGTGAAGCTTGGCAGGACCCGAAGGACCCACTCCAGGCTCTCCCGTGAGGAGCATACGACATTTAGAGCTCCCCTCTCTAAGTATGCTGTCCTAAATCCTCTATCCCCACTCTCCGCCTCAGCGGACAGCAGTTCCAAGAAGAACAGCTCCTCCAGCTCCAACGCCATCTCTTCCGAGAGTTGTCTCTCAGGGTAACTAACTGGGACAATTGCTAGTTTTTGCCTGAGGGTATCGCCGTATGTGCCCGAAGACACTCCAGCGTCCCCCCCTTGTCCCAGTTTCACCTTCTTCATTCCTCCCTTCACTGGAGAGGGGTTGGATGTCTCACTCCTAGGCCTTTTTGACGTGCTGGGGTTTGGCGCTCTAGGTTGCTTTCTTCCCTGTTGCACCTCCCTCCTCACAACATCCAAGCCCTGGACTTTGGCAGACTCAGCTCGGTTTTGGCCTCCCCTCCGTTTTTTCAGAGTTGTTGGCCCTCCCGCTGCTCTCGCCTGTTCTTTTCGGAGCCTCCTTCTGGCCGCTCCACTCATTCGCTTTCTCCGTAAAGAGAGCGTACTCAACTCTGCAGCCACTTCACCGGTTTCTGCAGTCGGCAGCTTGACAGCCGCCCCCGCACCCCCAGTGATGGTTGCCGTTGGCATCTCTGCTACAGACCCACGGTTTGCCAACTCATTGGCTCCCGCCGTCTGTGCAGTCTCAAAATTATCTTTTGTATGTTTCTGGTCCATAAACGTCCCACGAGTATGGGGGAAATAAAAGGTCGACCAGAGCAGAGCCCCCATTGCCCTGGCAAGACAACATACAATGAGGTTTTGTCTGGTTCCTCAAGGGGATCGTTTGGGACTGCATTTTATACCCTGCAGCCATTCATCCTTCGGCACGATGCCTTCCACCTTGGATTGGGTATTCAGTCACTGACCTTGAAGTACACCCCAAGTTCAGGACATTATTAACTGCTCAGATGAACAGCCTGCTTTACTCTCTTTTTTACAACTGTGTCGTTTGGGCAGTTTCCCGCCCCTACTTCACTGTCGCATTGCCCTTGGTTCACCCGGGAGGTGAGAGTAGCATTGTGAGGACTTAATTCCCAACTACCCCAGTCTCCCCGGTCAGAGCACTCGGTTATTTCTACCAAGCCCAACCGGTTGACTGACGAGGAGGGATAATTCCTCACCTTTGAACCATAGCCTTGGTCCAGGCCTGCATATTCAGAAACCTTCCGGAATCGTTATTCACAGGTAACCTACATTTCTGTAGGCCGTCCCACTATCCGCCACCTGTGGACCCGCCCGGTTGCTCAGGCCAGCTTGCCGGGAGGGTAGAGGGTTAGTATAAATACTTTCCTACAACCATAATAAGGACTGACAAAACACTGAGTTGCATGAGATATTTGATAAAATAGCTTCGGTATGATATAAAAAACCTTCTTGAAATATATGTAGACATATCGGATACAGAAGCTGTTGATGTATCAAACATTTTCAATATGTAACATGTTTTCAGAAGTGGTAGTATATGCAAGGCTAAGTGCACGGTTATGTGGTCCTACCATACACATTTGTCATTTTTATTGTCATCAGTATCTTCTTCAGTAATCTTTGGTATTTAAGCAACTGCCTAACAAATGTCTTTAGTCATTCCTGCCGCTGTTTCAATGCTATTGTCAACTTTTATCCACTCAATTTATTCTTTTAAAGACAAATCTCTTTTAAGGGCTTCAAGCTCTGTTCTGATTCTTCCTTAGATGTAGTTTGCTCTTGATTTTCTTTCATAAAAAACTCACCTTTTCTAAAGCAATTTTTCAGAAACTTGATTCCAAGATTTTGCTACAAGTGAATAACATCGAGTAAATAAGTTTTTTTAGCCAATTCATTTGGTTTAAAGTTCAACCATATTTTCTATTATTCTAGCACTCATCTCTCGTCAGTAAAGAGCTTTCAGATTTTTAATTAGGCCTTGGTCACCTGGCTGAATAAGTGATATAGTATAGGCTAGAAGGTAAAACACTGTGAAATATTATAGCTCAGTGCTTACGTTGTTATTCACAGTCCAGTTGCCTAGTAGATAGACTATGTTATGTTTCAGGCGGGTATAAAAAATTTTGCATCAAAATCTCAATTTGTGCATCTGCATTAAACTATAAGACAGAACCAGTTCTCCATTGAAGATTTTTTTAAAACAATTCAATGTTTTAGATGCTTTGCGAATCATTGGACAATCTTGTAATGAAATTTCACAAAAAACTTTGAATGGCGTTTAGAAAGAAGTGTTTCTGCCACTGAAACTCATTTAGTGCCAGAGTCAAATGAAATTGCTGATGTGATTGAAGAACTTGTCGGTTCAAGCAACTCAATATAGAAGTAGATAATAATAACGCGAAAGAACGATGAGTGTATTTCTGCCACAAAACCAAAATTTAGCGAGTTACGAGGAAATTCTGAATGAGAAGGAAAAACCTTCGATTCGTCAAACGAATTTATTAGATATAATGAAGCCTTCTATGTCAAAATAACTTCGTTTTACTTCTTTGCAATATGTATGCATATAATATAATCTTTTGTTGTATTATCTATTTAAGATTTTAATAAATACACATTTTTTTCTAAATTAATAATTTATTAGTCTTTGGTCCCAATTAAACACGATTCCTTTGTGATTGTATGTAAAATTATACCCAGACTTATGCGGATTCAACTTAAACGGCTATCGCTTGGTCCCACCTATTGCGTAAGTACGGGGTATTACTGTACATAAGTATGTTCACTACAGAATACACAGTCTAAATTTTTGGCAATTCATATTGTAACTAGTTCTCAGTCCCAACAAAATCAGCATATAAAATACTATCAACTTGTGAAAAATAAAAGTATTAAATTATATTTACAACTACAGAATACTATTTAAAACTCGAAAATAAGCAAAAATCTGTTGCATCATCAACAAACCAATCGTGGGTAGTGCAGCTCATACAATTCTCGGTAAAAATATTTATATATGCTAGTTTTTTTAATTCCTAAACTTAGCTTGTAAGTCAGAGATATTTTGTTTTAACCCTTAACTGACTTTGTACGTCTGTGACACGTCAGCGAAATTAAAAACCTGCAGACCTCCCATCCATGCGGTTATGAAGCATTGCCTCTCCCACTACATTTCAGTCAAGTGCTGTTGTGCTGTCAAAGCAGTTTGTTTTTTTTTCTGTGAATTGTTGTTTTTAGTGACACATTTATAACAAGTTGACATGGTTTTATAATGAATATTATATAAACATTGTTTAACATTTGTAAATACTCAATGGACTGGAGAAATTGATATAATACATGAATACAAATAATTAGATTAAGTAAGATCTACAGAAGGAAAACTGTTAGTGTTAATATGAACCTGATATAATTTCTAAAAATACATCAAATTGTTAATAATTTATTGAAGGTTTTGATTTATGTAAATAGTAAAATTATGTTTCAGGGATAAAAGAGATAAAAAGCATCCCAATACTCCTCCAAAACATAGGAAATATAGTCGAAGAGGCTGGGATGGTCTTGTCAGAATATGGAGACAAAGACTTCATTTCTGGGACCCGCCTTCACAGGGTGGAGGAAATTCAGACTGGTTAGAATCTTTTATAAGCATTTATATGTTATTTAGATAGTTTTATTTAGGCTGTTACATGGATGGTGCTCAGAAAATATCAACAACCAACCAATACAACCATTTTAGACAATCAACAAAATGAAAGCTTAGAGAAATACACCCACCTTAGGATTACAGTTAATGCAAAATAAGATCCAGAGATATGATCTAGGATTAAAAAACCAGATACCTGTTTAACAATTTGAAAACTCTTTATTAATAAGTGCATACTCAGTATTTTAAAAATATATGTATTTAAGTTGCTTGACGTAATAATCTTAAATTCACTGATTAAATTAATTTTAAAAATACTTGACTAAGTGAATATATAATTGCTTACTTGCATTTGAGCAAGTAAGCAATTAATGTATTCACTTAGTCAAGTATTTTTAAAAAAATGTATTTAGTTGCTGTGTTCCATTTCGGCTCTATTGTCAAGCAGAGACTTGGACAATAATAAACAGCTTTTAGACATTTCAGAATCTGCATCTTCTGAATTTTGGATGTATTATATTTATAAAAAAGGAAATTTTGATCACTAAATAAGACATTGTTGAACAACATTTAGAACAAATATATGTAAATGTAGAAACCCCTATTCATATCTTATTGATAAATAACTAAGAAATAGATCACTTTATTTTAAATTTTGTTTAAGTAAAATAATTTAATAAACCGAAGCTACAAAATTTTATTAATTACTTCTGGTTTAGAACACAATAATTTACAAAATTTTAATTCCCAAAAACATTTAGTTTTTAAAAAATTTAATATATTCCAATATAATCTCTGTTTCACTTTTGCTATTACTTACGGCCAGACTTTTTGTTAACTAAACGTTGTTAAATTGTTAACTTACACTTGGAGGAAACGTTTTCGTCTCACGACTTCTTCAGCCTTTTTTTGCTGCTAGAAATGTTGCAGTTGTGCTTCCTCGGTACCATTTTTTGAAAGTTAGAAGTGATGTGATCGAAGAGTACGTGTGATCTGTGCCACGTTTGTTCATTTAGGATAACATTTTTATGTGTGTTGCTATGTCTATATATTTCATACTGTTCTAGTGTGTTTAATTTATGGCCTTTGTTGCATGTGTGGAGGATGCTCATGTTATTTTCCATACTTTTGCATGAGTGTTTAGTGTCCATGAGGTGATTTGCGAAGGTGGCTTCAATAGTAGTGTACAGTGCGCTTTTGTGTCTTTATATCTTTCGGCAAAAGATCTGCCTGTTTGTCCAATATAGAACGTATTTCAGTTGTTGCATTCTAGTTTGTATACTCCTGGGTTATTGTATGTGTTGGTATTGTTATTAATGCTATATGACAGTCGTTCGGCTTTTATTTGTTGTTCTGTAAGCTACATTGTATCCTGCTTTTTTGAATTGGTGTGCTGTTTTATTTGTGAGGGTGATGAATTTGTTTGTGTTAGTGTTTTTCTTGTTTGTGTTGTTACTTTTCTTGTTGAGTATTTTTCTGTGTAGTTTGTTAATTGTCATATCCATTTTTGTGGGCTAAATATTTGATTATGTTTAGTTCCTCTGTGTAGTTAGTTGTGGACATAGGTATTTTGTTTATTGTGGATTTTATTTTATTTAGTATCTAAAAAGTGTGGATCAATTAAGAAATGAAGAAAGATATATATATATATATATATATATATATATATATATATATATATATATCACAATTTAATTTAATAAAAAAGCTGGCAGCATTAACAAAAATATTAATATTTTATTAAATATATACCATTGTTCTATAAAAAATAATCTAAATTTAATTGACAAGATAAAAAACTCAAACCTCTAGACCTACATTCCCATTCCAGAAACCATCATCCAACAAAACATGTTCACACACACACACACACAAACCAAATCATTAACCTAAGATAATTAACTACTTCACATACAATGACACTTTCTTCACCCAAAAAGTTGATTGGTAAAATCTTGGCAGAAATATTCATACACCATATTGAACAAAACCACATTTTAATTAATAATAAATACTCAGACAATATCATATACTGTTATAGGTACGTTGACGACATTATCACATTGTACTGTTCGTCCAAGTTAAAAAAGCGCAGTTTCTGTTCAGGTTGGAGTGGGAGGGATGGAGTTTGGCCGTTCAAGGAGGGGTGGATATGAGATGCACGTGCAAGTGCTTTTGTGTGTACAATCATTTCTGTTCCGTCTGCCTTGCCGTGCAAATCGGCACTGTTATGCTTATACCTAAACCATTTGTTAAATAAACAAAACGTTTGTTCACCCTTACTATACGCCCCTGTTAAGCTACTGTGTAACTATACACTGAGTAATGTTTAAACCAAAAGCTCTACGCACTATAAATTTGATTCACCTTGATTATTAACAAGAAAATATATCTATCTTGTTTATTTATGGTTTCTGTTTTCTTTTGTTTTTTTGTGGCTGGTGGACATTAGTGAAAAGCTACTGAGGAAACGTCAACTGTTCCATCTTGATGGAGATCACTCTTGTAGGAAAAGGCTCCCATAGGCATAGACCACATAAACCTATGTTACGGAGAAACCAAACAATCGAGAATATCAATCCCAGTCATTTTAATGACTGAATGGCATTGTCTATTACATCAGACTCCTCACTTTCACTCAGTGACTTTTCATCACTACTACTGTCGTTATTTTCAATTATTAAAGTTTCTGTGTGCATATCCATAACCCTATCTACACCATAATATTTGTCTTCTATTTTTAAAAAGTGATCGCAACAATTTTTCCAAAATTCATTTTCTAATTTATTGAATTTTTCTTCAATCATCATTTTGACAGGATTGATTTCATCTGTAACATTTTCTGTTGCAATTTCATTTTTAATTTTTGCCCAAATTAGTTCCGTTGGATTCAACTTTGGATGGTAAAGAGGCAGTCTCAATATTGTATGGCCTTCACACTTAAATATGGGATCGAAATGAAAAACCTTATACCTGGACCTGTTCAATTTTACTAGTTCGTACAATTCACATTTTAACATATTTTCTGAACATGGTTATTTTTTTCCCTTAATCATGTCATTAGTACTGACATTCGGCTGTTTGGATTCGGTGTAATATTAGTTAATTTGTTAACGCCACACCTTTGCCATGTAAACACGTCGTCTTTGGTTGAGGCATATCAGTATTGAAAAATACTGTTTTAATTAAAGAAGAAACACTTATTGCATAGTCACAATGAGTGTGGAAATGTTACCATGTAGGAGTGGTATGTCAGGCCTAGACCAGTGCTCCCATCCTCTATTCTTACAGCGTTCCATCCCTTCTAATGTTCATAACTACTTCCCTCTCTTTCGATACACGACCAAAACTGTTTCTGTGCACCCATAAACTACGCTTTCCTAACTTGAACGTACATTACAAAGGTAATAAACAAACATATTTTTAAAACAGCTGAATTCCATACACCCAAAATTAACATACATCATCAAAACGAAACAACTCCTTTCATTTCTTGGACCTTTCAATTACACATACAGACAAACAAATATTTAACATATACCAAAAACCCACCAATACAACCATTCACAACTCTTCAAAACATCCTTACCAACACAAACTAGATGCTTCAACACCATGATAATATATGACATATTAAAAACATCGTTAGAGAAACAAAAACACCTAATACCCAACATGACAAATCCATAAAATTATTAACAATACTATACAGATTATTCAAAACTCATAAACTAATCAACACATATTTTTTTTTAATACCCAATTACATATCACACACACACACTTTTCGACATAATAACCCCATAATACTCTTTCAAAATACACCAAATATCGCTATCCTACCTTAAACCTTAACTACCAAGGTCAGTTATGGTCTTAGTTGACAATGGGACACAACTCTCGAAATGGCCTTTCCTCAGTGATGAAAAAAGTAAGTGCTACTATAGACACTTTCCTATGTTACATAATCTTAGTGATTACGATTTTTTTCTGTAGGTGAGTGCTAACCAATTCCATACAGTCTTTTACTGAGGGTTAGTGTATATAGTTAAATCAGTTTCAAGTCAGTAATTCTTGTTGAGCCTAAATTATTAATAAATGCACATTAACATTAAACATTGAGCATACCAATAAATTTTAATTAATTTTTTTTTAATAAAAAAATACGGTATTTTGTACTGTAATTAGGCTTTAATCAAGCAAATAACATTACAAACTTCATTGACATTTTTATGAAATTGGAATTGTAAAATGTGGACTCAAAAACTGAAAGTGTGATTTCATTTTCAAAGTGAAAATCTTAAGCTAATTAATTTGTTGTGGTCTACATATACTACTGTATAGACTCAGGAAACCAGTCTTGACATTAAAGTCAATACAAATTCTTGTCGTGTAAGTAATTAATCTTAAACAATTTGAAAAACAATTTAAATTTTTTTAAAAATTTGATACCAACTGTTTTTGCAGCTTGGATTTTGGCAGTTCTTTTTCTGATGTCTCAAGTTGTGACACTGCATCACTATCTAGTGCAAATTCACAGTCTTCAACACCATGGAAAGAAAGTAAGCGACGAGTTCGAGTGAAGCACGAATCTGACTCGTCCATTGATTCTTCAGACAATGAGCTTAATTAAAACAACTGTTTGATTGCTATAGAAAAATAACTTTTTTTAATTGTATGATACTTTTTGAATATTTCGAGTTAGATAAATATATAAATAAATTGTTACTTTTATTAATAAACAAAAGTTACTGACTTTCAACTGACAAAAGCTACCTAATTATATTTTTGTGTGTAGGTGTGTGTGTGTGTGTGTTTGTTTTACTTTTGTTTTAAAGAATGTTTTGAAATAGAAGGATCATACTTCACATGTTCTAATAGCTACAAAATTAAGCTTTGTATTTAAGCTTATTTGTATTTATAAAATTGACCACTTCTGTTTAAATAGATATGTGTATATTTTTATATTGTGAAATATATTTAGAATATATTTTGTTCATTCTAAAAATGTAAACTTTAAATTTAAAATATTTTATAATTCAATAGGTTTTTAGCAATATAAATAAACTTGTAAACCATTGAAGTTTAGAGTTTTGTTTCAGTAACCTGGTTTAAAGAAATTATATGATTTATTTCTTATTCAAATCATATAATAGTTGGTTTCTTTTATGTAATACATTAATAATGGTTAATATATAACTATCTGAAGTCTTGATTATCTGAGATAATGATTTGTTGACATATCATACATAAGTCCAAACTGTGTTTAATTTGATTATACAGGTATATATTTAGTGTAAAAATATTAAGGTGATGGCTTTTTTCAGTAGAAAGAAGTAAGTAAAAGAAATTTTATTACCTCCTACAATCCGGTCATAAACACCAACTCCAAAAGTAATATCCTACACTGAACACTGTCTACAAAAAAAGCAATTTTTATTTATTGGATTTAAGAAGTAGATTGGAGGTAGCTTTGAAAAGTTTTTGAGCTAATTTAATGTATTACCTAGATAATTATTGCTGATGTCTCCTTTAAAATTTTGCTTCCTTTCAAGTGTTTTTTATGTCTGAAAAGTTTAAACAAAATTCGTATCCTGAAGACTGTCAAGCGCCTAGATTTTTTTTTAGTAGTAGTCTACACTACAGCACTGTGTGGCTTTTAGTAAAACATGATCCTACAACTAGTTTGGATCATTTTAATATACTTGCTTGAAAATGGATTATTTTGTCGCATATTTTCTCATTTGCTTAAAAATATAATAATAAAAATCTGTAATGAGCATGGCTTTTGTTGCATAAACTTATTATGCTTTTTTCAGTGCCAGTTACAACCGTCTAACTTATCACAACCACTACTTAAAAAAGTAGGGTTATATTCAGATGTATATTTCAGTTCACAGTACTTATCAACTTTATATTATTTGCAATTTACAAGCAACAGTTGAGGAACAAATTTTGCAGGAAATTGATTCATATTTAGATATTTGTATAGAATTTCTTGGTAGCTTCCACAATTTAAGGCAACACATGTACAGATATCATAGATTCTTTGATTAAATGGTCTTTATGAATATATTAGATGTAAGAATTGATCATTTTGACCTTCGTTGGTGGAGACTAAGCTTATGATATTTAAAACTTCATTATCTTTTCTACTGTAGGTGATGGTAATATTATTCTGATTCAGTAAAGAGCTGGGAATTATCTCCATTTAAAATTTATACATTTTCTCATGCCTACGCATCGTTTTAAATATTGAACCCATTCTAGGTCGTTAGCTATTGTTTACTACATCCTTGGTGTCACTTGAACATTGTTCAACTCTTAGTAGACTGCATATTAAATAGACTATTTACTACTAGTGTGGAATCAAAATATAAAAAATAAATGTTCAATTTGTTTAAAGCTATATATTTCATCTTTACGTTTAAGAATGAGAAAAAAATATAAAACGTTTTATGCCAATGGTTTAAATTTTTTTACAGCCTAAAAAGTTTCAAATGTTTTGCAGTTGGATACAAAAGTTTTACAATCATAACAACAGTGTAACAAATATCTAAATTCAACAGATAATGGAACACAAAATGAAAAAAAAAGTCACTTCAAAAGGTGAAAGCAAGTGGCTAATGGGTTCTGAGAATTCACACCAAACGTGTACATACAGACCCATAAAGACTGCCTGTTTCTGTATAACAAATTGCTGATGAATACAAGTGGCTGAATATGTTAAATATTGTCTAGGTGTCAGTTTATACCATGCTGACATTCTGCAGTCTTTTTAGATTTTATTCAGACCAGTAGGATACAGATGTCAAAATTTAAGCAATCCCACCTTTTAAATATCACCCTCTTTTAGGGTACACCGGATCATAATTTCTATCTCTGAAATTTATAATTGTTATTAAATTTATTGACCTAACCTAAATCAGAAGGGTTTGACTTTACAATAGAATTTCTAATTTTTTTAACCATATACAATGGATATATTTATTAAAACAACCTCTCACCACAAATTCAACAAATTTTATATTAACCTTTAATCAGGATTCTAAAATACCACTGAAGATGATTACTTTGTAATCGAAATGTACATAAGGTTAAAATAAAATTTGTGGTGAGAGGTTGTTTTAATTAATATAAACATTTCACCACAGTTGCTTCAAGTTGTTGGCATATTTAATGGAGGCGAATATGGTTGTTCCTTGATTCTGCCTCTCGATAGTTGTGAAAAACAGTGAACTGAATGTCAGCAGTTGCTTCTGCAAAAAATTCCAAAGTATATCGCTCAATAAAATGAAATACTCAAAATAGCCCTCATGACAGCATTAAACATGTTTTAAAACAAGAGTATCCTGACAAACTGAACATCAACATATTGTAAACAAGGATACATAGTAATCAGCACCATTTTAAAATTGACAGAAGCAATAGAGAAAGATGGGCAGATATCTCTTGGACAGTTGTAAAAAGAAAGAAAGAAAAAATCATTGTCTGCAAACCAGCATTTTAGCGTAAAATGATTATAATCAGCAAACAGATAATGCAATGGAAGGGCAGATGTATCATAAGGAAATACGATTAACTCAAGGTAGAAATAGAAGATAAGTATGCTGTAATTGTTTACACTCAGGAATCATTTCTTCCAAACAAGAACTTTACCCTTAAAGTTCAAGAACTACAATACTTCAACTTTTTAAGAGAAAAGACTAGTGGAGGTGAACTAACGATAGTGGTTCACAAATCAGTTGATGTGAAAGACTATATCAAGAGAATAAGTAATAACTTACAACTTTTTTTAAAAAATGTTTCAACTTGCCTATAGTAGCACTTACTTTTTTTTGTTGAGGACGGCCGTTTCGGGAGATTTGTCCCGAAATGGGAATGTGTCCACTTTCGGGAAAAGTGCTACTATAGGCAAGTTGAAACATTTTTTAAAAAAAGTTTTAAGTGATTACTAGTAGCTCACGCGAAGATGGAATCAACAAATGTTAATAAGTAATAGGTTTGAGAATATGAAATGAAGATAGCCGTTACAAAGGACTGTGGCTTTACATTTATGTATTTATACTCTCTTAGAGAATTAGGGGGAAAGGGTTATGGTACATAACTTCCTGGTCAGTCACTTCAACAGCAAGCACCTAAGTTGAAGTGAGCCAGTGATGTTTTCATGGATGCAGAATCACATTGTTTGGCTGTTAAATTGAAACAACCTACCTATCACTGTCGACAAATATTCTGAGCATGCTCAATCTAACTATGGTATCTCCAGTATTAGACACAAGAGCAACGAATTGGCATGTTGGGAAGGACATGGGCAATGACTACTTTCCTGTCCTTTTTGAGAATAAATTTATGCAAAAGGTGGTTCTTAAACATCTTTCAGTTTTTCATGGCAATATAACATTGGAAAGGTGGACTGCGACACATTTCACAGAGTAACTACAATTACGAATAAAGGGGATTTTCCCCTACAGGAATAAAGGTTATAGATCTCTCAATTCACCAAGCGGCCACTATGGCTATCCCTTTGAAAAAATTCACAAGTACTTAAGCGGTTGGTGGAATAACAAGATAAAATACCTCCTACATCAGAAGGTAAAGAGCTTGAAAAATGAAACAGCAGTAAATGTCATGAGCATTATAACAAGTGGAATGATAAGTTGAGAAAGGAAATCCTATATGCTAAGAGAACCTCCTGGAGAAGTTTTGTGCCATATGGGGGAGAAAATAGAACATGTGCTTTAGTAGGATAAGGCCGAAGGGGTTCAGTCAATTCATCCCCACTGTGATAGAGAACAGTATAAAATCCCTTAATCGAAAAGATTGAAACCTTTCACAAGAGCTGAGCTGAAGGTGGGTAATGGTCAATTGCGATATACAGCTCCTAGAAGAGATAATATATATAATGAAATACTAAAGGATTGTTCATCACAACTCCTTGAACAAACCATAAAACTCTTCAACAATATCTGGAAGACTGGCAACATTCCACAAACATGGAAAACTACATGTATTATATCAATTAAAACTTGCTTGTGACACATTGACATTTACCACACCCTTAGCTCTTACTTCATCCCTAGAAAAACTTTTGAAGTGAATGGTCAACAATTGTTTAATGTAGCATTACTTGAAAATTACAACCTACTAAGTAACATCCAGTTCGGTTTGAGAATATAGCGAAGAATAAGTAAAGCATTATTATAGCATACTAATAAAATCTAAGAGGGTTTTCATAGACAGAAATCAACTCTTGCTGGATCTTGAGGCAGCTTTCAAGAAAATTTCACATGTAACCATATTTATGAAAATATACATAAGATACAGTATGTTACGAACCTTCTGAAAGACCACCATATTCAGGCCATGGTCAATGGAACTATATAACAACGCTGATGAAGATTGAAAATGAATAGTTCAAGGAACTACCATAAGCCCCAAAATTTTCAAAGTAGCAAAACTTCTCTGATATAATTTTACTGATATCACACTCTTCATGACAGGCATGGACCCAGAAGATGGAAATTCCATTGGACAAAATATCAAAATAGTTATTGCAGATGTCAACTGCAAAAACAGAATGTGTATTTTTCACAAGGCGTAATATTTATGCCACTACTCTTCTCATCTCATTGTAAAGAGTGTTGTCTTAAATCACAATGAATGCCACAAGCTTCTTGGAGTCCACTTGGATAAAAAAAAATCATTGGAGGAAGCATGTCAAATAACAAATGCAGAAAAAGACAATGTAATAAAATTGTGTCTAGCCACAAATGGGGAGCAGGCACAGAAAAACTTAAAATGTTTTACATCTCATTTGTTAGATCAAAAGATCTGTGCTGACATTCACCACTTTTACTCATATCAATAAACTATACTCAATTCAATCAGGAGCTTTGAGATTGATCTTGTGCTGTTCTAGGACCTCTCCAATTGCAGGCTTGGAAATTGACCTGAACATGAAACCTTTAGACCTCATTTTGAAATTTACTTGCAACAAACACTTGAACCTTCTTTTACTGTTGAAGATCCATGCACTCTTATCACTATTTAAGGGTAGCATGACTCAATCATTTAAGAGTAGAATAAATGTACTTTCACAGCACTTATCTGTTGAATGTCTTCAAGAGTTCCTTTTTTTTTTTTTTTTTTTTTTTTTTTTAATGAGCCTACTTGGGGCAATGTAATGATTGAAACTTACACGGAGCTCCTTTCAGAGTTGACAAAAGCAAATGCCTCAGAGCTTTTCCGCAGAGAAAAACTTTGCATGCTAAGTGAACCATGACTATGAGAAGATGTATACTGATGGCTCCATAGACCTAAAAATAATATCAGGTATTTTAATGAGATTACTGAGGGGAATTAACATGTGCCTGTAACCTCTAGTTTCAGTATGGATGCTAAGCTATTAGTAATGAACGGTGCATGGGTTTTTGTAATTTGTTGAGCCTAACACCGCTGAAATTATTTTTACTAACAATTTAAAGTAACTTTTTATAAAACATTTCTAACAGCTTGAAATGGACAATGTTGTTGAATGTGCATTTAACATGTCGCAATGCACCTACACTTTAGATTATGCTTAGTTTACAGTGGAGGAAGTTTTTTTCATATTCAAACCCTTAACAACAATCAAAGCTACATTTTTGCATCATCTTGTGTGCTCTTATTCCAAAAGTACTCAAGATACGTACTCTAAAAACCACTTTTTTGGAGGCATTTTGTGTTCAATAGGCTTTAACTACAGGGAGTTGATGTATTATTTTGCTAGGTCCCTGTTCACTGTGGAAATCCTAAAAACAAAAACAGATGAAGCCGCCAAGGAAACTACACATATGACACCATCTATACCACACGTCATGGCATCCAATTATTTGTGTAGTCAAATATCTACTTTTATATTTGTCAATTCTTTTATATATGTTAATTCTCACAACTAGAGTAACTGTTCCACTTCAGGTTTTCCATATTTTTCTTATTTTGTAGGAAAAAGATGAAACAAACCACTTCAATAGTAAATATTCAATTAATTTATATTTTTATTTGAATATACATTTTCATACCATTATTTTTTCGAGTAATTGATACATAATTTTGCTGTTTAGAGCACTATTGCTATTTAAAGGCCGTCTGAGTTTATTCCTGGTTAAGAGAAAGACTATACAAAAGTGATATCACAGTTAAAATTAAAACCAATTATTTTATCTTACTTCTAAACTTTAAAGTAAAAAAGATTTAATAATAATGTTACAATGACAAAAATAAATAGTTTGTTTTATACATTATATACAAATACTATTGACATTTTATGATAAAGTATTTTAAAGAGTCTTTAATTTATCATTTTGTGATAAATATTGTGAGGAGTCTGAAATATAAAGTTTTTTAGTGGAAATAAAAGAAATTTTCAGTCAACTCAAATATTTAAACATCATTTCAACTACAATCCTTTACTAAGTATTAAATTTAAGTAATACAGTTACTAAAGTACATTGGTTTAAGTAATAATCCTTTACACACACACATATATTCTGAAGGTATTTACATAACTGCACTTCGGAAGTCTACATTGGTGATATAATTATCTTGTCAGACAAAATATTAACAAATTAGTTAAATTTGTATGAGTACCTAAAATTTCTTTTCAACAAAATAATAATTTTTACTGTTATATTTTCCTAGCACAAAAGAATTTGATTACATATGCTAAATTAAAACTTTGTCATTGTGTACTCATGTCTTTCAAGTTAGTTAAAATTGACAAAATATTATCATATTGTTCATTATGTTTTTTTTCCAATCGTTCTATTCTACTTTCAATTTTTAAAAGTAAATTTTGTTCTAATTCAACGAATTTACTATCTATATACTTTTTTAATTCATGCATTTCAAAAGACGTGCCACTATAATTATGTCCTGTACCATTCTTCACTGGATGTGCTGTGCAATCTTTTAAGTTTTCTTTGCCTGATAGAAATGGTACTAAATTTGCAAGGCACTTTGACATGTTTCTACCAGTATCTCCTAATGGTTTTAACTGAGTCAAACACTGAGCCTCTAACATTTTTAACAGCACCTGAGGATCATGCCTACTTTTATTTTCGCTTAAACTATATGACTGAAGGAATTTTTTACATCTTTCAGCTTTATCAGATAATGGACAACCAGAATCCTTGAGTCTTTCACTAACATTTTTAAAATTTATGTTAGCAAGGTTAGGAATTATTTTTGTGGGACTTTGTATTAACTGCAACCGTATTCCATATAACCACATCCGATTTGTATGTTTCATCCTGGCAAACTGAAATCATACATAAAATAAAACAAAATATTAATTTTAAAAGTAAAAAGGACCTTCAAGTGAATCAATTAAATTTTTTCTACATTAAGATATTGATATTTTTACTACAATGTTTTAAATATCTACATAAAAATATGATGAAATGTGATAAAATGATAAACCTGACAATTTAGCACACATATTATGGGATCCCTCAGATAAGTGAAACACATACAGTGAGATAACTCATATTTACAATGTTCAGTATCTGTATCCTACTGAAATTTAAATACATATATATATATATATAAAGAACAAAAGTCAAAATACAAATACAAGAATTATATTTGAATTTACAATTCTTGTATTTGTATTTTGACTTTTGTTCTTTATTAATACACAAGAAAACATATTGCGATATTTATATATATATAGATTTTTTTGGACTAGGAGACTGACAGACTTACCTTGGTAAGAGTCCACTCTGTAGTCTCTGTAGACCACGCAGTGGTCTTTGTCAATCAAAGAGGAAATTTGGTACAAGCAACCTCCCAACTTGAAAAACATCCTAAACTACCAGACCCTGATGCAGAGAAACCACACAAACTTCCTCATGGCTCCTTCCCATGCAATAGACCTAGATGCAAGACGTGTCCAATACACCCCTCAGCAAATAGTTTCAACAGCCAAACAACAAAAATGGTCTTCAAAATACAGGGTCATCATAATTGTACATCGAAAAATGTCATATACCAGCCACAATGTAAATTTTGCTCAGCACAGTACATAGGCCTGACCACGGATGGTCTGAATATCAGAATGAATGCCCACAGACATGATGTTAAAATTATGAATATGGATAGGCCAACATCTCAACATGCTCCGAGTCACAACATCACAACTTTTGATGACTGCTATACCACAAAAATAATTAAATCACTCCCCCCTGATTGCAATCCCTCAGAACTGAGAAGATGGTAACTATCATACCAGTGGTATACCAAGTCCAGAAAATCCCCTAACCTCAACATCAGATAAATCCATTCACTTTTTTTCCTAATAGCCTCATCAGACGTCTCCAATCTCTTTTCTCCTGACAGACTTATATAAACTATAATCACTCATGTGCTCATGGAAACAATACATATATTTTTAATCTGTGCATCTGCGACATCTGATTTCTACACAATCTGTGATTATAACTTATATTTATTTTATTTCATTCTCTCATATCTCTTTGATTGACAAAGACCATTGTGTGTTTGAAATATATCATTGGTTAAGTGTTTTTATGTGTTTCTATTTCAAGACTACAGAGTGGACTCTTACCAAGGTAAGTCTGTAAGTCTCCTAGTCCAAAAAATCTATATATATACACTGGCTATCAGCTAAGCTTGCTGACATGGTTTTTACATTATCTGCATTCCGCTATCTGTTGTTTAGACATTTGTTACGACTGTAAAACTTATGTCTCTAACCCCACACCACTCCTAGATGAATACCTCCAAACCAGTCATACAAAAAAACACATTTTAAAACTTTTAGCCTGTAAAAGATGTGTAAACCACTGTAAAAAAATTGTTTATTTTTTATCCTTACGAAAATAAAAGAATTTTAATTTGAATAGTTTTACAAAATTAAAAATTTACTTTGACACACTGATTCTGCACTAGCAGTAAATAGTTTTCAATTGCAGTGTGTTAAGGGTTAAAAAAAAAGATAAGTGATTTAGAAAGAAACTAGTATTTGAAGTTATTGTAGAAATAAATCAATGGGTCATGGTAATTCAAAGTGAGAAGCAAAATGGAAGGTTTTATTTGAAAAAAAGAAAAGACTAACAGTGACAAAAGCAACAATCCTAGATTGAAAATTAAGGACTTTATCCTTTTTAGTGTTAATTTTTGGTTATTAATAGATACCTAAATAATAAGTTACATCTAGGCTCTTAAGATATATTATGGAAGCAATTTTTGGAAAATGAAATGCAAATTGCTTGTACTGTCCATTGTTTTGAAAATATCCATCCTGTTAACTCATTTGCCCTCCCTTTCAGAATGCTAACCCTTTATGTAATCTGTTGTCATCTTCTAGTTTTTCAACCACCATCCAAACTTTCCTAAAATTAATTCTTTCTCACTCATGGCTGAGCAAAATGAGTATAAATTTGATTTCTCAATTGCATAAAAAACAAATGTTAAGATCAATTTCTTTTATTCAAATTTTTAAAAAATTTAGATATGGATGTATCGTTTTAAAGTTTATTGTTTGTACAACATATTATATTTATGATTATAACTTAAGAATAATTTCATATATGAACCATGAATATAGATAAGCCAACAGCTATTTAAATATGCTAATCACATCACATCTTTCAATGACCGTTTTACCCCCAAAAAAATAGATTTCAACCCCTTAAAACTGAGAAGATTCTAGTAGTTATCAACCAGTGATACACTAAGTCTACAAAGCTCACAAACCTCAATATCAGATAACTCCATTCACTCTTTTTCTTCAACCAGTGATACACTAAGTCTACAAAGCTCACAAACCTCAATATCAGATAACTCCATTCACTCTTTTTCTTACAGACTTTAACATATTTAAAACAAATATCTAAGTTATCATCAGTATCTGTAAGTTTATACAATCAATATACTTTTAAGCTATACATCTGTGACTCACTTAAGTTTCATTTCTGATTGAGAAATAGCTATATTTTGCAACATACAACATGAATGTAAATTAGCTTACAGTATACTACTAGATACTAACCTTCATTAGAATTTCAGAGCTAGGAGTTATTGAAGTTTCTGCCATGAACACCATACAACCCTCAAAATCATCAATGTAGTCTGCTTGGCAAGTAGTAAAATATTCTTCACCAGGACCATAAATCTCTATTATCCGAGCCTTTAAAATAATTACACTTACAAAGCTATTCACGAAACCTTACACTACCTAATAGATTATTGCAAGCATAAGAATTAACTAATACCTTTACAACATAATCTACTCCACACATTAAACAATTTTAAACTTAATATCACCAATTCAGGTGAGTAAGGAAATCATTTCTATACTCATGTTTTTCTTAAGTAAGAACAGCTTAAGTAACTTCCTCAATTAATATCGATGACAAGAACAGCTGATTAACAATTCACTGCTGATAGCAAACAGTTTGTGAAAATATAAAAATTTATAATTCTTATCCAAGATAACAACACATGAAAAAAGACTATAAATGTTGCTTCTTTAATAAAATACAGGTACGGTTATTTTATATAATTTATTTCTTCATAGAATAATAGTTTTTTGCCACAAAAAAATGCAATAAGTATATATTTGAAATCTTTATAAACTACAGTTGGTATGATAGCTACTCTATTATAAAACATTTTTGCAATTTGTTTTGCGTGAAATGAAGAAAGTAGATTTTGAATTTATAGTTTAAGTATCCTCTAGTGATGATTAGAAAACATAATCTTCATTTAAACTAGGAGGGAAGGAAGTGTTTAAAAGTTGAATTTCATCACATTGATTATCTCAAAAACCTGAAAACACATGGAACATTACTAAAAGTTTTAAAAAATATCCAAACATATTACAAAATTCTTCTAGAAAAATTTTGATTACTTTGGACAAAGGACCTAATGAGGGATAAATGGTAAGCGAAACATACAATTTAAGGATTATTTATTACAAGAAAAATTCCAAGATATACAAATGAAACAGATTGATACTATCCATCACAATTTTTTTTTTGGGAGAAGTATTAAAACAAATGTTTGATAAATTTGCTGAAGTAGAATCAAATGATCCACCAATGCCTAAAGCCCATAATCGGAAAAAATTGTTTTAAAAATTGGTATTAGAAACAATTTACAAACAAAAATGCTAGTTCCGCACAATGGATGAAGATATTTATAGAATGAATGCTCAAGATTGGAAGTAAAGAATGATTAGATTAAATTGAATATTGCTTGAAGAAGATTGCTCAAGATTGGATCAAAGAATTAATAACGTGGAATTTTGGAAGGCTTGTGCATTGATAAATTATAAAATGTGCATTGATATATAAGCTCCATGCTTATAAAGTGTAAATTGAATTCCGATAGATTGTGTAATATGTTCTATATACGAGTGAGCCTTTGTTTCGATATCATATTCGTAAACCCATGTTTTGTTGCCTGTTATAATATGTTTCAGTAATTCTGCATTGTCGCTGACTTCATTTAGTGAGCAACTTCCATTTGCCGCTGTTTTTGTTCAAAATTCAACAATTTTGGGACATATTTTGCTGCCACGCGTTTCATACCCAAAATGTTCGCAAAAATGTCATGGCATGAGCCAATCGATATGCCAACGTCATCAGCGACTTCTCTGATTATGATTCAGCGATCATTAATAACCATTGCTTCCACTTTTTCCACGTTTTCATCGGTTGATGATGTGCCGGGGCGTTTGTCATCGTCTACGACTTCGCGGTCATCTTGGAAACGCTTATACCACTTGTAAATACTTGTTTTTTTTCAGAGCAGACTCGCCATAGGCCTTTGTTAACATTTCGCACACTTTGTTACACTTTATATAATTTTTTACGCAAAACTTAATACAAATTCTTTGATCCATTTTTTAACAATAAAAAATCGCCGAGTTCATGAAAACACATCTAACCTTAGCGGCTGCCACAGATAAAGTAAACAATTAATACAGCTGAAAATTGTGTCATACTTCAGGGGCATGTATACCAACACAATAAAAAAAAAACATTTTGACAATCGGACTCTCCAAACGCGCGAAATTTAAACATTCCGGGTATTTTTTAACACACCTAGTATGTCTGTTGACACATCATTTTTTAATTGTTTAAATAAGAAACTCAACTAAAGATTGCTATAAATTTTTTTCTGGTTTGTTACATCCATAAAACAGTATAAAAACTAGTGCGAACAAACAATATTTTTCTTATTATTTCCATACTTCTAATATTATGGGTAAATAAAACTTAAATACTAGTGCTAGCACAAAAAAAACAATGTTTATAATTCTATAATTCATATTCCTTTCATATACTGTATATAAAATTGAAACATGACGATTAGCATTGTACAAGTAACATTTTTTATGGTTCTCATACTGTATATTTTTACAAGACTGTTCCTTCAACTATCAGTAATTCACAGCACTGTGAATTCAAATTATCCTCTAGAATTTTGTAGTCCATTATGTTCAGTGAAACTTAAATAATTTTTAATTAGCTTATGAGTATCTGAATTTTAATTTTGTTGTTGTAAATTTGTAAACACTTACTGAGACATAAGGTTTTCAATCGCTCGTGGTGATCTTCATTAGTGTCTAAATGCTCCGCTTGAAGTTGTTGTTAGGTTAAGCTGTGATGGTTTTAAAGGCAGTTTTTTTATTGTATCAGAGAGTATATGTGACTTTTATAGGGTCTGTTTGTTTAATATGTTTGTGTTTGTATATTTCATAATGTTCTAGTGTGTTGAAATTTGGTCCTTTTTTGTTGACATGCAATATTTCTAGGTTATTGGTAATGTCTGTGTATGTGTGCCCTGTTTCATATAGGTGATTGGCGAATGCCGAGTCAGTATTGAGTTTCATTGATTGTAAATGTTCTTTAAATATTTGTCGGAAGTAGCGATCTGTTTGCCCTATGTAGACTTTGTTGCAGTTTGTACAGTTTGTATATGCCTGGTGCTTCAAGTTTAAAGCGGGACATTTAGACACTGATGAAGATTGCCATGAGCAATTGAAAACTTTTTGTCTCGGTAAGTTTTTACAAATACTCAGAAAATTATAGTTCAAATAGCCATAAAGTAATGTAAAATTATTAATTGAATTAAATCAATTTTTTAAAATTTTAATTTGTCATAAAAACAATGGTCAATTTATATATATCTATATAAACTAACGTTACTCGGCTCACGTTGCTGCGCCCGAAATCATAATTTTTGCAATAAGAAATGCAAATCAAACATCTAAATAATTATACTTCATTTACTGCAATGCTAGTGAATAGACAATGTTTTTTTTCATTACAATAGGCGTATAAACATGTAAATTTTAGGTGTCCCAACTCGTAAGAACACAACATATAATTATCCATGGTAAAAGCTTGAATGTTCCAAATTTAATCCAGCAATGGTCAATGATTGTCCTTGTGCCTTGTTTATGGTTATTGCAAATGCAAGTCGCAAAGGAAATTGTAGTCGTTTGAAATCAATAGGTAGATCTGATGAAATCAACGATATTTATCGAATTAAGACCATCTCTCCTTTGAAATTGCCACCTATGATTTCTGCCCGGATGAAGTTGGGTGTCAGTTTTTTTTTTTTTGTTATTCTGGTACCGTTGCACAGCTTTCGTTGATTCAAATTTTGCAAGAATATTATCGGCAATCCTACTTTTAATATCAATAAGTGTGATAGCAATTATTGTACATCGAATGTATCAATTATAAACAGTTTACAATAATTAATAATGTATTTCTATTCTTATATAATGTTTATAACTTTTTGCAATTAACTTTAGAAATGCTAGTGTAGATATACATTTTAACATTAGACTTATGGAAGGCTGTACACAGAACCATCCTAAGCCTCTGGGGCGGAGCGCTGTAGATGGATTTACACCAAACCTCACACAAACCATCCTGAGAATATCTTTAACAATCCTTCCAAATTTCATTAACTTCTGTTCAGCGGTTTAAGCATTCATAAGACATTACATACACACATATATACATACATCGGTTTTTGAACAATCCCAAGCCTGTGGGGTAGAGCTCTGTAGATGGATCTACATCAAACTTCACACGCACCATCCTGGGAGTATGTTGAACAAATCCTTTAAATTTCATCAACTTCTTTATAACGATTTAGGCCTTCATAAGATACATACAGATATACATCAGTTTTTGAACCATCCTAAGCCTTTGTGGTGCCCTGTAGATGGATCTACATAAAACTTCACACGCACCATCCTGGGAGTATGTTAAACAATCCCTTTAAATTTCATTAGCTTTGATAAGCGGTCTAAGCATCCATAACATACATACATACATACACACTGTATATACATCAGTTTTTGAACCATCCTAGGCCTCTGGGGCATAGCACTGTTGATGGATCTACACCAAACTTGACACGAACAATCCTGGGAATATGTTAAACAAATCCTCCAAATTTCATCAACTTCTGTTCAGCGGTTTAGGTGTCTATAATATACATACACACAAACATTCATTTTTATAGATATAGATTATTATTAGAATATGAATATACAAAAAAATTAATGCAATGTACTTTTTACAGTTACATTTTAATTCAAACATTAATACTCAAAACTTAGAACACTGCTCTTTCTCTCTCTCTCTCCCCCTCTCTTTCTTACCTCAGAAACCAAAGATATCTTAGAAATAAGGGCCAAAGAAGATTCAGGAAAATGTATTTGTACAGAGCAGGTATCATCTTGATCCTTTGAATTAATAAGTTCAATACAAGTTTCCAGTTGGACAATATTATCAAGTGTTGCACTAAAGACAAAAAATATCTTATATTAATACAATTTATATCATAGGAATCAATACAAAATCATTGAAGTTTGTAAAGAAATATTTGTTTAAATTCTAGGCTATAAATATAAATATAAATTTGAGGAAGGGAAGATAAATGATGCTGTTAACACGGAAAAATATGATATTACATGAGTATAGTTGATTATCTAAAATAGACTTTCTCTTACCAGGATTTCAAAGTGTTGCCTACCTGTTATTATAAGTACTAATTATATGGTTTTCTAATATTAAATTCTATCAATGATTTCATTTCGACTGACATTCTTTTTCGACTAACATGTATTTTTTCAAATTTTAAAAAGTATTTATGTTTAACTAATATGAATATTAATATTTGTTGATCCCATCTTCAAATAAGCTACTAATTTTCACTAAAAGCACTTGTAAATATGTTACAACTTGCTTATAGTAGTACTTACTTACATTCGTTGAGGACAGCTGTTTTGGAAGATGTCTCATTGTCCATTACTGCCCTCAACAAATAAAAGTAAGTGCTACTATATGCAAGTTATAACATATTTACAAGTGTTTTTAGTACTAATACTAATTTATTTTTATATTTGTTGATTCCCTCTTCACGTGAGCTACTAGTTTGCACTAAACACTTGTAAATATTTACTAACTTGCCTATAGTTGCACTTATAGCAGCAAATATAAGTAAGTGCTACTATAGGCAAGTTTGTAAATATTTACAAGTGTTTAGTATTAATTTATTATAATATATACCTGCTATTAACATTATCAGTTACATATTATAACTAATTAATATATAAAAAAGGTTCTATTATAAAATTATTGATATTTTCTTTAATTTAGCTTATCATATATTCCACTATTACCAATTATTATGTATACATTTTTATTATTTTAAAAATACTGCAGATTGAAATTTCAATTGATTTGAGATGTTAAACATTTATCTTTAAATAGAAAGAAACATTTCTGCAATATTCTATTATTCTGTTTCCAGAAATATCACTTGATTTTAGGTTTGAAGTAATAGCTTAAAAGTGAGACTAGCTTCATATAAATAAATTGCTTTTATAAGATGAAAATAAAGATTTATAGGCTAGAAATTGAGAATTCAGTAGTTGAACTTTTGTACCACTATTTGAAACAATAAAATATATCTTCCAGTAACAAGTTAGGAAAGAAATTGAATATTGTACATGTAGTTCATAAACATATTTGAAACCCATTTTTTTCATTTTTTGTTTACCTTTCAAGACTGTGACACAATGACACTGTATTTTCCAACTTCTGTTCACAATTATTTAAATCCCAAGAAGTAGAAATTTCAAATTTTTGTATTGACATTTTTGTCTCCTGCTTATTCTTATTGACATTTCAGAAACCTAAATAAACTAGATTAAACAATAGATTAAAATTGCTACTTTCTAGGTTAAACTACAAGGATGACACTTCCCCCAAAACTATATTCAAATAACAGAAACAAAATAATAGATGAATTTATTTTTTCTCTAACTGTATGTATGAAAATTAATATAGTATACTATTCTGAATATTCTACTATTATAATATTATTCTGAATTATTAATGTTCTACACAGGAAAAATTCACGGGAACCAATTTTTTAATATTATTATAATTCTGTAACTCGTAAAAATATTTTAGAATAAAAAGGGGGTTGTTTTAATATAATTAAATAATACTTGTAAAGTTGCATAAAATGTACAAAAAAGAGTCGAATATATATTCCTCAAAATTAAATTCAACGTTTGAAGAATAGGAAATTATAATGTAAACGACATTTACAATTTATTTAATAAATAAAATTATTTATTACATATAATAAAATGAGAAAACATATTTTAATATAAATGAATTCACCACAAAATATAAGTAAAATGAGCTTAGTTAATTATATTTTATTAAAATTATAAAGCATTTTAACGGAAAAACCGGGTAAATTACATAAAACAAAAACTATACTATAAGTTTAGTTAAACTAAAATAAAATTATTTATTAATGATATGGAAATCATAAAAAATAATAGTAAAACAAATATATAAATAATGACACAAATTTAAGATATATATATATATATACATATATATATATATATATACATATATATATATATATATATATATATATATATATATATATATACATATATATATATACATATATATGTATGTAGGATGTCGATTTTTATTTTTAAACCTTAAAAAGTTTTCTTTTTGATAGTTTCACCCACAGGAATTTTGCAACATCTGAATACAATCTTAACAGCTGTTTCCAGTTTCTAGGTAAAACTGTCACGATTTGGCGGAAATAAATAAGAGAGCTAGATAATAGAAACTACTATAAAAGCTGTAGAATATGGTTAAGTTTGTGTTATTTCTATAATGATGACATTTTAAGTTCTTAGTTTTGTGTCTAAAGAAATACTCATGATCAGATGTTTGAGAGGAAGATATAATGAATATGATAAGTGATAAGTTAGAGAAACAATTGACATATTTACAAGAAGCAATAACAATTGCTAAGTGTTAGTATACAAAATATTTTTATACATGAACATGATTATATACATATATGGGTTTATTTTGTAATCAGTATTCTTCAAACATTAGTATATAGGGAAATTTTTATTTGTAAATAAAGTTGAATATATTCAGATAATAGTTAATCAGTCTTGATAAAGTTCTCAAATATTCATAAAGTATTTTTATTTATTTATTTTTTTTTTTTGAAAGTTAATATTTGACAAAGATTGTCAATTTTATTTTTTGATAATTATATAGACGTGTGACTATCGCTATTTTCGTGAATTTATTTCTTTTCTTATGTATATTAATGCCCTAAACACAAATTTGACATTACTTTTTGTCGCTGAGGCCATTTGTCAATAATAAAATTAAAATACCGAACTTAACCTTACATAACATAACAATACTGACCAGAGAAAGAGGAACACAGTGAAGGAACTGTGAGAAGGAAACGATGGACACATCATACTGACAATAAGTCGCATGCTATTGGGATAACAAAACAATGACGCATTAATGGTAGCATGCTATTGGTTAAGTCAGTAATTGAATCACTCCGTGCCCAGTGTTTGGGAGCTGCTGTTGCAGTGTGAGTGTAGCGTCGTTATACCTTGTGAAGGATGTCATTTACTATTCTTTGAAGGTTAATTATTTGTTGAGTTGAAGTCTTGTGAAATCACGTGTTACCGAAACAAACCTTGTGCGAGAAAGAGGATACAACCTCAGACTGTAAGTTTCACTGTGGACGAAAGGTTGCAAAAAACAAGAAGGCCGTGAAAAAGTGCAGGTCAAGCAGGATCCTATTTTAAAAAATGTAGGCTAAATATAAAAAAAATTTGGTTGCTAATTTTAGGTTTTTTTATTTTTGAAGCCTCCACATCAAGTGTATGTACGAGTCAGTTCTAATACAGTAGTCGATTTGTTTAGTTTTCAGAGAGAGGTATATATTAACCACCTGTACAAGAACAGATGATGGCTTGGTGGCCCTGGCGAATTAGTGGAAATTGATGATGAGAAATTTGGCAAAAGGAAGTACGGGAGAGGTAAGACTGTGGGTTTAAGGCGGAATTAACAGAAAATTGAAGAACACATTCCTTTTGCCCATGAAGAATTATTTGGCAATAACTTTAATAAAATGCTGGCTTCTACCGAAATCGACCACTGTCACAGATAGCTGCAAAGCATACAATAAGCTACGTATGTTTATTTACTAATTTGTGACTACAAATTCAAACACTATACAGTAAATCATAATACAAATAATGTGGACCCGGTCAAACATCCCAGTTTTTTGTTGGAATATATATTTAATGCCAAATACTCTAAAGAATAACGTGTTCATCATTTTCTACAACCTGTTGCTTCACTGTATCCACCAAAATATCAATTAAGGTTAGTATTGTTAAGGTTATGTTTTTTTAGTATCTTTAAAAAAAACAGCACCAGCTACAAATACTAATGTGAGATTCGTTTTCTAGACGTAAAAATACATAAAAATGGAAAAAAAAATTCGCCAAAATAAAGGTAGTCGCTCGTCTATATAATTACCAAATTTTTTTTTTTACATGTCATTAAGGTTAAAGTCATTTGAATATGATTGTCTAAATTAGAAACAGTTTCTCTACAGTCGTGACATCACAAAATGTTTGTACCACGCCGCTCCCATTCACAACATATCCTCTGCTGAGAATTTTTTACCCTACTTTAAATTGAAAAAAAAGTAACTTTCCTCAAAGAAAAAAAATTCTTTTGGATATCGTCCTTTCTGGTAGTTTTGAAAAATTTTCCAAAATATCGTAGGTGTCCGCGCTTGTAAATTACTACCTAGTCTTTTAGTAATACCATTTGAAGATCGAATGGAATTGTAGATCAGAACATGATTGAAAATGACAACAACAAAAAACACTAGGATATTGTTCAGCAGATGCATTCCACACTAGGTTAGTGTATTGTTCAATCCTGTAAGTCAAGGACAAAACTATTGCTCAGGTGTGTTGGTGTGAGTCTGTGGTATATTGTTGTATATAGAGTAGTTGTTAAATATAGCAACAGCCTTGTCTGTGACTCACAGCATTGAACAATGCACTGACCTAGTCCGAAACACATCAGCTGAAAAAAATTCAGTAAGTGATTTATGTGCTAAGTGGTACCAAAAGTGTAATTTATAAGAAAAACCTCAAGATGTACAACACAAAAACTGTAAGTTTTAAATAGAAAGTTTTTTTTGAAACTTAATTAATTGCTTTTTTATTAGTTTATGACTATCCGAACTTTAAATTTTGTAAATATGTGTAAACTTACTGCAACATGACGTTTTCGATCGCTCCATGGCGATTTTAATCAGTGTCTTCTGCTTGGCGTTATTGTTAGTTTAATCGGTGACGGTTTTAAAGGCAAGTTTTCGATTGTATCAAATAGTTTGTGTGATTTGTATTGGGTTTGTTTGTTTAATATGTTTGTACTTTGTGTTTTGTGTATTTGTAAATTTCATATTGTTCTAGTGTGTTGAGGTGTGGTTCTTTTTTGTTGATGTGTAAAATTTCTAGGTTATGTTAAATGTCTGTGTATTTGTGTCCTGTTTCTTTTATGTGATTGTAGAATTCTGAGTTGGTGTTCTGTTTGTGTTCCTTGACTTTTTGATTAAAGCTACAAACTGCTCAATGTAGAATTTGTTGCATTTTGCACAGTTGGTAAAAATATAGTTTTAATGACATTGGTTTTTTAAATATTTTTTAAAAAAATTACTATTTTTAATTTGTAGAATACGAATATCAACTTTTTTTCTGCGGAAAATACGGAAAGTTACTTTTTCACATTTTAAATGTTAGTCTGTAATGGCATGTAGGCCAGTAGCGTGAACCGGATGTAGGTGCTGTGTACAGCACTACGTCTATTTTTGTTGTAATTTTATACAACATTACTACCTATATACCTATACCTGTACCTATACCTTGTATATACCTATATTAAAATATAGCTACGAAATATCCAGTCAGGATAAATCTGGTTATAATTTTATTCAACATTACTATCTACCTACAGTATATTAAAATATACCTACGAAGTATCCAGTCAGGATAGATTTGGTATTAATTTTATTCCCATGGGTGCCATCTGGTTGTGAATAGATATTTGAGTTGTGGGTGAAATAGTTTTGTTTGATGATGGTTTGGAGGATGTTTAGTATTTCGGTGATGTGGGTTTTTGGTATGTTGTTCTGCATTAATTGGGTTTTTAGGATGTGTAGGATTTCGGGTACGGGTATGTTAATGTACATGTTTGTTATGTCGAGTGATTGTAGTGTTTAATTGTGTGTAATATTTATGTCTTTCATTTTATTTATGAGGTTTGTTCTGTTTTTTATGTGTCTGTGTTCAAGTTGATAGATTGTCTGATTATTTTGTTCATGTATTTTGTTAGTTTATGTGCAGAGGCATTTTGGT
The DNA here is from genome assembly GCA_036971475.1 of Prosapia bicincta. Taxonomy (NCBI): domain Eukaryota; kingdom Metazoa; phylum Arthropoda; class Insecta; order Hemiptera; family Cercopidae; genus Prosapia; species Prosapia bicincta. The sequence goes on from JBAIZL010000008.1 coordinate 9,333,351, forward strand.
CGTTGAAGATGCCTTGGATGGGGACATTGGGTTTGTGAATTATAGTGGGTGCATGGAGGGTAGAGGCTTTAGAGAGGATTTGTTTTAGGTGGTATTTTTTTTTTTTTACTAATGTATTTGGAGCTAATAATTAATTTTTTGATGGTTCTGTGGTTTTGTTGGTTTAAGAAGATTTGTATTTTAAAAAATTAGCTATTTCGCAACAAAGGTTTAATTATAAAAATATAATTAGTTTTTCAAATGGTAGAATTAAACAAGGTAAGAGGTTGAACAAGATATAGATTTACATTCATCCAATACCAGAGGTTTTTTTCACATAAGTTACTTAAAATTATATTATAATTGACAAAAAAGTGATTTTAAGGGGTATTAAACTGTAACTAGTGGCTAGAATTTGAAAAGATACAATCATAACTATAATTTATTAAAACTCTTGAAACTATCACCGAATCTCAATAAACACATACATTAGTAACTTGGCAAAATAAATATCATTGTTTTTTTTTTTTTTTGCTCTGTTTAACGAGATTAAGAGGTATGTTGTTACAATGTAAGTAGCAGTAGAGAAATTCAAGAAAGATTACTTTATAAAATAGTTGAAAGTTGCGTTATGTTTTAAAAAAAAACAAGTTTCAACTGTTATTTCTGATTTCATTTAATATCATGTTAATCTTGTTTTGAATGTATTTTTAGTAACATGTATGAAAAGAAAATTAATTTGGATTGGCATATTAAACTTGTAGTGTTTAATTATTGAATTTTGTAGTCCATTACGTTCGGTGAATCTTATTAATCACTTAAACTATTGTTTATGACTATCCGAACTTTAAAATTTGGAAATTTGATAAAACTGAGACAGAACGTTTTCGATCGCTATGTACCGATCTTCATCAGTGTCTTCTGCTTGGAGATGTTGGGTCAAGCGGTGACGGTTTTAAAGGTAGATTTTTGATAGTATCAAAGAGTATGTGATTTGTATTGTGTTTGTTCGTTTAATATGTTTGTACTTTGTGTTTTTGTGTGTCTGTAAATTTCATATTGTTTTAGTGTGTTGAGATGTGGTCCTTTTTTGTTGATGTGTAGGATTTCTAAATTATGATAAATGTCTGTGTATTTGTGTCCTGTTTCTCCTAAGTGATTGTAAAATGTTGAGTTGGTGTTCAGTTTGTGTTCCTCGACTCTTTGTTTAAAGCTGCAACCTGTTTGTCCAATGTAGAATTTGTCACATTCGTCGCAATTCAGTTTGTATACGCCTGGTGCTTGTAGTTTATCCTTGTTGTTGGTGTTGTGTTGTATTTTGTATTGTAACTTGTTATTAGTTTTGTATCCTATTTTTTGAAATTTTGTGGCTATTTTGTTTGGTTTATGTATGGTAACGTGATATATTTGTTTTCCCTGTCTGTAGTGTTTTTTTGTATTTTGTACCATAGTTTGTCTATTATTGTGGTGTTGTATCCATTTGTGTATGCTAAATATTTAATTGCGTCTGGTTCTTTGTTTGTATTTTCTATGGTCATAGGGACTTCTTTAAGTCTATGGAGCATGAATCTGAAAGCAGTGTGTTTGTGTTGGATAGGGTGGTTTGAGGTGTTGTGGATAAGTGTGTCTGTCGTTGTGGGTTTCCTGTAAATGTTGAAGCTGTGATTTTGCGTGTGGCTTTTTGTTATGGTTAGGTCGAGGAACTTTAGGGATCGGTTGGTTTCAATTTCTGAAGTGAAGTGGAGTTTTGGGTGTATTTTATTAGTGTAGGTGAGGGGTTTTTTGCATTGACGGGAGTTACCTCTGTATAGTGTTATGATATCATCGACGTATCTGTGCCAGTAAATGATTTTGTGTGCGTGTGTATTGTTTGTGAGTATTTTGGTGTTTTCTATGTGTTGTAGAAAAATTTTGCTTAGGACAGTACTGATAGGACTTCCCATGAGTAGGCCATCTGGTTGTGAATAGAAGTTTGAGTTGTGGGTGAAATAGTTTTGTTTGGTGATGGTTTGGAGGATGTTTATGATTTCGGTAACGTGAGTTTTAGGTATGTTGTTGTATATTAATTGGGTATCTAGGATGTTGAGGATTTCAGGTGTGGGTATGTTGGTGTACATATTTGTTATGTCGAGTGATAGTAGTGTTCAATTGTGTGGTATGTTTATGTCTTTTATTTTATTTATGAGGTTTGTTCTGTTTTTTATGTGTGTTTCTGTGTTTAAGTTTATGGATTGTCTGATTATTTTGTCCATGTATTTTGCTAAATTTATGTGCAGGGACATTCTGGTAGTTAATGATGGCTCGGATGGGTACATTGGGTTTGTGAATTTTGGGAAGAGCGCTGTAGGTGCTATAGGGTGGATTTGTTTTAGGCGGGATTTTTTGTTTTTGTTGATAATGTATTTAGATATATTAATTAGTTGTTCGATGGTTCTGTGATATTTCTCTGTTGGGTCTGTATGTAGTTGTACTATATTATTATTTATTATGTAATCATTGATTTTGTCATTTAGACTGTTTGTATTAATAATTACTTTGGTGTTACCTTTGTCTGCTGTGGTGAGTGTGATGTTGTTTAGTTGGGGTTTTGTTTTATGTTTGCAGCGATTTTGATTTCATTGTTTATGTTTTTGTTGGTTATGTTTTTCTGTTTGGTTAGGTTTTTTATTTCATATCGAAGTGAATCTTGGTCTTTGGTGTCGGTTTTTTGTATGACTGTTTCAGTTTGTAGTATAATGTTTTTGTTTGTTATGTTATTTGATTTATAATGTATGTTGTATTTTAGGCCTTTGTTTATTAAATTCAAACAATTAATATTATTATGAATTTGTCATTAACCTTTGATCTGTCATTAACCTTGAACACATTAAATAAATTATAACTATAAAACTAATTTTTTGCGGACAAAAATTGTATTTGATAAAATTTAACTAAGGTATGGTATGTTCTATTTGCAGTCATGATTGAAAATTACAAAAGACAGAATGAAGAGAAAAATGAAGAATTTGGAAAATTAGGAGCTGAATGTCAACGACTAAATTCCAGAATTTATGAGTAAAGTATATTTTTGTTAATTGGAATTTTAATTAACTTATATTTATTTATTTACATTAAGTTAATTTCTCCACAAAACTACATGTTTATTTTAATAATTTCCATCATATATTAATGAGTTAAAAGAACAAATTTATTGAAATTTGAGGAAAAATTTGAACACGTCCACAGAATGTTTTATTATGAAAATTTACACTATAAGTAATTATTGATAACTAAGTGAATATTTTAGAACTTACGTGCTGCTGCGTTTTGAAATCAATCATTTTATTTACAAAGCTAACCGCCTTCCGTAACCATCTAACTGAATAGACGGTTAGCTTTGTAAATGAAACAATTGTTTTTGAAACACGTCAGCATGTAAGTTTTAAAGTATTCACTTAGTTATGAATAATTACTTATAGTTTAATCAGTGAATTCAAGTTGATTACAATAAGCAACTTTAACAATTTTAATTCTCTCTCTCTATACCATGTATTTAATATTAGTTTTCTTGATGTTTTTGTAACTTTTGCATATGTATGCTTCAAATTTATAAAAAATAAATCAAATAAATTTGATAAACCATATATATTATATATTATTTTATTAACAAAAAGTTGCACTACAAGACAATAATTCAGTACTCATAAATAATTAGTTTATACCCCTTAAAAAGTAAGACAAATTTTGTTAAGAATTTTCAATAACTCCAAGCCAGCTTATGGGGGGGGGGAGGTGTTTGGATATACCACCCAAATTGTTTCATGAATATAATACATTTGTTGTGTCAAAATTTATATTTAATTATTATATAAGTAAAGAATACGACTTGGAAAATACAACCTAATGAATCATATGTTCAATATGTCTATTGTTATGTTTTACAACATTTTGAAGTCACTCTTGTGCATTTTTAATGGGTCTCCAACACAAATTTTCGTAGATGATGTTGCATAACTTCACAGGTTAACTGTTGGTAACCTTTTTTTTTAACTGACCTTAAAAGAAAAAAGTAACATGGATTAATGTTCAGTCTGTGGGGCGGACAATACATTAAAACCAAGTCTTTCAAGAAAGAAATCAAACACAATGTTGGCATTATATAGATATGATGCATTCAAACAGATGGCATGATACCATCTGGAAGTGTTTTATTTCTTTGTTCCTTTTATTATCCTTTAACCCATTGCGGTTTACGGACTATGTCAGATAGGCACGACAGATTTATTATACACAATATCAAGAGCACAGTGGTACAATATATTACAATAAAAATATTGAAAAGAACCCCAATACCACAAAAATAATCAAAAATAACAAATAAGACAAGTTACTTAAGATTAAACCCTTATGTACATTTCGATGACCATGTCATCATCATCAGAGGGTCTTGTTACAAAACACAATCTAGCACACAAGAAGTTACAAACTAGAATGATACCAATAGAAAGCGACCGCGGAGAACGATTGGTATCATTCTAGTTTGTAACTTCTTGTGTGCTAGATTGTGTTTTGTAACAAGACCCTCTGATGATGATGACATGGTCATCGAAATGTACATAAGGGTTTAATCTTAAGTAACTTGTCTTATTTGTTATTTTTGATTATTTTTGTGGTATTGGGGTTCTTTTCAATATTTTTATTGAGATTTATTATAGTTCACTGCACGAAATCAGGGGGTGGACAATATGCAGCATTGCCACATGGCTCGTGGAAGGGTCAGAACATCCTATATTCTGAACTATCATTGTAGTCTCATTTACAAGAAAATTTTACATTGAATGATTAATATAATTGTTACTTTTAAATAATGTTGTTTGCGGTGACCAATTAGGAATTTTACATATTAAATTCAAGTACAAACAATGGTAAATAACATGTGTTACCAAAATTACAG